>QLTV01002419.1:10292500-10303498 GCA_003457575.1 Thermophis baileyi | reverse complement strand
CATCGTGGCAGAGAGTAGGCAGACAGGCAGCTGCCTGGCTGGTTGGAATCGCTGAAGAAGCAGTCACGGTTCTCCTGAACCCAAGCCCTCGTCGCCACTGTTAGATAGTGGGTAGAGATGACAGGAGACAGACTTCCAAAACAGCTCTTTATTTCAGCTCTTGTATCAGCAACCAGCAAAGAGCAGTCTGACAGCTTGCCCTTTTATAGGGAGCTGTCAGACAGACCAGCACATCGTGGCAGAGAGTAGGCAGACAGGCAGCTGCCTGGCTGGTTGGAATCGCTGAAGAAGCAGTCACGGTTCTCCTGAACCCAAGCCCTCGTCGCCACTGTTAGATAGTGGGTAGAGATGACAGGAGACAGACTTCCAAAACAGCTCTTTATTTCAGCTCTTGTATCAGCAACCAGCAAAGAGCAGTCTGACAGCTTGCCCTTTTATAGGGAGCTGTCAGACAGACCAGCCAATAGCGTTTGAGCTTTTTCCCGCTCAAACGCTGGACCTGGTTGGAACCATGTAACACAGTTTAAACAGTTGGAACATAACAATAATGACTTTGAGAGAGTGTTTCATAGAATTAGCTAGCTTTGAAAGCCTAGGATAGACCATGACTATGATCAATCCTGGCCTAGTGGGCCTCTATTTCACCTCAACACTGGAATCATAAATCACACTGGCACATATATACATGCATAAAGAAAAGGAATATTAAAGATTATTAGATCCTGCGGTTTTCCTAAGGATATTAGAATATTTAGTGACATGTATTTGTTATTTGCACAGATAAGGAAGGTTTTTACAATATTTATGCCTGTGTATTTTTCTTCTATGCATGTACACTTTGTTACAGTACTTAGAACTGTTTGCATGACATTTAGGATAAACAGAACAGGAGAAAAACCTCACAGATTTGGGGATTTGAAAAGAAGAAAATACTTTAAACTCATAGAAAGGTTTTTGCTTGTAACTTTAAGTTTTATGATATGCTTCATGCCTATATAGTGTAACTCCTTTTGTTATTTTCTTCTAAAATGTAATGATATAAAAGGTTGAGAAAAAAATATATAGATGTCACCAGAGGTGGGTTCCTGCCGGTTCGGACCGTCTCTATAGCACCAGTAGCGGGAATTCCCCCCCGCTCGCTGAACCGGCAGCGATGGCCAGCTGGACACGCCCCCGAACTGGCTCTCTCAGCGGCGCCGTAGGTGGCGCCATCTTGTTTTTTGCTTCTACATATGCGCAGAAGCTGTTTTTTGCTTCTGCGCATGCGCAGAAGCTTGGTTTTTAGCACTGTGCATACACGGGCGCACATGCAAGGCACGCGTGCCCATGCAGCACGTGAGGAAGCGAACCGGCAACAAGGTAAGTTAGAACCCACCCCTGGATGTCACATTCTGATAGGGTTACAGAACCAGATCTGAGTTGCAAAGCTCTGGACAACCATTAAATAGCAGCAAAGATATATAACAATTTTACTTTTTTTTCCCTGTGAAAAAGAAAGAGGATCTTTCCTTTCCTGAAGAAAATATTCTTAGGCACCAAAGGTAGATTTCCCGAAGCCGTAACAATTCTTTTCACTCCTCGTAAGGTATTATAATTCAAGTTTTAATTTTTCCAATTCTAATTAATCTTTAGGTTGAAGTTGCATTTTCCTTGGCTTGTATTGTTCTAAAGAATAGCAATCTGCAGACTGTATTACAAGAGAAAGAAGGTTTTTGTTATTTGGATGTCCTTAAGCTTTTTTATGCACCAGATAAGGTAATGACTTCAGTAAAATATTTGGTATTCAAATTATAAAATCAAATAATAAATTAAGAATCTTCAACATCTAAGGCTGTGGGTACATTTGGAATTTTGAGGATGCACAAAAATGGTTGGAGTTAGCTCAGACCACAAAACACCCACTTCTCCTTTTGATAAGGGACAGAATTGGCCCTGTTGACACTAGTAGATGACATTTTGTGGAAAAGGGATAAAGGAAATAGGACTCTTCTGAGGTTTGTGGGTCTCTCATCAATTATCCTATTTCCATGAGATGCACTTTGAAGACACTGTCCTACTGTGATGCTACTCATACTTGCAGAGGAATTTTCAGAGAGTAATATCAGATGATGGAGCTGTGGCACCCTGGCAGTTCTACTGCAGGATGCCAAAAGGTACTTACTTATCCCACTTTAATATCTATACAATGCTGCTGAAATGGCCATCAGGAGCTTGGACATGCGATACTATCAGTATGCTGATGACACCAAGCTCTACTTACTGAAAACATCTAACAAACGTCTGAAAGCAATGATGAGTTAGATGTGATCCAAAACAATGAGGCTGAATTCTCACAACCTCTCCCTCCATGATCTAGTTCTAGTGCTTTCTTACATTTGAACTGGGACATACTAGTGGACTGGGACATACTAGTATCAAGAATGAGTATTTTTGGAGATTTGGGTTGTCTTTACACTCTAGTACTGATGATGCTGTGGTGTGCCTGTGAGACTTACATCTGGTGGGAAAGGAGTGACACAGCTCCTGCTGTGTGCTTGCCACCTTGTGTGAATGAGGATGATTTCATTCCCACCCACCCCTCTAGCAATAGATGATAACATGGCTGGATATCCTCCTTGTCAGTACAGGTACCCTCTTCTAGGTATTAAAACAGGTGATGGCTAGGGCTGACATCAGTGGATAACCTGTTCTAGGGAAGCATTGCACCCTTTGGCATCTTTCCTAGAGGGATACCTGGTTTATGTCATAGCTAACTCTCTAATTGAAATGTTGTTGTTTGTGTACATATGAAAACGTGGAGGAGTGTGTGGGTGAATCTATTCAGAACTTGAATGTGAGAAGCTCCAGTGAAGGCTTTATCTCACTGGAGTAATTACTAGCGGTAAGTGTTTAGAAATAGTTTGCTTGGGCCTTGCAGTCAATCAGCAATTTAAAAATGCATTTGATGAATAAAGACTCCTTGAATATAAAATCTGGGATGCAAATCTCCAAACAACCATTAGATGGGAATAAAGTGCAAAATTTTCTCTCTCTTCTGTACCTAAACTGATCCCAAGTTTTATAGCACAAGACTTGTAGCCCTGCTGTTTTGAAGTAATAATTTATTAGGCAAAATAGAATAATTGAGATGTAATATTTAGATGATATAGCTAATGTGGAAGAATAAATTGAATCCTACTAAAACCTGGAAATATTGTATACTAGACCCAGAATTAACTTACTTGGTCAATGTTATAATGTCCATGTGGCCCAGTTTCATGTGGAAAAAAAAAACCCCTTTGTCACTTAAGTAAATAATGAAATTTGTATGCAATCTGTTAACTGGTGACAATTAAATATCCACATGTATTGGAAGTAACTACAGTATGTACATTTTATATACATGGATATCCTTTTGCCAATTTAATAACGTTTGATAACAGATAGCATTCACTCTGACAGCATCACCTTTTATTTTTATTAGAGGTCTTTTTATTATCTTTTCTTTTTCTCTTCCATCTTTTTCTGTTATATCTTGTAATTCTGAAGACAGGAATGCTAAATTACTTATGCTGCCCTGAGTGTCTTTCCAGATGAAGAATAGAATATCAAAACTTTAAATGAATAGTGTAAAAAACAAAATTAAATCCTTTTAACTCTCCTGGAATTCAAAGTAGATATGGTGGCTTGGTTTGTTTGAAAAAATCTCAATATCTAAATGTGAACAATGTTTACATGTTACTATTTTCTTGTTGTTTTAAGGATATCCGTTTACGAGCAGGATATGCTATTGCAATTTTTGCTTACAATAATCCTACTCAGCAGTTACTGATTTTAGAGGCTGGACCCATATCAATCCATGTATTTGAACCTCTTCTGGGCTCAGATGTAGAGACAGATAGAGCAATGGCTGCCTTTCAGGTACAAAACTAGGTATTGCCTGTATAGTTGGTTCACAATTATTTCTGCACAATTATCAATAAGCGTTTTGGAAGAATGGAGATGCCACATAGAACTTCCCCGTTGGGAAGATTGTTGGAATCCCAAAAAAAGTAAACTTCCACAATACCTGAATATGGAAAGATTATGACCAGATTTCCTAAATGCTGTTCTCTGGAAATTTCAGGCGCTTAATTCCCCTCAGTTCCCATAGATCTGGTTAATAACTGGATTGCAACAGAAAGCCTTTCTAAAATAACTTTTTCTAATGGAAGGCTTTCCACAGATTGAGGCAGGCTAAATTGATGGAATGCATGATGCATTGATGTGGGGTGGCCCCTTCTTTTTGAATGGTCTGCTGTAGAAAATGGAGTAGCTAGATATGAAAAGCAAGGGCTTTTATGTCATTGTACAAATGTTTTGAAAAACACTCTGCAGGGAACCTTTTCTGATGAGTCTTGTTTCTACTTTTTGTTGGTCTGTTAAAATCTTAATTTTTCAGGAAATCTTTGAAGAGTTTGATGGATGATTCAAACCTCTTCAGATATTTCTAGGAGATTAATTAATATTTTGAGAACATTTTGCCTGTTTTGTTCCCCATTTCTGGTTTGTTCTTAGGCATTATTGGACACTTTGAGCCCTTTTACTTGAATTGTAGGCTTTTATCTTGTTATGCTGCAATCTTCTGCAAATCTATATAGAATTAAAATTGACTAAATTATGTGATAATTTAGTGAAAGGTAAGTATGTTTAAATGTGAAGCATAATGAATATAGCGATTTTCCAATAAACTAAAATGAGGGAGCGATGATGATAATATAAAATGCTTTACCTGCAATCTTAACTAATGCAGATTTTTTTTCTCCTACTACTATGATTTTACAATTATAAAATTCCCAGTACTGTGTGTATTTAATATTGTCACTAAAATGATTAGATTATTATATGGTGAAAAATAAGAAATGAAAAAAAATTGCAAAATTATAGGAAACCTGTTATATCTGTTGTGTCAAAAAGTATCTTCTATTTCAGATTGTAATACTAGCAAAAATTATAATTGATGTGGATCAAGTTAGTTTGTCTGCAAGAGGAATTTCTACCTTGGTTGACCTACTATGTTCAGAAAAATCAGCCACTTTAGTATTAACAGGTAACTAATGCTGTAAAAGGGGAAATGTATATAAAATACTAAAATACTGTGCAATATCACCGTAGTGACAAACTGTTATTAACTATAATGCGGTGCCTAAGAGTGAAGATTTAATGAAGGAAACAGGGTGAATCTTGAGGCGCAGTGGTTAGAATGCAGTATTGCAGGCTAACTCTGCCAACTGCCAGCAGTTCGATCCTGACCGGCTCAAAGTTGACTCAGCCTTCCATCGCTCCGAGATCGGTAAAATGAGGAGCCACAGATAGTTGGGGGCAATATGCTGACTCTGTAAATGGCTCAGAGGGCTATAAAGCACTATGAAGTGGTATATAAATCTAAGTGCTGCTGCTATTGCTAAAGTGGTCCCTGTATCCTTCTTAAACAGTCTCAGGCGGCTTCACGTGATTGTGTTTATATATACAGAAAAAGGCATCACTCCACACTGACTTTGAAAGAAGTATGAAAGGAAGAAGAAATTAGATCACCATCTAGACCAGTGTTTCTTAAAGTATGGTTCTGGGAGCCTTGGAGGTTTCCAACATCCTCTCAGGATCCTCAGATCAAAATTATTTGCTAGCCTATGTTGAAAAATAATACCATATTAAAATCCGTCAAACAACCATGAGAAGCAGTAGCAGCAATGAAGACATCCATTTTAATTTTTAATATGGTATCAGTAAATATAACCCTACAAACAAAACTCTTTTGGTATCGCCATAACTTTTAAATCTAACAAAAAATTCTGAGATGAAAAATTTAAGAAACACTCATCTAGTCCATACTAGATAGGATGTAAAACATGGTATTTTGATGGTCAAGTTATTTTTCTTTTTAAATAATAACCAATATAGTATTTAACTCTCTTCCTTTTTTTCCCCTTCCCTTTTCAGCCAAAGGATACCATTTGCCATCTTTGGGGTTAAACAGCAACTTCAGGGGAGGGGAGGGGAGGGGAGAATTCCTAGGAGAAAAGGGGTGGTGGTGGAAGAGGTTAATTTATGATGCTTCAGGCAGTTAATAGAAAATAGTTAATTGCAATACACTTTCCATTTTCCATTCAGAGATGAATGTATTTCATCTCTGAAATAAGCAAAGATTTTAATCAAGATTTTAGTCAATTTCAGTTAAGAAGTTTGATTCCTTCATAGACATATCTGTGCACTTCTCCACCTGTAGAAGTGGTTAACTGAATTCAGACATACCTAACTTTTCACCTGGCTGAGCATACCAAAAGAAGAGAAACAAAAATAATGAAAATTGAGCTATAGTATATTAAAAGTTTTGTTTCATTAAAATATTTTAAGAAATCACAATTGACTGATAACAGAATTTTTCAGATTTTGCAATGCTGGAACTCCATAAAATGATAAACGAATGTGTATAATTTCCATGAGTATTGAGATTAAAGTGGAGCAGCAAATAAAAATGCTACTTTTGATAATGTAATGTTAATCTATATCTTACAGATTCCACAACTGCCCACTAGGCTAATGTAGGCAAAGCCCGAAGCAAAGCCCAAATCATATTTCAGTCTTCCATTCTGTCTCCGCTAGGCAAGGTTTTCAAAAAATAAAAACCAAATCCATTTTAAGTGGCCTGTTACCCCATGATAGGGCATTCTGGCTCACAGTTTGAGAAACTCTGGTCTGATACTTTGCAAGTTCTAGTTGTACTGAGTTGTGTTGGATATAATTTACTTGCACAATTTACAAATACTTATGCTTTAATTCCATTTCCCCACCCCTAGGAAAATTATTAGCTAGCTTGGCCCACACAAGGGCAGGCATTCCAGAAGCAATCACAAGCCTGGGAACTGTCCAACGTCTTTGTTATCATTTATATGCAAAAGAAGAGGAGGTAGGAATTTAAAATTCTGATAAGTTTTCTTACTGTTCAGTAGAGACCAGAATCTCTCCCTCCCCACTTGATGTGAATGGAACACTACATCATGCAGTACTGTTTTGTCTTGTACTATTATATGTTCATTTCACTCTGAGCTCTTAGCTCGTCTTTGCTTTCTTGGACCTGTTAGTGGCTCTAGTACCTTTAGACCAGCGGTTCTCAACCTGTGGGTCGCGACCCCTTTGGGGGGGTCGAACGACCATTTCACAGGGGTCGCTGCGCGCGTTAGCCCGCCATCTTGGTGCCACCATCACTCGCAGGGGTGAAATGCTCCCGGTTCGGCCGTGCCTGCAGGTCGCCGGACAGCCGGTAGCGACAGAAGCGGGAGACTTCGCCCACCCGCCTGGACGCCGCCATTTGGGTTCTTTTACCCTCTGCGCAGTGGGGGGGGGGTCAGGGGAGTCACGGGGGGGTCGCGGCATTAGAAAGGTTGAGAACCACTGCTTTAGACAGAGATTTTCAGATATCAAAGTCATTCCGGTCCATCAAAAATGTAATACAGTGCTCACAAACTCACACATACAAAATTGGGCAACAGGGAAAGATATATCCAAATAATGGACAGAAGTCACATATACAGAGGTCCTGTTTTCTGCAAGGAATTTTTTTTCAGGGCAATCCAGAACTTTTTAGTTTTCATAGTTCCCTTGCTTTGCTGCTTACTGTAAAATAATCTGATTCACTGATCCTAAACAAAATTAATAAACTGCACTCCTACAATGTGGATGTCTTTTCTAGGTTCGTTCAGCTATGGCATGTGCTCTTGGCTATCTAACATTTAACCGAACTGCATATCGCCATTTATTGGTGCAATGTAGGAATAAGCCCAAGTTGTTCAAGAGGCTAATAATAAATCTCAGCAAAGATGCAAAAATAAATTCGGATTTTGTAAAGGAATTTAGGAGACAGAAAAAAGTTGGGCTCCCATCTCTCAGGTATGAACAGTATTTACAATTTTAGTGAAGTTTCAGAATACTGTGCACATCCGTTTTAGATATAAATATATTAGATATGTTGTGACCCAGCGCGGCAAACCCCCAGAAAGCGACACACACACACTGTTATTTAAACAAAAAGGCTTTAATACTAATAATTGCTTAGTATTAAAGTGAATACTAATTCTTTGCCAAAGTGTTTGTTTTCAAGCACAGAACACTTTGGCTGGGATTCCAAATATGAAAGACACAAGCAGGTCATTAAGTCCATCAAACATAATTACTTGCTGAAGTTGGCCAAGAGCCCGGTGGCCCCTCTGCCTGCAAATTTACTTTCGAGGAGACCTCCTTCTACACCGCCACTCTTGCCTGCTAGCTGCCCTGCGTGCTCTGGCATCAATCAGAGGCTCCTCCTCTTCACTGGAGTCGCTGAACTCCTGCTGGGTAGGTGCAGAAGTCCCTGATTGAGCATCGTCCTCTGGCCCTGTTTCCTCTTCGGTCTCGGACTCCGGTGCCGGAGCTACAGACCGCTCTTGCCACCCTATGGACTGTTCCTGTTCGTCCGGATCCATGAGCAGCTGCACGGGACGGGGGCAAGCCACAACAAGATATATATATTTATAAGAAATAGCAGTTAGCAGTTAGCAGTTAGACTTATATACCGCTTCATAGTGCTTTACAGCCCTCTCTAAGCGGTTTACAGAGTTAGCATATTGCCCCCAACAATCTGGGTCCTCATTTTACCCACCTCAGAAGGATGGAAGGCTGAGTCAACCTTGAGCCGGTGAGATTTGAACCACTGAACTGCAGCTAGCAGTCAGCTGAAGTAGCCTGCAGTGCTGCACTCTAACCACTGCGCCATCTCGGCTCTTTAAAATATATTTCTATTTGAAGGGATGAATTACATGGATGTTTGGGAAATAAACATTCAAAATATGGAGGCTTGAGACTTTACCCCAAGACTGAGAAAATGAAAGATTTTTATTTATATACAATGAATGCCCCGATATGAACTTGTTGAAAGTCTATTTCTGGCTGGAAGTAGGACTTTATTCCAGAACAAAACCACTTGGATTTTTGCAAGATTACCTTTAAATGTTTTAGAAAGCATGTTTCAAGTATAAAGCCTTTCATGCTTACTTGAGAGAAGACCATGCTGAATTTACTGGATTCCACAATGTATTTTCTTTTTCTATTTGCTGTGTAGTCCTTTTGGGTTTTATAGCATGTAAAGCAATAGGTTTTATAGCATTTTATAGCATTTTTAAAATGCTATTTGTGTTTTCATAATTGTTTTGAACTTATTAAGAAATTGTGGTATTTTAAATTAATTTTAATTAAATGTTATTGAACAGCAGTAGTTCAGTTTAATTCACAGTTTAATATACATATCTTACTAAGCACAGAGTACTAGAAAGCCTGAGATCTTACATCAGGACTGATGTTAAATATTTCCATAAATACTGTGAATGTTTAACATTCATCAACCATGGATTCATAAACTTGCTATCACGTAATCATTGTCAAATTTAAGGAGGAGAATAGCCAACTAATCAAGCAGACAAAACAAGACTCCTGAAGCCTGTATGTTTATTGCGGCATCACTGTCAGATGAATGAGATTATAGATAATGGAGAAGTTCAATGAAAGTAAACATACCAGTTCAGAAACCTAGAATGGTTATATTAGGTTTAATTGTTAAACAGGAAAAAAAAGAAGGGCTAACAGAATTCTCAAACTGCATTATTTAATAATGGTTTCAGGACTTTAGTGAAAGTACTTTATAGAGGGGCTTAGCAATTATCAGCACTCTAACTTAAAAGTTGGTTTTTATTTTCAGCCTCGAGATAAATGGAGGACCACCTGCCGTCCCTGTACACATACGAGGTAATTTATGCCTAGCTAATAGATATAATGCAGTACACAAATCAAGAAAGCATTTGATAACCACACAAAATATATAAAAGGTTAAATATGCAGCCTAATCCACACAGGATGCAGAGTGGGCTGGGCATATATTAAAAAAAAAATACATTATCTAATAAAACTTGTGATTATTAGAAGGGTAGACCCTTCTAATGTTGCTTTCCACCAGAAATTTCTTATAATTCAAGCTGTTGTTCTTGAAGACTCATGAGCTTGGTGAGATGGCTGATCTAAAGCGGCTTTAAAATGCATACTTGGAAGCCAGTGGCATGCTGGCTGGGGAATTCTGCGTGTTGCAGCCCACAAATCTTTTAAGTTGCCAAGTTTGAAAAACAGTGATCTAAAAGGATCAGGAGCTGTCCACTCCTATATCCAGGTTCCTTCCATAAGAGTGACCAATGCTGTTTCTATTCCATATCTGGGTCTGACAATCTGCTTCCCCAACCACCTTCTCCAGATTTCCCCACCCAAAAAAGGGAAGGTTGGATGCCAGACAGTAACAAAAGCATTAGACTTATATACAGCTTCACAGTGCTTTACAGCCCTCACTAAGTGGTTTGCCCCCCAACCATCTGGGTCCCCATTTTACCGACCTCGGAAGGATGGAAGGCTGAGTCAACCCTGAGCCTGGTGAGATTCGAACTGCCAAATTGCAGGCAGCTGGCACTCAGAAGTAGCCTGCAGTACTGCATTCTAACCACTGTGCCACTGCAACTCATTAATTGTGTAGCATGGCCGGATTAAGAGGTGGCCTGACCAGGAGGGCACACACCGGCATCGTTTTCAAGGTGGCAGGAACCATTCTCCAATGCAGCTACTCACTCCACTTCTAGCCAGAATGGGACAGTTCGTCTCATACCCTTGGCCGCCCCTCCTTCTCCACGGGCGTTCCTCCCTCAGGTGATTCTCCGCTGACTGTTCTCCTTCGCTGACACGCCCCCGCTGATTCAACCTGGGCAATGGATCACGTCCCCTCCGTCCTACGCGCTTCGGCATGGCCCATTCACAGAAGGACGGTTCCTCCTGGGTTTTTTGTCACCCGGGACAGTTAGGCACCAACCAATCGGCTAGCTTCCAATGCAACCAGCCTTTTTAGGAGAAGGAACGGGAGGGGGTATCCTTCCTCCCTCTCTCTCTTCCCCCACCTCTCCCCCCACCTTTGGCGCA
>QLTV01002419.1:10274291-10292260 GCA_003457575.1 Thermophis baileyi | reverse complement strand
AGGGTAAGGGGGGGCGGGGGCGGTGGGCTTCCCCTACAGAATGGGTGTACTAGATGGGTGTACCCCTACTAGAAGGGGTGATTGCAGGCGTTCCACTGAACAGAAGGCGCATATTTACGGTAGGTCGGATCCCGAAGCACCCTCTCTGACTTTCTCTTTGTGGCGCTTGTGTCCATCTCGTTCCTAGATTCACACGCAGCGGGGAGAAGCTACGTGCGTTGAATCTGCTCAGGAGTGCACACACCCACCCACAAGCACACACTCTCTCTGTGTTTGTGCATGCGCATGCACGTGCCTGTGCATGGTGGGGGGGGTGTAAGGCTGATTGCCTTCCAAGTGAGACGTCAAGAAAGGGGATGGGGGAAGCATCCTGCTAGCAGCTGGGACCAAATAAATAACAGTGGAACAATTAATGCGACGCAGGAGGGGGTGTTTGCGAGCAGGGGGCACAGAGGCCAGGGAGGAGAAAGGGGAGAGGGAAAAAACAGGGGCGTGCCCGTGAGCCTGTCTGTGTGTGTGAGAGAGAGGGGGGGGAAGGAAGGGAGAGTGTGGAGGTCAGGCCTCTGTCAGGCGCAGCTCTTGACGAGAGCAGACGCAAATAGGTAAAAAAAGGGGGGATTTCGAGGATCAATAATAGAGCCCAGGCGACGCTCAGCCCCCGCGCCTCTCACTCCAGTGGTCCTGCTGGTGGGGCAGCAGGCTGGAGATGGCCAATTCTCCCCCGTTCCAGATCCCCGCCAGTTGGAAGGGTTGCCCCTGTCTGACCGGAGCCCCAAACCCATCTGCATATCGACCGCTGTCCCTCCCTCTTTCCCTCTCTTGCTTCTTCCTTTGGCAAAAATAATAAAATAAAATAAAATAATAATAAAATAAAATAATAAAATATAATAAAATAAAATAAAATAAAATAAAATAGAATAGAACAGGATTTTTTATTGGCCAAGGGTTATTGGACACACAAGGAATGTGTGCGCGCCTCCCGCCAGCCAGCTGATTTTTGGGTACCCGCTGCGTGTGAATCTAGGAACGAGATGGGCACAAGCGCCACAAAGAGAAAGTCATAGAGGGTGCTTTGGGATCCGACCTAAATACGCGCCTTCTGTCCAGTGGAATGCCTGCAATCATCCCTTCTAGTAGGGGTACACCCATCAAGTACACCCATTCTGTAGGGGATGCCCACCACCCCTGCCCCTGCCATTTCCTCTAGCGTGGGCTTGTTCTCCCCCCCTTTGGCTTTTCTTTAATTATTGTTTTGTTTTTGAGGATTTGATGGGACTTGGAGGTTATGTTTTATCCCAGTTTTTTCCAAGCTGTTCGAAAGGGACGGTGGCATTTTCTTGGGACTAAAACAACAACAAGTGAAAGCGACGCTTTTGCTTTAAAAAAAACACTTGCTTCTTCCAGAAGTCCTGAGTTTTTCTAAACGTTTTCTCCCATCATCATCATGATCATCATCATCATATTCCTGATGAGGAATCATGAGGATTCCTCATCAGGAATCGAATCGCAGAATTCCACGCTTTAGGGCACCTCTTTATCCGTACTCCAAAGGGGGGGAGAGGAGGTGGGGGGAAGAGAGAGAGAGAGGGAGGAAGGTTACCCCCTCCCATTCCTTCTCCTAAAAAGGCTGCTTGCATTGGAAGCTAGCCGATTGGTTGGTGCCTAAATGTCCCGGGTGGCGAAAAACCCAGGAGGAACCGTCCTTCTGCAAATGGGCTGTGCCGAAGCACGTGGGACGGAGAGGCCGTGGCCCATTGCCCAGGGCAAATCGGTGGGGGCGTGTCAGCCGAGGAAAATAGTCAGCGGAGAATCACCCAAGGGAGGAACGCCCGTGGAGAAGGAAGGGCGGCCAAGGGTACGAGACGAACAGTCCTAGACCCACTTCTAGCTGTTCAAATGAACCAGGTGGAATAAGGATCCAACCCACAAGTAATCCTACTCATGTTGCAACATTATTTGGCTGAACAGTCTGACATATTCGGCAGATAATACTGATAGTAGTAAAAGCGGTGTTTTTATTTTCTAGAAAAATTTCGAGGTACTGGTATTAAAGTATACAAAGGAAAGTTTCGTCCGAAGGATTCTCTCTTTTTAATTCCCCCAACTTCACATATAATGGGAAGATTAAAAGCTCCAGAGAAACCCCGCATTCCAGCATCTGGACACTATCAATTTCCACACACAACAACCTCTGACCTCATTCAGGTTTCAAGACCAAGAATTGTTAATGTCGAGGCACTCAAATATACTTTGTCCGAAGAGAAAATTTAAATGTATTGTCTATATTGTGGTAGCAGAAAAGAAGTTGTTACCCTGCAGTTTCATGCAAATAAAAATATGATTGCATCTGTAATGGATTTAATGGATTTATTCCAAATTGGGAAGAAAACAACTGCAAGAAATTGATATACAAGTAAGAAATAAAAACACCGGCAATCAGATATGACTCCATGTGTGAAAAGTAACTAATATGAAGAATCAGGGTAAATTAAAAGGTATCTTTATTTCAAATAATATAGCACTGCAGCAAAAAAAGGGACATGAAATGTTAATACTGTACATTCACTGATAAGCTCTTGAAAACAAGCACTCTGCATGAGGCAAATGGCTGTAAAAGTACTGCTGCAAATCCTGGATAACTTCAAAGATTAGGTGCTGTTTACCTATGAATGTTTTTTTTTAAACTCACATAATTGTTTCCTTCACTCTCCTGTTATTTCTGCTACAGGTAGTCCTCAACTTACGATCACAATTGAGCCTAGCATTTCTGTTGCTAGGCAAGTCAATTATTGAATTTTGCCCCATTTTACAACCTTCCTTGCCAGAGTTATTAAGTGAATCACTGCATTGTTAAGTTAGTAACAGTTGTTAAGTGAATCTGGCTTCCCCATTGACTTTGTTTGTCAAAAGGTCGCAAAAGATGATCACATGAGTCCAAGGCACTGCAACTATCATACATACATGCAAGTTGCCACGCATCTGAGTTTTGATCATGTGACCACAGGGATGATGCAACGGTCATAAATGTGAAAAATTGTAACAAGTCACTTTTTTCAGTGCTGTTGAAACTTTGGTCACTAAACAAATGGTTGTAAGTCAAGGATTACCTGTACTCACATCTCCATCTATTTTCCCTCTTCTCACCACTGTAGCTATTCCTTCATTTTATTCTATTTCCTTCCTTTTTTCCTCTTACCTTTTAGCTTTTTTTTGCCGGAAGAAGGAAAGGAAATATTTGTGCATACGTTTGTATATTTCCGTGTGTTGGAATGGTTTGCATCCAAGAGAAAGAATGGTTGGTTTATATTGATGGAGATCAATCCATTTGGTAAAAGCAGAACCTTATTTTACAAGCAACTGTAATTAGTAGTTATTAATTGAACCAGAGTGACTGTTTTTTGTCCTGCCTCTACACCAGCAGTTCTCAACCTGTGGGTCGCGACCCCTTTGGGGGTCGAACGACCATTTCACAGGGGTCGCCGCATGCGTTAGCCCGCCATCTTGGTGCCACCGTCACTTGCAGGGGTGAAATGCTCCCGGTTCGGCCGTGCCTGCGGGTCGCCGGACAGCCGGTAGCTACAGAAGCGGGAGACTTCGCCCACCTGCCCGGACGCCGCCATTTGGGTTCTTTTACCCTCTGCGCATGCGCAGAACGCTTTGCACATGCGCAGAGGGTAAAAGAACCCAAATGGTGGCGTCTGGGCAAAGTCTCCCGCTTCCCTCGCTACCGGCTGTCCGGCGACCCACAGGCATGCCCGAACGCCCCCCCCCGTTGTCCCCCCCACCCCGGGGGGGGGGGGGGGCGGGGGGGGGGGGGGGACCGGGGGGGGCGGGCAGCGGCGGGGGGGTCGCGGCATTAGAAAGGTTGAGAACCACTGCTCTACACCATGGGTGTCAAACTTGCAGCGTCATATTGCCAATCAGGTAATATTTTTTCCCTTCACGGAGCTGGGGTGGGTGTGGCCTACGCATGATGCATCTGGCCCGCGGGCCACCAGTTTGACATCCCTGCTCTATGCTTTCTGGAAAGTACCGTAGCTTCTGGCAGTTATATCCACTTGCATACATATATGAACAGATGTAAAGAACTGATGTGCTCACTTATAATTGGATGAAAGAGTAGAATATTGAAGATTTATTTCAGCTGAAATTTGCAAACCAAGATTACTTAAGTGGGAAGCTGGGTACTGCACTTACTCCTCCGCCCCCTTCTTTTTTGAGGGTATTATTTTCAATTCGGACCAAACATGCGTAACATCCATTCCTTTTACTTCTGCAATAGTTATCATTAAACCACTGAAAAATGCCAGCCTTGAAATTTAATAGATAATGGAACATATATTCAAATCTACAAACAATAAAATGCTTAGAAACACCTTCCTCATTTATAGTGACTAAAAACGTATCTCCTGTTTTTCCATTTTCATACCTTAAATTTTTCCTCAGCTTATAATTAAATTACTCGGCGATGTCACACAACTGGTCCAGATGATCAGAGAGCAACAAAATGGAGTCCCCATTAAAAACTTTTTGAAAATGACACATTCACTTTTTTCCAAACAATTGAAAAATACCAAACATCATACTGCTAGATTTAGCGCTGGCACTTTGATGAAAGCTTCTTTTACTTGTTCTGAGATATCAGTTCCAAGTGGAGCTCTAAATGATAGGATAACACACTATAATTAAACATATAACACAAATTCAAGAATGTAGAATTAATTATATATTACAAATATATGCATATGTGGCTTCTCTAAGACCCTCCCACATATAATGAAAATTACTATAAAATCAGTAATTTATATAATTGAATAAACCACATTCAAAACAATACATACACCTATCCCTATTTTACAATTTACAAACTCAGTTTACAATTTATGCAAATATCTTTTTGACATTCAACATACCAACTAGGGCTAGCACTATTATTTTACCACTGAACACCATTACAACTTTTGATAAAGGCATTTCTTTCTGAAATAATAATTCTATT
The DNA here is from genome assembly GCA_003457575.1 of Thermophis baileyi. Classification (NCBI taxonomy): domain Eukaryota; kingdom Metazoa; phylum Chordata; class Lepidosauria; order Squamata; family Dipsadidae; genus Thermophis; species Thermophis baileyi. The sequence continues at coordinate 10,287,261 of QLTV01002419.1, read as the reverse complement.
GTTTTTACCAGTTTCATAAAAGAAATAATAATTGTTTTATAATTTTGAACATTATGTAGGGAAAATAATGTGATTTATTTATTAATTTATTAACTCTATCGGCCACCCATCTTACCACAGGGTAAGTCTTTAAAAATCTATCTGATAAGGGAAGAACATATTATGTGCCAAATAATTATTAATCATATACAATAATTGTGCAAAAATAAACTTGGCACGTTTTCCTAATATGTTGCAAGTTTTTCAGGTAGCATTCAAATGCTCCGGATCAAATATGGAACATTCTATCTAAAGGAAAACAAAACAAACTGTCAAACCAGAACTTAGACTAAGGAAAGGGATAGCAATTTATGTGTAACCCTGAACAGGCCTTCTCTGTTAGGAAAAAAAATTATCTTAGCCTTCTCCAGTCTCATGCTTTGTACCGGTAGATGTGCAATGGCTAAAGAAATTCTGGAAGTTGAGTTCCAACATAGCTTGGAGATTCCAAGGGGGAATGGTGTGGGGGTACATTTTTAAAGAATGCAATATATACCGTCTTTTTTTAACCCTAATTTTTCTAATTTTGAGCAGCATATATTATAGACAATAAAGCAGACCAAGAAAAGTTCAATGAAATAATTAACTACTTACTTTGGTTCATACCTGAAACATTCTACATTATAAAAGATATCTAATCCTGCAGAAAGCTTTTCAATTCCATTCCTATGAAGGAAATATTTATGCAAGTACCATAAGTAAAACAATTTCATTTCTCTGTTATCTTACAATGAATACAAAGCATTTATCACACTGACCACAAAAAAATTATTGGCAGAGTCTTCAACCTTACTGTCTTATTTTCCATTAGATATTATTCTTGTTAATCTAATTATTTTCACTATAAGAAGGAACCTGAGGCATCTTTCTTGCAATATAAATCTCTGATTTCTTCACATTTTTTATCAAAAAAGGCAAAGGCAGCACTCATTTTCTGGAAAACTATGATGCTAGAGAGGCCTTGGTGCATAATGAATTATAGGTATTTGCCAATTCCATATAGGAAATGCATCTCAAATATTTAGCCCTGCAGTCATTTGCCCTTAAAACCCACCACAGGGATGCTTCAGTACCTGCCTCTCCCTCATCCCAGAATTCCACAATCCCATCATGCACCACACCTTCTGAAGCTCCCTGGATCTCATTTTATGGAAGGAGGGCAGACCATGTGTCCTCAGCCTGCACAGTGGCAATCCAAATGTGGCTGCCATTTTGCCCTGCCCGCTTGTGGCAAAATGGTAGCTGTCAGACAAAGTGCTTTACAGGTCTGCACAATGCTGCATAAAGATTTTGACCGCTGCAGAAAGCTTCTGCAGCACTGTCCAGAGCTTGCTAAGGCAGCAAAATGAAGCAGTTTGTCCCTGAGCCATGTGGCAGTCACTCAAATGCGGCTGCCATTTTGTGGGTGGGGAAAAATAGCGGCCACTTTCAGAATCACTCCATGTGGCTTGACAAAGAAGCAAGTTATTCCAGCACTCTGGAAGGCCTTGGAACTCTTCAAAAGGTAAGTGAAAGCTAAGTGAGGAGAATGTTTGGCCTGGTAGGGTGGGAATCAGCCCTAAGATGGTGGAGGGGTGGGAGTGGGAAAAGACTTGACAGGACCCAAAGAGGGAGAAGTGAAGCATGGGCATCTCAAGGATGTAGGAGGCCTTCGGAGGGCCAGGGCAGGTGGGCCTGGGCCTGGGCCTGTGCTAGGCCTACAACTGCCTCCCCAACCAGGAGGTACGCCACACTCCACTTAACAACCCACGTTAGTTTAATGATTCATTGAAGAGAGCAGGGATTGGGGGGGGGTTGTTAGGTGAGACATTTCATCTAAAGACTGTTATGACATGTGACCATAATGGGCAGGTTCCATTACAGTTGTATCTTGAGGACTATCTGTGCCTCAAAGATATATAATGTATATACACACAAAAAGTATATGATGTTGCCCATATAAAACTTATGACTTACACATATATTTTGGAAATAAATCATAAACATTCTGCAATAAAAGTGAAAAAAATATTTCCTTACCATGCAATCATAACACCATTGTCAGTGCAAAGCCTTGGAGGTGGACAAACCAATGTGAAATTAGTAGCATCTGTTAGAAGTTGCAGAGATCTACGGACATATTGGTTACTTGCGACACCTCCTGAAACTACCTGAAAACGAAGTTGAAAGAGAAACCCCATAATAGTAAATAGTTGCATGTTGCAGTTCCATTAGTGCATGTCTTTCAGAATTAAATATGATAGAGAAAAAAGGTAAACTTTTATGCTGTAATGTAAATCCTCATTACCACAGGGTTGGTAACCCAGTTGCCACAATACTTATGAAACTCAACAGATATACATTTAAATTGCTGAAATCATCTTTTGAAGAATTCAGTGCTGTCGCATGAGATTGCTCAAGTTCTTGGAGAGACAAGTTTGCTGAATTGCTATGAGATTTGGCAATTATGTAAAAATGTCAGCCATTTATTTATTTACTTAGAAGCATGGATTGTCTAGAGATCTATTCTCCTTTACTCACATTTGGATTACACTACTATTTCTAATCCAGTCCTGTTAAAGTCCTACAAAATTTCCTTGGAGATCAAGACATTAATATTCTTTTTCTAATTAAAAACTCTTTATTTCCTTTCAAATATGCAGATGTGTCTGATATTCTTTTCCTAAATGAAGAACAATTCTATTGTCAACATACATGATTCCATAGAAGGTGGTTGTTGTGTTTTATTGCGGAGGAATACAAATGCTCTTCACTTTATGTATTTTAATAACTCTAGTCTGGAGCTAAATAATGACAAATGTACTAATTCATCAAACCCCAGATGACAGAAAGAGTCAAAGCTTCACAAATCAATAATGCTTGGTTCAGTGATGGTCTCTTCAAATAGCTGTAAATCACAATTACATTAGCCTCTTGGAGCAGATAAAAAATGGATGAGCTTTTGCTTTAAACTATCATCTCCCCTGAAAGTCTCAATACAACAAGAGTGATTCTCCATGCTTTGGTTGACGCTCTAGCCATGGCTGGACCTGTTTAAAATTCTTTGAATATTAGGACAGGACAGCACAGCACAGCACAGCACAGGATAGGCTAAGCCACGGTGGCACAGTGGTTAGAGTGCAGTACTGCAAGCTACCGTATTTTTCGGACTATAAGACGCACCGGTGTATAAGACGCACCAAGATTTCAAAGAGGTAAGTAAGAAAAAAAAGTTTTTGTCCTCCCCGGCCCCCAGGAGCACTCTACAGGCCTCCCAAACCCTTTGCGTGCAGTGTTTTTTTTTGCAAAAACAGGCCCTTTTTTCACTCGTTTTTGCAAAAAATGGGGCATGCAGAGGGTTTGGAGGCCTGCAGAGTGCTTCTGGGGGCTGGGGGAAGGCAAAAACACCGTTTTTGCAAAAAACGGCCCGTTTTTCACCTGTTTTTTGCAAAAACGGGGGCGTTTTTGCCTTCCCCCAGCCCCTAGGAGCACTCTGCAGGCCTCCCAAACCCTCTGCGCACCCCGTTTTTGTGAAAAACGGGCCCATTTTTCACAAAAATGGGACGTGGGGGCGGGGCTTCGGGAGGCCAAAAATGGCTGTATTCGGTGTATAAGACGCACCAACATTTCCACCCTCTTTTAGGGGGGAAAAGGGGGCGTCTTATACTCCGAAAAATACGGTATTTCAAACCTTTATTGTCAGAGTACAAGATGTGTACTATGAGATTGGCTGAGCCTCCCTTCGTACAACCCCCCAACACAATATAACTCACAGTGAAAGACAGAAAATCCCTATCCCAGTGAATCCTATTGCACCATGTGAACTTACTGCACGTCGCGCTGGCCCCGCTAATCAACCATACTATGTTGTTTTAGTTATTTTTCATTCAGGAATCTGACAGCCCACATATAAAAACTGTTCTTCAGCCTGTTTGTGCGGCTGCCTATGCTTCTATATCTCCTTCCCGATGGTAGGAGAATAAAGAAGTGCTGACCAGGGTGTGAGTCATCCCTGAGGATTTTCCTCACTCTTCTAAGGCAGCGAGCCCTAGCGATGTCGTCTAGCGGTATCAGGGGACAGCCCACGATGTTTTGTGCTGTGCTCACCACCCTCTGTAATGTCTTTCTATCCGCAGCTGTCAAGCCAGCATACCACACCGTAATGCAATGAGCTTTCTATTGTGGACCGGTAAAAGAAGGTCATCAGTTGTTGTTCCACTTTATTTTTTCGCAAGACCCTAAGGAAGTGGAGGTTGAAATTCGGGGTTGTGGTTGAGATTAGAAAACTTAAAAAAAAGTTCTGTAATTGCCTTTTCTTCAGTTTTACAATTCCATACTCCATTTAAAAGTTACAAATAAAAAAGCATAAATTAGTCAAAAAAGCACATGAAATAGAAATGTTTGTGAAAGTGCACTATTACATTTTGATTTTTAAAAATCTTACAAAAATATACATATTGGAAGAAATTTTGTAGTAAGGGAATCTTTAATCCTGTGGGAACTTATTTTAAATATGGGAACTGATTGAGAAATGGATTAAAGTGAATTTAAAGGTTTTTATAAACACAGTGGATGGGTCAGCCGATACACAATCATGTGTGTACAGTGAATACAGGTAGGGACTGAGCACACAGCCCTGTGGGGAGCCAGTGCTAAGCTTCAGTGAGGTGGATATGACAGACCCAGCCCTCACTGTTTGTGGCCGGTCCCTCAGAAAGTCTTTTATCCAGTCGCAGATGGAAGAGGGAAAATCCAAGTCAGTCAGCTTTTCGATAAGGATGCTCGGCAGAATGATATTGAAGGCCGAACTATAATCTATGAAAAGCATCCTGACATAGTTTCTGGGTTTCTCCAGATGGCTCGCTACAGAATGTAAGGCAGTAGCTATGGCATCATCTGTCGACCTATTCCCCCTGTAGGCAAACTGATGTTTATCAAAGTCTGGTGGGAGGCATGTCCTAAGGTGTTGGAGAACCAATCTCTCGAAGCATTTCATCACTACAGCCGTTAGTGTGATAAGTCTGTAGTCATTTAGGCAGTTAATTACTGTTTTCTTTGGGACTGGGACAATAGTGGCTGCTTTCAAGCATGATGGAACATTGGCTGTTTGCAGGGAGATGTTAAAGATCCTTGTCAGGACCCCTGCTAATTGGTCGGCACAGGTCTTTACCACTATCCCCAGCACCCCATCTGGACCTGCAGCTTTTCTGGGATTCACAGCCTTCAATACAGCTCTCACTTGGTGTTCGTATAGGGTGAATGGCTGGGAATCAGAAGGCCGGCGGGCAGAGGCTATGCGGTCTGGTCTTTTCACCTCATAGTGGGCGAAGAAGGTGTTCAACTTCTCTGCCAGCTGCCTGCAATGTGGCAGTTCAAATCTCACCAGGCTTAAGGTTGACTCAGCCTTCCATCCTTCCGAGGTGGGTAAAATGAGGACCCAAATTGTTGGGGGCAATATGCTGAATCTGTAAACTGCTTAGAGAGGGCTATAAAGCACTGTAAAGCGGTATATAAGTCTAAGTGCTATTGTTATTGCAATAGGATAGGATAGGATAGGATAGGATAGGATAGGATAGGATAGGATAGGATAGGACAGGACAGGACAGGACAGGACAGGACAGGACAGGACAGGACAGGACAATCTTTATTGTTGCTTTTTCTGTGATCACACTGGCACACATTAAAAAATGAAAATCTGATGTCTTATTAGGATTTATTGCTTAAATTAAACAATTTTTCCCCAAAAGAGAAATGAAGCCTCTGAAATAAGAACTTCCTAACAGATAATCTGAATTAAGCTCATTTTGTTTTAACATGTGGAAAAGAAGTTATTTCTTAAACAAAACCTCTGGAATATATTTTTTTTAAAAAATATAACCAATCTGGTAACTTCTATATTAGGAGGGGTTTTTTTTTAAAAAAAAGATACAGTATTTGATTCCAAAATGAACCTAAAATAGGAATGAAAATTGTCAATCAATATTCCTGTGCAGGCAATAAATGCTGGTGAACAAGAAATGCAGAGCATTGAGAGCAAGCAAGGCTATAATGCCCAGGGTGCAATTAAGGAATATCTAGCAGCCAAACAGGTAGGTACAGTCTTTCTTCGAGCTAATTTCTACCAATTGTAAGCAGAGTTCAGTCCTGGAATATTTTACTTCCTTCATGGTAGCAAAGCCTGATCTTACTTGGAGTCTGTCCCTTGGCCAGTTCACTATTTCCACGATCAAGAAGCAGTCAGGCTTGGAATCTGAGATAATGAAAGGCGTAACCTTCACACAGAACTTACCAAATTTTCCTTTCCTGGGGGTATGATTCCTTTCTCTTTGCAGAAGAGAATAGCCCGATGGGTTCGCTCAGCAATGTGAACAGTCATTGTATACAGGGCTGCCGCAGCAAGGTCCGGAAGACAGGAGAGATGTTGCCCTTCCTGAAGACCTGCAGGAATTACCATCAGATAGATTTTTTTTTTCCCCCAAAGCAGACATGCAGCAAAACACACCCATACAGTTTGTGACTCTTTGGGCAAATACCTTCTGCCTTTTCTTCTTTTGAAATCTTTCTAGTGATTTCGCTTTGCAGACCAGCAAAAGAGAAGGCACAATCACGGTATCGCTGCATGGGGATTGTGAATTTGTATCGCAGAATGTTACCCTGCTGAGCCAAGGTTTCAATTGCTCTCCCACCAGTCATGCCAGAGCACTCTGGATGATTATGTAAAGAAAGACTTCTAGCTACCTTAAAAAAAAAAAGTAAAGGAAAAGAAAAGAAAAAAAATATCTTTTCACAACAGATTCAAGAAACATCTCATTTCAAGTTTACAACATTAATTTTTTTTAAAAGCAATCTTTCTTATTAGCTTATCCAACATGTATTTTTGACAAAATAAGTGATGTGGGTTTTCATGATGCAGCACAAATGAATATGCTTCATACATAAAGTGTGCTGAATTATGTCAATAAAATTAATCATGCTTTAAAAAGAAATGGATAGATTGTATTCCTATTTTTAAAAAGTTAATTTTCCCCCTAAAAATATATGTGTTGCCCCATGGGATATCTTAAATTTGAGTACAGGTAGTCCTCGACGTACGACCGTAATTGAGCCCAACATTTCTGTTGCTAAGTGAAACATTTGTTAAGTGAATTTGCCCATTTACGACTTTTCTTACCACGATTATTAAGTGAATCACTTCAGTTGTTAAGTTAATAACATAGTTGTTAAGTGAATCTGGTTTCCCCACTGACTTTGCTTACATGAAGGTGACAAAAGGTGATCATATGAGCCTGGAACACTACAACCGTCATGAGTCAGTTGCCAAGCCTCTGAATTTTGATCAAATGACCATGGGGATGCTGCAACAGTCGTGTGAAAAATGGTCATAAAAGTCCCTTTTTTCAGTGTCATTGCAACTTTGAATGGTCACTAAGTGAACTGTTGTAAGTCAAGGACCACCTGTAATGTATGCAACTAACACACTTTTTCAGGTAAATGAGAATATGTGACTGAAATGACTCCTGTTCCTAGCTTTCATTAGCTTACTGATATTATGGGGAGTGGGTTTTATGTCGATTTTATCACTCAGGCCACTGATGGAATGAAGCCTGGGGGCTGCATTTTGCTTTTGTGTTATATGGGTGTTGCAGGCAGTTTGATTTATGTTACCCTGCCATTTCCAGAGTAAATGGAGCTTTTCGCCCTGTTTTCTGGATGTTTTAAGAGGTGGAGAGGTTTAATGAGAAAATGGAACAAAATCAATTCCCTTCAGAACTCAAATGGGGCTTTTTTAAAGGGTGAAATAGAAATCAGTGAGTGGAAATGAGATGCTGGGGAAACACATGCAACCAAGGGCAATCTACACTTGCTTAAAACAATGCATACACAGAGGACCCCCAAATGTGAAAACCCCTAGAAGTTGCCACAAAATATAATGTTTAATCTTATAGAAATTATTGAGAACATGAAGAGTAATTTCGTCTCTTTAAACATTAAGTTTGTGTACCAGCCCTACTCAATTTTTGGATAGTGCCTCAGTATATTACTCAAATGATCTTGGCTTAAAAATATTTATATGTCAATAATCTATATTAAAATGAATCACCTTGTCAAGCATGTCCCCTGGCGCGATGTCCTTTGTTTGTCCAAGGAGAAGAAAATCTGAAACTCCTTGTGCTACTGCCAGTATGCAATGACCCCCCGAGAGTAAAAGGACAAGAAAAGGAAATGGTACGAGATGCGTCAGTCGGACAGTGAGCGCATGTGCTTCCATATGATGGATAGGGATAAAAGGTTTCTGATGCTTCTTCACCAGTTCTAAACTATATTTCAATCCAATTCCAAGGCTTAACGCAAGTCCTGGCATCACAGTTGTTGCAATAGCCGAGATATCCTCCATGTTGACGCCACTGGCTGAGACTGCATGTTGTACTACCCTTGCGATATTTTCTTGGTGAAGCTGTTGTGCTACTGGAGGAATAATGCCACCTGTTCTAATTAGAAATACACATCTGCATGTGAAATCTTACTGGCCTGATTGTAATAATTTTATAACATCATCATATTATATACTATATCATCTCAATATATTACTGATAAGAATTTATATGTAATAATATTGTAATTACATCAGCATGTTTAACATAGATATTATAATTTAGTAATAATAATACAGGAGGATTGATATCCTGCCAGTCACCGTTTTTTTCCCACCTGTCCTGATTGTTCTGCAATATTATCTTTACACAGATCCTGCCAGTACAGGTAATCCTCGACTTACAACAGTTCATTTAGTGACTGTTCAAAGTTACAACGCCACTGAAAAAAGAGGCTTATGACCATTTTTCACACTTATGACCATCGCAGCATCTCCATGGTCACATTAGTTACATTCAGATGCTTGACAACTGACTTATATTTATGATGGTTGCATTGTCCCGGGGTCATGTGATCCCTTTTTGCGACCTTCTGACAAGCAAAGTCAATGGGGAAACCAGATTCACTTAACAACTGTATTATTAATTTAACAACTGCAGTGATTCACTTAACAAATGTGGCAAGAAAGGTCATAAAAGGATGCAAAACCCACTTAACAAATTTTTCACTTAGCAATATAAATTTTGGGCTCAATTGTGGTCGTAAGTTGAGGACTACCTGTATAGTTTCCCTAACATCAATGAAGCTTGAGATTAATTATTGGCCATTAGAGAATGGTAGTGTTTTACTGACCCTTTTCAGTCTCTTGAAATCACTAATCACATTATAGTGATTACAATTACCGTAAGTTTGTCTTGCAGGATTCCTCTGACAATAAAGTTGGGGGTGGGAGAAAAATCATTGATTTATTCAGAAATGTACATAGCTGCTCATAAAATACTAAATAAATTCCTTAAGATTCTGGAGGAAAAATAGCAAGTTAAGTGCAAGAAACAAATTGTGATTTAAATCTAATTTTTCCAACTTCCTACATTGGTTCTAGATCAGGGCTGTCAAACTCCTGGCCCGTGGGCCGGATGCGTCACGCACTGGCCACGCCCACGCCCGGTTTAGCAAAGGGGGGAAAAGTCCCGATACATCACGTGACGATGCCGTGACGACATGAGTTTGACACCCCTGTTCTAGATCCACGGGCTCCTTTTTCTTTCCTATTTTACAGGAAAGCTGGTAACTCAGCAATTCACAACTTTCAATTCAAGCAGAAATTTCCTTGGAAATGCTTTTGTCAAAAACTTGTTCTTTACTGAGGTTTTGTGAGGTTTTCACTGAGCTTGAAAACCTCACAACCATCATCAATGCTCATAACATGGAGGCAGGGGTGAAATCCAGCAGGTTCTAACAGGTTCTGGAGAACCGGTAGCGGAAATTTTGAGTAGTTCGGAGAACCGGCAAATACCACCTCTGGCTGGCCTCAGTGTGGGGTGGGAATGGAGATTTTGCAGTATCCTTCCCTTGTCATGCCCACCAAGCCACGCCCACCAAGCCACACCATGCCCACCAAGCCACGCCCACAGAACCGGTAGTAAAAAAAATTGGATTTCACCACTGCATGGAGGTTGTGCTACGGAACCTGCTTTTGGGGGGACAAGACTTCAAACAAGAGTGTTCAGAAATTCCAGTAAGTAAAAACTTTTATCAGCCATTTCTTCATACAAGAAGGACCTATGTGGCCTGTTCTACCAATTTTGAATAGAAAACTAGAAACAGGGTGACAACAACCTAACATAATTTGCTAATATGAACTACAGGCCATTTTCCAGATATCTATGAATGGAGATATAAAACATGATATAAAATAGTTCATATTTCATTTATTGGTAAGTTTTAACTTCCTTATAAACCGTACTCATTCTTTGCTCCCAAAGGAGGACTCTACAAGCATGTTATATTCCTTTTCTAAAAATCAATGTTTAGCAACATAAAATAAAATTTTATAGTTTTTTATTAAGTTGTAATAAAATGTTTTGTCTGGATGCCTTTAGTGCTTCAGTGATTCAAACTGGCATCATTCCTAGCTCAAAACCCTAACTTTAAAGCAAAGAAGGATCGATTTCTAAAACATAGAAGAAATGCAAAGAATACATAAAAATGGCAATATTTATACACTACACACACGCACACGCACACACAGCAACAGAGCTAGGAAAATTGTAGCAACTGAAACATATTTTCACCCACAATAAGAATTACTTACTTTAAATGAACATCAGTTTGAGAATGTAATGCTTCTCCTAAAATGCTACCAGTTTCATCCACCACAGCAGCTCCTGTATCATCACAGCTGGTTTCTATTCCCAGAACTATTTTAGTAGAAACGGATTTGCCACCATGAACAGAGACCTTTCTTAAATAATTATTCCAAGAACATATAGGAGTCTTCAACATTCTTCCCAAACTGGACGCTGTTAAAGATTTCAGAAAATAAGGACCCCTAGAAAGAAACTGTATAGAAATGAAATTTAGAACAATACCTACTAAAAATCTGCTTCTTACACATTTTAAACTGAGGTGTGTTTCATGCTGATGAAATCACGAAGTAGTTCTTTTGTTTTTGGTTTAGAGGGAAGCTATGACTGATATACCACAACAGGTGCACTCACATAGCATGCTAAATGTTTTGAGTGAACTTAGAACTAAGATACATATGGAACCTTCCCAGACAGCCTCTGATAAGCAAAGTCAATGGGGGAAGCTGGAGTCATTTAACAACCATGTGATTCATTTAACAACCCCAGTGATTTGCTTAACAGCTGTGACAAAAATCTTGTAAAATAGGTCAAAGCTTAGCAACATAAATTTTGGGCTTAATTATTATTGTAAGTCAAAATCTACCTGTAATCCAGTCATTAAACAGAAGTCAAGATACCTTCCTTCAAAATGGTGGAACATTTTCCTGTCATTTCCTTGCACTCAGAAGTGTACTAATCTGTTATTGGAATATAATTCTTCCTCCGAGTAAATACATTGGTTGCTATTGCTAGTGTTGCAAAGAATTGAGTTGAATATCTTGGGCCTTATTGTTACAGCAACAAATAATACAACACAAAATCCATACAAACTTTCCCCGTTTTGTAAACCTTACATTTGGAATGAATTCTGTAATTTTTTTTAGAAAGGGTTTGGCTGCCCTTCATGAAGTGCAGCCTATACATCAAAGCTGTCATCCATATGGAAAATATTTCTATCTAGATGTAAAACTAAGCATTGAGATCAGTTGAATAAGGTAAACATTTAAAATTAACTGAAAATACTCAATATACAGTGTTTTTACCTGTGTCAAAGCCATGGTTTTAGAACAGGCTTTATGAATTCACATTTTGCATTTCAGGGTCTCCTAAGATAGACAAAATTTGAAATAAGAAATCTACATAAAATAGTATTTCTCATGTGCTTTCCCAGAAAAGTGAATTAAATAGCTTAATTCCATATTTCTCATTTTCGCAACTGTGACTGCAAATCCAAAGACAACTGCAGGTAATTTGGGTTCAGTTACAATCAGTAGTGACTTCCATTACACTATTACTGAATTATTGTATATCTTATCTTTATGCTTTAAGATGGTTATGTAAAAATCATGCCTACAGAATTGGATTTTAACACATTGCAAATTCAACAAGTGGGGATTTCAGCAGTAGACCAGTAACTGAACTGTGCTGATTCTGTATTTGAAATCAGCACCCATTTAACTGTCTCAATATATGCTTTTGATATTCAATGGTCCCAAAAGATAGTTTTTTTAAAAAAATCATAGTTTCCCCCATCTTGATATCCACAATAGGTACATATGTATATATAATTTAGATTTCAAGCACCACCCAATTCATATGTCTATGGAGGTTCTCAGTCATCCAGCCAAATCATGGTTGTCCTAAAGGTGTTTTTTCAAAAGGCAACTGGATTTTCTTTGTTTTGCTTGAAGTCATTTCCCTTCTCATCCAAGAAGATTCTTCAGAACTGAAGAAGCTTCTTGGATGAGAAGCAAAATGTCTTCAAGTAAAACAAAGAAAGTCCAGTTGCCTTTTGAAAAAGCACCTTTGCGACACCCAATTTATAGATTTCCAAAACAAATTTATTTATTTATTTTTTTATTTATTTGTTTGTCAAACATGTACAAGATAGCAGGTATAGGTATAAACATAAACATAATCAAAGTGAATACAGATAGATGAGGACAATAGGACAGTAGGACAGGGACGGTAGGCACGCTGGTGCGCTTATGCACGCCCCTTACAGACCTCTTAGGAATGGGGTGAGGTCGACAGTAGACAGTCTAAGGTTAAAGTTTTTTGGGTTTGGGGAAGAAACCACAGAGTCAGGTAGTGAATTCCAGGCATTGATCACTCTGTTGCTGAAGTCGTATTTTCTGCAGTCGAGTTTGGAGCGGTTTACATTAAGTTTGTATCTATTGTGTGCTCGTGTATTGTGGTGGGTGAAGCTGAAGTAGTAATTGAAAGGTAGG
>QLTV01002419.1:10202662-10273447 GCA_003457575.1 Thermophis baileyi | reverse complement strand
TATAAATAAATCAAGTCAGACTTACCTACCATTTAGTCCCACCATTTAGGATTTCACCTTTGGCAAAACAACTTGCTTGGTAAAATCTAATTATTGCTCTGTTTCACATAGCACATATTTTTTTACTCACCCTCTGTGACTAAAGTATATGTTGGCTTAACTATCTCCAGTTGTTTTGCTACCACAAAAACTTCATTCCCTGATAGCATTCTTGATCTGCTTTCCCTTCCCCATTGTCTTCCATCTGTAAGGTGAGCAAAGTGCCTCATACAAGAGAAACACATTGCTGGTGTGCCCTGAGAAGGAGAATTACTTCACCTTTCCAGTGAAAAGCACCTTGTTGAAATGGGTCAAAACCACTAGGGTAGACTTATAAAACATGCATCAATGATGGCTCTGAGGGACAATCAGGAGGATGAAACTTGCAAGCATCAGAAAACAATGCACCCTCATGACTTTCCATGCACCCCAGGCACCCTTGCACACTCTCCCCAACCTAAACCACACCTGCATTGTCCCTGATCCATGTGGCACATTTGTGTATCCTTCTTGACCCGCACAATGTCTCTCTCACATCTCCTTCACCTCTTGCACACTCCCCACCCAACACTTTTTTATTTTATTGTATTTGTTTGTCAAGCATGTATAACAGATATAAGTATAAACATGTTTATGAATACATGAGATGGTTACGAATAAAAGGGAACATTAGGACAGGGACGGTAGGCATGTTGGTGTGCTTATGCACGCCCCTTACAGACCTCCTAGGAATGGGGTGAGGTCAACAGTACACAGTCTAAGGTTAAAGTTTTGGGGATTTGGGGAGGAAACCACAGAGTCAGGTAGTGAGTTCCAGGCATTAATCCCTCTGTTGCTGAAGTCGTATTTCCTGCAATCGAGTTTGAAGCGGTTCACTTTGAGTTTGTATCTATTGTGTGCTTGTGTATTGTTGTGGTTGAAGCTGAAGTAGTCATTGACAGGTAGGACATTGTGGCAGATAATTTTATGAACTACATTTAGATCGGTTCTAAGGCGACGTAGTTCTAAGTTGTCTAAGCCCAAAATTTCAAGTCTGGTGGAATAAGGTATTCTGTTGTGAGTGGAGGAGTGGAGGACTCTTCTCGTGAAATATTTTTGGACTCTCTCAATTGTATTAATGTCCGATATGCAGTGCGGGTTCCAGACAGGAGAGCTGTATTCGAGTATTGGTCTAACGAACGTTTTGTATGCTCTAGTTAGATAAATAAATAATAATTTTATTAATAAATAAAACCCTTTAATATTCCTTTTAAAATATATCCTAATCCCAAAGCACATTTTGGCTTAACATGTTCAAATCCATCTTATTTTATGTTTCTGTTTCATATGACCACACTACTACACAGAAATCCAGGGCACCTTAATTTTAATTATTAGAAATAACAAATGCATGATTTGTTAAATCAATATTGTTTTTGTACAACTGTTTCCCATTAAAGTCAGGTTTCAATTATAATGAACATAAAAACTACAAGATTCGTATTTGTAAACACAGTATTAGAATTTTCCTACAGGAATTAGCCATGCTAGAAATATTACATCTGTTTCTTCATGGCAGGAATACAATGGTTTTAATCAGCATGAGCAGACTCTGAGCAATTTTAGCATAGGCTTCCTGTCATCACTTGTTTTAAACAAGGTAATTAGATCATAATCTCATCATTAAATTGTTTTAATGTCTATATGCTTTTTCTTTTAAAAATCACTGAATTACCATTTCTATGAGTGTACACCAGGGGTGTCAAACTTGCATCATCACATTGTCGTCACATGATGTATTGCAACTTTTGTCCCCTTCGCTAAAACGTGGGTGGACATGGCCAGTGCATGACATATCCAGCCCATGGGCCGCGAGTTTGCCACCCCTGGTATACACTATTATCTATATAATAACATCATTTTCCAACAGAGCCTTCTTTAACCTGATATCCTCAAAATGAATTGGACAACCAATGACAATTTGTATGAAAATCAGTTTTGATATTTTTCAAGATTATGTATTCTGCACAGGAACAGAATGGAAACCAGAGGTACGTGTGCTAGAAAATAAAGGTTTAATTTATAGCTTAAGAACTGAGATATATATAAACAAAAGGCTACAACACCAAGAGGAAAAAAGGATTATGATAATGTATTCAACTAATGCAATTTTTTAAATATATATTGTTAATCGTCCTTTTTCGTTTGTATTTTTTCAAGTGACAAATGAACTTCAAAGAGCTACTTTCTGTGTCATACTGTTTACTCCAAATATGGTATGTGGAACAAAAAGTAGGATGTGGAAGAAGGGAGGAAAACAAACCAGTTCCATGTGTTTTTTAATTTTATCTACATTTTAAACAAAACATGCTACTTTCTCTCTGTAATACTGAGCAAGCAGGTTCTTAAAAGCTATTTGTCCTTACAAGCCTGAAAAATAATCACAAGTTTGCAGAAAAAAAGGAAAAACAATAGACTGATAATACATAATGTAGAAGTATACTAAACAATGCTTCACAGTTTCTAATGCCCCAAGAAACATTATAAAAGAACTCATTTTTTTCTGATTCCAATGTTTCAAACTAATGTAAATTTAATTGGAGAGCCAGTGGTTAAGGCACCAGGCTAGAAAACAGGAGACTGTGAGTTCTAGTTCCGCCTTACGCATGAAATTTGGATGGGTAATTTTGGGCCACTCACGCTCTCTCTCAGCCCAACTCATCTCACAGGGTTGTTGTGGGAAAAATAGGAGGCAGAAGGAGTATTATGTATACTTGCTGCCATAGTTACTTATAAAGTAATAACGTCAGAATTAAGGGATCTGAAAGAGATGGGCAATTAAGAGAGATCACACATAAATAAATAAAAATATAATACATAAATAAGTTGCCTTACACCTAAACAGTACAGTACCGTAGTTCTGGGCTTATAATGGCAATTGGGACCAAAATTACTGTCACTAAGCAATTTGGTCGTAAAGCTGACGTCATGTGACCATATCAGTTAGTGATGTTAATTCTGGCAGCCCCAGCTGCCGTTGTTAAATGAGGACTGCAACTTCTGATTTCCTGCTGGCTTTTTCAATGACCTTGTAAAAAGCTATAGGGGAACATCAGAAATCACAATCACATGACTAGTTTGTGAAACATTATAACTGCAAACTGAGTGCCTGGATCATAATCACTGCAATGGCCAGAACTATGAGGATCCATTGTTAAGTACCATTTGTTCAGTACCATTGTAACTTTGAAGTCACTGAATGAATGGTCGTAACCTAAGGACTACTTATACCTGTCAGGCAACCTAATTTTCCTGCTATATATTTGGCACCCTACAGAGAAAATACTCTTGTGTGTAGTGGATACAGAAAGTCTACATCTCCTGCTAAAATACCAGGTTTCTGAAATGGAAAAAAAAAATCTGACCAAAATAAATCACTTCAGAATTTAAAGCTGTACAATTCAGTTGAAAAACAAACTGAAATCTTGTAGGGAAAATAAAACATATAATGTGGTTGCATAAAGATGCACATCCAAATTAATACTTTGTTGAAGTTCCTTTTGATTTTAGGACAGCGTTCAATCTTTTAGGGTAGGAGCACGGCACATCCTGCCTTGGAAATCTTTGCCCGCTCTTCCTTGTAAAGATCCCAAATTATCAGATTGCAAGGGCATCTCCGCCCACAAATTTTCAATTGGATTCAACTGGATTTCTATTGGGTTCTGGCTGAGCCATTCCAAAACTTTGATCTTCCTTCTGGTAAAGCCATTCTTTAGTTTTGGGTCTTGTTGTATTGAAAGGTGAAATTCCTCTTCATCTTCAGGAACAGACTCAAACTTAACTATGACAAAACCAACCAGCTATATTTATCTATCCATGGATATATGGATAGTGTGTTAGTAGTGCTTTCTTGGATCAGGAGTTCCTTCAGATAATAACTCTTGCCCTGCTCACTCACAATTAGATATTTGTACTTGCTCTACATGGGGCTTCCCTTGAAAACCACACAGAATCTACAGTTGGTCCAGAATGTGATGGTACAGGCAGCGATGGGAACATATTTTGCTCCAGGTGCAATTCAAAGCCTTTCATGGTATACAGCCTGGTTCTCTGTTGGACTGCTTATCTCCTACTGTTTCAGCCCACCTGTTATGATCAAACAGGGTGTATGCACTATGGGTCCTATCAACAGTGTCATCTTTCAGGACCCAGGAAGTATGCCTTCTCTGTTGAAGTGCCTGCTCTCTGGAACAAGAGAGATTTGTACAGTTCCTACCTCAACGGTGGGGCAATAACTACAAACATGGTTGATCTTTCCGGCCTTGGGATAGGGTGGTTGTGGAATCCCTAATTTGCCTCAATAGTTGTCTGTATTGTTCTTTCAGGGATTATTATTTATTTTTATATCTACTGGGCTTTTTATTTGTAAGGGTTGCTCAGGAGTCAGGTGTCCTTTATTTATTATTTATTTATTTATTTATTTATTAGTGTGAGATATCGTCAATGTGGTATGTTTAAGGGACTGAACTGGGAACAAGAAAACATTTCCTCCCGATCAGCTGGGAATTTATTTATTTATTTATTTATTATTTAAATTTCTATGCTGCCCAACTCCCGAGGGACTCTGGGCGGCTTCCCCTGATGACTATTGATAGCATTTGTAGGCATTCACTGAGAAATGTGTTGATAAGAATCTCATCCCACTCATTTCAGAAGCACCGAGGCACTTCCAGGTTGAATTAACCGGTGATGTCACCATTGTCTGGAGGACGCCTAATTGGGAGCTCCTTTCATGTCCCCAGTAGCAGCTGGAGCAAAGAACGGAAGTTCACCTCACCCCATGGCAGCACTCGGGTCTCGAACACAGGTTTGCTGCTTGTCAAACCAGCATCCTAACCAAATGAGCCATCATGCTCCTTTGATAAGAATGAAGAATCTTCTTTTAAGTGCTGAGGTTGCTGCATTCTCTGGAAATGTTGTTATAAAGAAGACCTCCAAGATTCCTTCTAGCTCTATTCTATTCTAAGACTTCCCCTGGCAATGTATGACCATTTCACTTTACTAACATTCCCAGTGGAAATCTTGTTTGTTCTGCACATACACACCTGGGAAAGCAGTGAGCTGTCTAGAGCAGTGATGGCTAACCTTTTCCGGACCGAGTGCCCAAAGCACGCACAAAATGCAATGTGCATGTGCCCACGTGCATGCGCCCCGTCCCTGCGCATGTGCACGCAGCCCCGCATGTGCCCCTCCCTGTGCATGCGCGTGCTCCCCGCATATGCCCCGTCCCCACGCATGCGCGGCAGATACCCGAAGACCAGCTGGCCGGCAGGAGGTGCACATGCATACACGGTGGAGCTAAGCTGGGGCGACAGCTCACATGCCCACAAAGAGGGCTCTGCGTGCCACCTCTGGCACGCGTGCCATAGGTTCGCCACCACGGGTCTAGAGGACATGGCTGCCTCTGTGCTTTGAAAAGGGACACTTGATGTGCTCTGCAAAATATTCACCTCTGTTCAATACATTGCACTGAAGCTAGAAGAACCCTAACCTTAGAAGACAGAATAGAGCTGCTGTGTTGCCCATGCATTGTTAATATTATAAAGCCTGGTCTTGTTATTCTGCAGGGCATGGTGACTTTTGGGTGATGCTGCGGGACAGTTAAGGATTACTGATGAGGAAATGACATTACCTTCAGTCACAAAATGATATTAATTCAGGCAATAACATACAGCAGTAAATTGCACTTTCTTCTTCAACAGGGGGTGCACTAGTCCATAATGAAATAAAAATTGTCATTTCAAAGGCCTGATCTAATGACAGTCACTCATAAGATCTTCTCATTGGCAACCTCTATGCTGTGGACCTCAGAAACGTGTAAGGAGCTTACTGTTAACAATCTTTCAGATATCTGTTGAATATTTTTTTTTCTTCACTCAGTTCTTTTTGTACAAATATATATTTTTTGTTTCTGCTTTTGTTTCCCTTTTCTCTTGTATATACAATTTCTAATTTTTTTTTAACCGTATGTTGTACATTTCAAGATACGTTTATGTGGGAAGCAGTACATGAAATTAGCATGATACTGGATAGAGAGAATGCACTCAAGCAGCTGTTATTTAAGAAGCGCGGAAAGAACGCTGCCTCGGAAATGCCTTTCCCCCACGAGGCACATCTGAGATGGAATTATCTTGCATCATATTAAAATAAATAAGGCAGGGTTTTGTCGCACCAGGTTAGGAAGCACATGCTAGAGTGCAGTGCAGATTCTCCACCACGTGGTTTCTGGATTTCACCTACATTCAGATTACTTTATTCCTTTCCGCAGTAGTTCTACGGAATAAGCTTACATTAGCAAGAGTGGCATCCCTAGCATCAAAAGCATTTGCTCTATTTCCGAAGTCTTTCTCGGCCGAATGCCCTCCTCGACCCACCCACCCCCGCATATTACCTCACCCTTGGGGCACCCGCCCATTATACAGCCTCCACGGAAGATTTTTTTCCCTTCGGCCCCGGCGATGTGCAGACTGGGAGATGGCCCGAGCTTCGGAAAAGCCATGGTCACGTGAGGGACGACGGCCAATTGAATTACAAGCAAGCTATGGAACGACCCGCCGGAGGAAACACACACACACAAAAAAACCTCTTAGCTTCAGAAAAGGTGGCAAGGGTAAAGGGGGTGATTAAGAGTGGCAAACACTCTACATTTCCGGTTTGGTGGACGCGGAAGTGAACGTAGCGCAGATCGCTTGCATTTCATAGGAACTTGCTTTGAGAAGGGAGAGGGCATAGTAAAATTAACGATTACCTTTGATGGAATTAGATGCGTCTTTTCGAACGAACCCGTAACAAAAAAGAATTGGGCAGTTATGGGGGCGTTCCACGCATAGTCATTTTCGATGCATAATTGTAGCCGACGCATGTTTTTTTTTTTAATGGCCGGGGAGCCAAGACACACAAAGCAGATTTGTTGTGGATGCGATAACTTCGATTTCTCCGTCCACTCCGTAGTGGTCTGTGATCTGTTATTGTAATGTTTTCAACTATAAGGGCCAGCTGTATTGGTGTACACGCAGCATCCGAGACTTTTCTATAGCTACCTTCACATGTGGGCCAGTGCCTTACAGATCCACGTTTTATTCAATTGACGTTTTTTTTTAATTTATGTGATTTGATTTAATTTAATTTACACTAAGCCATTATGTGTGCCGAGTTTCTGTAACAAGCTAGGGCAAAATGAGGTTGATTCAGTGAAATCCAAATTTTTTTTACTACCGGTTCTGTGGGCGTGGCTTGGTGGCCGTGGCAGGGGAAGGATACTGCAAAACCTCCATTCCCACCCCACTCCAGGGGAAGGATACTGCAAAATCTCCATTCCCACCCCACTCTGGGGCCAGCCAGAGGTGGTATTTGCTGGTTCTCCGAACTACTCAAAATTTCCGCTACCGGTTCTCCAGAACCTGCTAGATTTCCCCCCTGGGTTGATTGGTTTATGATGCATTGTGTTATCCAAACTGATTAGAATCTCCAGCACCTTCATATTATATTAAACTGGTCTGTTTAATAAGTAACAACTAGCTGGGTTGATAGAGGTAAGGTTTATAAGTATAACATAGGATTTATAAACCGTAAAGCTGCCCTGTGGTTTCTTTCCACAGAACCATTAAGTGCTCCAAATGAGCACTCCTATGATAGCATCTAGCATATAACCCAGTCAGATCTTGAATCCTTACATTCTCTTATATACAAAGGTTCCTCTATGACATTCTCCTTGTAGAAAGTCTTGAATTGACAAAATAATACTTGGTCATTTGATCCCATCCTAGCAATTAATTCACACCAATTGTTATTGGTGCTACAAGGTATTTATCTAGACAAGTAAAGATAAAAACTACAATGCACCCCAAGTAGTGTTGATCTGAGCATAGTTTTTTAAACGCGGAAAAGCAAAAGTTTCCTGGAGGAAAAGAATATCAAATTGTCATAGATAATCAAAACAAGGTTGGTCTTTTGATGGTGCTGGCCAGCCTGCAATATTCCAAGTTAAATTCATAACTTCAGTCACTAAATGAAGCTAAATGACCAGTTTTAAGTTGATGACCTGTATTGTTAATAGGTATCTAACTGCTTTTTATTAACCAAATGCAATCATTAGAAATCCATTCATGTTTTATTCAAAATATTACAATTTAATTCCATTGATGTCTGCCAACTATACATGAAACAGAATGTTAGAACTCTTGTCCTTTTTTGTCCACACTTGTGCTAAAATCTGATGTCCAAATTGTTTTTTCTGCTGCAGATATAATTGATTGATATTATACAGATAGCCCTCAACTTACGGCCATAATTAACTGAAACCTCTGTCACTAAGTGATGCAGATATTAAGTAATTTCACACTCAATTTTATGACTTTTTCGCTGCAGTCAAGCAAATCTGGCATCCCTTATAGACTTGGCTCATCAGAAATTATGATCACATTACACCAAGATATTGCAACCATCATAAATATGTTGGTAGCCAAGTACTTGAATTTTGATTACATGACTGTGTGGACACTGACAGTTCTAAGTGCAAGGACCAGTCACAAGACACCTTTTCAATGCCATTGTAGGTCCATATGGTCACTAAATGAATAGTTGTAAGTCAAGAACCACCTGTATTCTTGTGAAACCACTTTTGAATAATAATATCTATTTAGAAATTTCATACCTGGCAAAGTATCAGGACTGGCTTGTTCTACAATATTTATTTTCATTTAGCCGTCCGCCGGACTTTGAAGCAAATTTATCTATGGAATTATTAAGAAGTTAACTAGAAAATGGGTCCTTTGGGAAATTATTCAAAACAATGATTCCTTTAATCCAAGAAAGGACTATATATTAAAACATCTAAATATTATATGATCATTTATCATGTTATTACTGGGTTAAGAGCTATGAGCCTGGACATGTTTCAGTTATAGGGAAAAGAATGGCCTAAAGCAGCGGTCCCCAACCTTTCTGGCTTGGCTGCTCGGTGCGGGACGGGGGGGGAGTTCCTTGTGAATGGCACATGGATGCACACAATCATGCGCAGCACCATTTGTGTGAGTGGTGGACACATGAATGAAGGGAACTTTGCACTTAAGCGCAAGAGGGCCGCCACTCACACGAGGTTCGTGTGCAAGGGCAAGTGGCTACCACTCGTGCAAGGAGAGCTTTGTGCGTGTGTCTGCATGTGCCCGCCACCTGCGCGGCCTGGTTCTGAACAAGCCACGGCCCATCCAGGAGTTGGGGACCCCTGGCCTAAAGAACAGAATTTTCATAGCAAGCTTGATAAAAATGTTCTATTAGTAGGATGTATCAATGGGGTAAAAGAGAACACAAGGTCCTGTGTGACATACTAGGGGATGCACTAAGTCACGGGTGTCAAACTCGTGGCGTCACATTGCCGTCACATGACGTTTTGCGACATTTTTCCCTTCGCGGAGCTGGGGTGGACGTGGCCTGCATGTGACGCATCCGGCCCGCAGGCTGCCAGTTTGACACCCCTTCACTAGGTACTGTAGTCCTAATGAACATCTTCAACAATATCTGGAGAACTACTGTATTTTCCACTCTGCTATGGATTCCATGATAATTTTAGTACTTTGGTATTGCAAGTCATCCAAAAATGAGTAGACCTTCAGTGGAGTTATATTGTGTACAGCTATGTAATAATCCAATCACCCCAATAAGTGCTAAATTTGAGTTAGCAGAATTCAGTTTTTACTGAGGAAATATTTCATTATTCAGAGCTTGGAACAGAAATAAATGGGAGGCAAGGAACTGCATTTCAGATACATTACTCCCATAAGAGGCAAGCTTGATTTGATACATTAGGTATTTCTTAAGTGCTGACCTGCTTTAATATCTCATTGAATAAAATGATTATTTCATTGTTCAATTTAAAAATAAATTCATTTTTTTCCAGGACAAATTATTTTAATTGGAGTAAAGCAAAAAAATCAGGTACTACCGTAGACGGGGGGAGGGGGGGAGGGTAACGTACCACATCAATGTCTTATGTAACTATTGAAAAGGCTTCTTACTCAGTTCTGCATACAATTAATAAAATACAATTCCTACATTATCACTAATTCTATTTACAGAGTTTAACAGCAATTTGTACAGTGCTGTTTAGCACAGTGAACTATACTTACAGTGACTCATACATATGATCAGTTCAAAGTCATTCAGTTTATTATTATAAAACATGAATATTTCAAAAAGATATTTTTCAAGAAGCAAGATCAGGGAGAAACTGTAATTACCTGAAAGAAGCCAGTTCTTACTTGGAGGACATACGGTAATCACCACTGCACTAACTTCAAGGGTCTTTGTGGGTAGAGAAGCAGCTAAGCATAGCTATTACTGGTTAGTTTAATCATGTTCAATAACCCATTATTTTTCTGCTATCAGCATTAGGTAAGATCGAACATTTCCGAAACTAGGACCTTAAAAGGCTCCAAAACTCACAATGCTAGATATAAAACACAACTGCGTTGAATTCCTACTAAGTTCCTTTCGATGCAGAAACAGTGATTGGATTGTGCATGCTTTGAAAACAATCCGGAAGCATTAGCAGACCTCAGTCAAGCACACTATTTCTCCATTATTTGTGAAAGCTGTCCATCCTTCTATATTGCTCCCCCATGGATCACTTTATAAGTCACATTAAATTTAATGAGCGGATTCCATAAAGCAGAGGCATATATTTTTTTAGTCTTGCTTTGGAATATTCAGGTTACTATATAATGAAAAGTGAAGTGATGCATTTCTATGAGGCCCAAAGCACTTCTTCCAAATCTTCTTCAAATCTGTTACACAATGAGAACGAGTTATGCTCTGCTTGATGTTTGAAATTCTTGTCACATAAAGTTTCTATTCAAAATTACCTTTCCTAGAATTTTCCTAACAGATTACAG
This sequence comes from Thermophis baileyi, assembly GCA_003457575.1. Lineage (NCBI taxonomy): Eukaryota > Metazoa > Chordata > Lepidosauria > Squamata > Dipsadidae > Thermophis > Thermophis baileyi. The sequence goes on along the minus strand of QLTV01002419.1, from coordinate 10,262,480 downwards.
CTCTCATTGTGAACTAATAGGCCAGAGATTCCAGTCTATTTAGTAGCTTCTGGTAGTTTCTGACACTAGGAATTTTCTTTTGTTTATGAGGAAAGTTCAGATACAGTAAAATGAGAATAACCACCTACTTCTGGAAAACAAGTCGTATGATACCCATCAGTTTAATTGTATATAAAACCCCTGAAAAGTTGACATGTCACTCCCCAGAGTTCAAAGATCTCACACTGGAAAAGTCACTCTGATTAAAAGAGTCATGAACAGATAAGGCATGAAAATCACAGCAACTCATTAACTTTATAACACCTCAAGCTGGGTAGAAAATCGTGCCCTAAAATTAGCCAAACAAACAAATGACCCCAAATGATAACTGATTGAAGTCTGTAAAACGAAGAATTGCGCTATTTCCTCCCCTCGACTCCTTCCTTACTGTTGCTGACTTACTTGTAAAAGATTACAACTATGAGTCAATACAATGTTTCGTATCCCTTTTCACTTCTCTTGTTACTTCAGCCTATTTCCAGTCAACACTGTTTACCTTAGGAGAGCTAGGCCTGCCCAGCTATTTACAAAAAAACCTGTGCTCCAAAGATGGGTCTTCCAGATCAGTATATCTTCTGGTGGTCCCTGATTCTCCTGTAAAGAACAGCATTGGCATCTTTGCACTAGAGTCTTCAAAGAGATGTGAAACTTATCTAATAATACCTAGTATAGGCTGTTCCTTCTGTCAAGGACAAGGATCAAACCAGGCCATATTTTGATCAGAATGCTCACACTGCCCATCTCCTGCTTAATATTTGTTGATTCCAAAGATCCTAACTCCATGCAGCTGTGGCAGTTTGGGAATAAGCACACTCAAGAGAGAAACAGTGTTCAGAATGAAATGCGTTGGGTCGTATTTGGTGTAGAAGCTTGCCAAGAAATACCTGCATGAAAAAGAAAAAAAAGAAACGGAATTATCAGAATGAATAAAAAGTTAACATTTAAAGAGGAGCAAAATACGTTATTTCGAAATAAAGAAAAACGTCTTCTTTTTATGTGACTAATTATTTCATCTCTGATTAGGAATAACCTTGCTTATGATACTGGTAGCCTTTGACTTACAATCATTCAGTGACTGTTCGATGTTACAATGGCACTGAAAAAAGTGACTTATGCCTGTTTTTCACACTTACAACCATTGCAGCATTCTCAAGGTCACATGATCAAAATTCGGATGGTGGGCAACTGGTTCATATTTAGGATGGTTATTGCAAGGTCTCGGGAGTCATGCGATCCCCTTTTGTGAGCTTCTGACAAGCAAAGTCAATGGGGAAGCCAGATTCACTTAACAACCGTCTTACCAACTTAACAATGGTAGTGATTCACTTAACAACTGTGGCAAGAAAGGTCGTAAAATGGGGCAAAACTCATTTAACAACTGCCTGACTTAGCAACATAAATTTTGGGCTCAACTATGGTCGTAAGTTGAGGACTACCTGCACTTAGTTGCTTGTATTAGAAAAAGGATGAGTCAATTTGCCCATTTTGATGGCAAGGTATTTTGAGGCGTGTACGAAAAATGAGAAAGGTGTTTTCAACCCCAATCAAACCACTAAACTCCAGTGGTTCTGCCAAAGTTTGGTAAAATCAATCAAAATCTGGAATGTTTTGGATTGTACCAGGCAGAACAAATGTAGAGGCGCTGAGGTGTGTCACACCCCCTTCTGCAGCTCTTGATATGACAAATCCTTTCACCCCACCTGTTCCATTTTCTTAGTACCTTTCCTTTATTCTCTCCCTAGTAGCTGCCAATGTCCCTTGATTTTCACTTCTATCCCTTATCTAGGCTTGGGATATCCTTGGCTCTCTTCCCCCACCCCAGCAGAAGGCGATTTTCATGAGATGTTCATGAGATGCTAAGGCTGTATATTCTATATATGTTCTATGAAAGAAGCAAAAGAGTTCAGAGTTTCTGTTTTAATTGCAACATTGAAATGTAGTTGGAGAAAACAGGTTGGTAATTGACTCCTGGATGTTTTATGCGGTTAATTGCAAAAGATCCATTGGGAACTGAGTAGTATGAAAATAAAACAAAATAAATAACCTGATAGTGTTTTGGAGCACAGATTTCAACTTTAAGGATATTTTACTAATAATCTTATGCTTATAGAGTCCCTTGGGAGTTGGGCGGCATACAAATTTAATAAATAATAATAATAATAATAATATCCCCCAAAAACGTTATTTTATGAGAATAACTATAGCCAACAACCAGGCTATTTCACCATGCAAGCATTCTCATGTTTACAGCCATATAGGTGCGATAGTAACAGACTTTAGGATACAGAGAAAAATGTAAAACAAAAAAATCTGGACATGATTTATTTCTAGAACACTGACTCAATCGCAGCCAGCAAGGATGTCATGTTAATATCTTAGCATTAAATCTTTGATAGTGCAGGAGTGTACTGTCTTACTTTGGTATTTAAAAACAATATAACAAAGGCATACTTATAGGCAAGAATCTATGTGCAGCCTAAGAGATGGAATGACTGAAAACAGTATCCAACAACCAAACACTATTAAGCTGTTCTTTAATATGATTGTCCAGAAAGTCATACTGGGACAATTTATTTGCAAATAGCATAATAACTAAGGAATCTTAGCTGAAAGATATCTAAGCCATACAATATCTGGAATATTGCAAAATTATTATTTTTAAAGCATTGATTTGAGACATGTGTTGATTATCTATATTAAGTTTTAGTTAATTGGAGAAATCTTATTTGTAAAATAATGGAAGGTTAGGCGGTGGCATTTTGAATTCAACAGACAACTGCAAACTATTTTTGAAATGTCACATTTGTTTTGAATTAATGCCGCTTAAAAAAAACCTACCTATTTCAATTCTGCAATATACTTCTCTGTACATCTCTGCAAATTACTGTGTATGAAGCTGTCACTTCCATTATAAAAATTCCAAAGTACTGTTTACAGAAACATATTTTTCTTCCCTTTAAAAGCATACCAATTCAGAGGTACATGAATAATAGAACACATTGATTCTAAATAATTTGCAGAGTTTAGATACTGATTCACTCACTGCAATATTAATGCCACACCAAATAAAAGATTTGTTTTAAATCTGCAGTGTCAGAACAGTCAGTGTAGAATTTTCAAAACTTACAAAATTATCGGTGAGATTGTGAAGAATTTTCGTGAAGATGTAAACTGTACACCATAATCCAGCTGTTCCCAGTGTGTCAATAATCTTGCTTTACCTTGGTCAGGCGTTTCAAAAGGTGTTCCTTTTACTGCATGCAAAAATACATACATTCCCTACAAAGGCAAAACAAACCCATCCAAAACAAAAGCCATGTTAGCTATGCTTCATTATTAACATAATACATGCAATCTGAGTGAAGGATCTGAAACATTAAGCACCAGACTTTTAAAATACGTTCTGTGATTTGCCAATACATTAATAAATATTTGAGCAAGAATACTAAGATGAAGTTGCCCATAGAAAGATTAATCCAATTAGACATTTTATTCTGGCCCAGATTTCAGTTATTTCTACTCCACCCTAGCAACTTGTTTCAGTAAAGCCAGAAGATAAGGCAATAACTGTACACAAATCCCATGAAGCCAATGATTCTTGCTTTCGATTTCATAAGACTAACAAAGTTTATGTGGATTTGTTCATCTGTCTTATTAAAATATAGAGAGCAGTTTGCAAACTCAATCTGTGACAAAAAAAAGTTGAACTATAGTGATTGATCTCACAATCAAATGTAGAGACAATGGGGCATTACAGGGTAGCTACCTACTTAAACTTTATGAGATATGCTTCCCCCCTCACTTTAAAACAAATTGCCAATCATTCAAGGAAGCATTATTTGTGTACCATTGGTCCAATGCCAGAGAAATATGATTAAATATATGCTTAGGTATATGGTGCATGTTTGTGCCAAGTTTCATACGCTAATTCAGGAGTGGAAAGCTTAAGGCTTTCTAGATGCAACAGGATTGCAACAGATGAATATCCTTTCCCATGGACATTACCGGTATTATGACTACTGGGAACTGTAGATAAAGAACGTCCTAATAGGCTCTCCATCCTATTTTAATCCAAAATGGGTGATTTGGTCAAAACTCATGCTTTAATCACCAGGAAATTTTCAACTCTTAATGATAATCGAGAATGGAAATCTGATTAACTTTCTACTCCTATAATGTTATTTCTTAAATGTATATCCCACCTTTAATTTTGTCTAACACAAAGTAGACTCCCTTCTCCTGTTTTCCATATAACAGCTCTGTGAGGCGGCTTTGAGCTGAGAAAGAGTCACTGGCCCAAGTCACCTTACTTCAGGTGGACTGAAATTCATTACCTGGTTTCTAGCCCACTACCTTAGCCACTACACCTAAGTGGCTCTCTTGTAATTAGAAGATAACAGTGTAATATTATGTACAGGTAGTCCTCGACTTACCACCTTTCATTTAGTGACCATTCGAAGCTACTGAAAAAAGTGACTTATTCACACTTTTTTCACACTTACAACCGTTGCAGATCCTCTCAGTTACGTGATCAAAATTCAAATGCTTGGCAACTGGTTCATATTTATGACGGTTGCAGTGTCCTGGTGTCATCTGATCATCTTTTGTGACCTTCTGACAAGCAAAGTCAATGGGGAAGCCAGATTCAATTTACAACTGTCTTACTAACTTAACGACTGCAGTGATTCACTTAACGACTGTGGCAAGAAAGGTTGTAAAATGGGGCAAACCTCACTTAACAATTGTCTTGCTTAACAATGGAAATTTTGGGCTCAACTGTGGACATAATTTGAGGACTACCTGTACAGCTCAGGATTGAGCTGTGGAGTTCTTGGTGCTCTTTGAGCTTACTTGTTTGCTTGCAGATGTTTCACTACCCAACTATATAAGAATCACTTGGTTGAGTTGGGCTCCTATAGAAATTGAATGAATAAAATAAATAAATATCATCAAGTGAATGTGGGGTTTGCTGCCTGTTGATATATAATAACTTGTCCTGCCAGTTTTTGGTGGTGTGGTTTCCTCCATGGCGGTTCCTTGATTATTATTTCCTGACTGACTTTTCTGGTGTTGATCTCTAGCTGCGTTCTGGCTGCTGGATGGAATGTGTTCTAGTTTGTTTTCTTAGTTTTGTTTTATTGTTTCTTTTGAATGCTATGCATTCTAATAATTATGATTGTATACCTTTACAATGATAATTATAACAAAAGAAAGCAAAGATAGTACCAATATTAATAGGTGCCTTGTGTGCAATCCCAAAACATCTAAAGCACCATTTGAATACCATCAGCATTGACAAAATCAACATCAGTCAATTGCAAATGGCAGCTTTAATTGGAACAGCTTACTTCCTACAACAATTACCTTTAATACCATCAAACAACATCTGCCTACCCCAGGTCCTTCCCATTCCTTGGGAAGGAATCAATATGTAGATAAAAATGCTAAATCCAATGTAAACATCTGGTTGACACTGCAACCAACCATTCAATTATATAATTATTATAACATAATGATTATTATAATTGGGAACCACCCAGAGTTGCTTAAGATGGACAGATATATGCATTCTGCAGTTCAGGATGCTCACCAAATTGTGAATAATATTGGTTAAGGTCCAAGCCACTGGAACACTGAAGAAAGGAATGCTGAGCAAGACAATATGAAGCAAACCAACTCCAAGGGCGTACGTCAGCCACATTCCTCGACTGTTCATGACCCTTGTGTTAGGATTGACTTCACTGTGAGCAACCCCAACATTCATCTTTTTTCTTTAATTCTGAAAAGTAATATTGGAAAAGAAAATGTGCATCGTAAGGTATGGTTTTCAGGGTTAGTCATACCACTGTCAGACTGGGAGAGGTCATCAACTACTGCATAAGACTAACTCAGCATCTTACATATTAACAGTACAAAGTATTTGAAATGTTGTGTTCCAGCAAAATTAGTCACTGTAAGGCAATTTGAAACAATTAACTTTTTTTTTAAATCTAAAGCAGTGTCCAACCCATGGCCCGGAGGCTAATAACACAGCCCCATAAGATCATATACAGCTAGTAATGAAGTCCCATAAGATCATATACTTTTCACATTGTGATTTATATTATATATTTTATATGCAGCCCATGACAATTCCTCTTCACTCAATGAGGCCTAGGCAAGCCAAAAGGGTGGACACCCATAATCTAAAGCAATAAAAATATCAGTCAAAAAATTAATACAAGTTAGTTTCATACATTTATATAATTGCAATCAATACAATCTCATTTTTTTTATATCCTTCCACAGAATAAAGAACTTTCCATTTATTTATTTTTTCTATACTAGAGGAATTTGTTCAAGGATTTTTTTTTTTAAACCAATCAATTCTTATTCAGGAATACTTAAAATTGGGTGCACAGACCACTAAAAAGCAATTATCAAATCCTAAACATCAATCTAAAAATAGAGAGACTGTTTATTTTAAATCAGCTTAATGGAAAGTTATTTACAGACATTTTTATGGGTAGAAAAATCATCTTACATGTCAATAACAATTAGGTATTACTGCTAGATTTGTTACCTATTGCAGAAGGGGGAAAAGAACCGTTCCCCAAAATTGTTTATGAAAAGTTACATCAGCTTTGATCAACTGACTGCAAGTCAACCCAGATACTTTCATAAGTTGACATGTATTGTATTTTCTTACCTGTCTCCTGTCTACCATCTCTCATACATACACCTACGGTAGATTGAATACATTGGCACTTAAGATTCCATTGCCCGTTTTATTTGAAATTAGTATTTTTTAATCATTCTGGTTACAAGCAGATAACTAGTGAAGGAAAACTCTTTGACTTCTGAAGGCAACATAAGCTATTCAATTACTGTAGTCCTATCTCTGTGGTAGGCACACACCCACTTATCCATCCTACTGGACCAATTTAGAATGTTTTAACATGAGCATCCAATACAAAGGAAAATCATATTTAAAAAGAATATGATGCACAAGGCAAACAAGAATAACAGACAAATCACATAATCACACACACACAAGATTCACACTATAATTCACACAACTATTCAAAAATTAGTCATGTTCAGTAATTCAGTCATTTAGTCACCATAGGATCAGTACAATCTGTGCACAATTAGAGACCTAAAACATAATTGCTTACGTATGTTCAAGATCCAACTAGAGATGTATGCATACAATCAAGGACAGTCTAAAATAAGTGAACGGCAAATATCCTTCATCTTTAATTATTTAGGTGTATCACTTGTCCTTAATTTTCTAAGCAATATATATTTATTATTTGGATGTAATCTACACAGCTCTCCCAACAGTTCTTTTTTTTTTTAAATCCGCGTTAAAATTAAGCTGGAATTTAACCTTTAGTCCACTGAATAGATAAATCAGAAAGAAGCTCTTTGTTTGTGTCGCTGGTAACAAACCGGGAAAGGTCTCCTAACAACTAACAAAAGATCCCTGTAGCTTCCAACATCCGACCGAGTCAGAAATTACAAATTAGCAGATGTCCTCAGATGGTCCACGTTCACTTCTTTGCACCTCCGGCACAATCCAGCACCACAAGGCATATATATATATATATATATATATATACATATATATAATCGCGGCAGATGCCAAGACCACAGAAAAAGCCAAGTCTGCCCGCGACGCTCCTTTTTCGGAAAACGCCAAGCAGGCGCAATCGGGCAAAACCAAGCGTAAATCGTGCTTTTAAAAACCCGATTGCAATGGTGCTTCCTTCCTTATTTATTTATTTTTAAATTATTATTAGGGCTTCGGGGCGAGCAGAAAGCAGAGGCCCGACTCCCCGCGCGTCAAGGGTGCCAAGCTACGGCATTGTTTCCCCATCCAGCGCAGCCGCTTTGTCTTCAGTCGGTCCCTGCGCTGCAACACATCTTCCGCCGCCACGCACACCAGTTGCACTAGCCCAGGAACCCGGCCGTAGCCCACATTTGCGCAGAACCAACCCCCCCCCTCCTCCCGCCTTCCGTTTTTTTCTACTGCACCTTTTCGCTAACCGGGGAAACAATCCCGCGCCGAGCTGCCCGCTTCCCAAAGCTTCTCTGGCTCTTCTGAAGTGTTGCCCTGTAAAGGAAGGGAGGGAGGCGATTGGGCCACCGTTAGCCCCGCCCCTTGTCTATCAGGCGCGCACTTGGCGGGGAAATCCGGGGCCCGGAGGTTCCGAAGGAGGTGGAAAAGAGAGGCGAAGGGAGTCCTTTGACCGCTCCGGATGAGGAAGTACAGTATGGCTTTCGGCCGGTCCGTTTTTTGCAGAGCTTTCTTTATTTTTAGGCCTCACTCCCTCTTCGTGGCTGCTCCGGTGCGATAGGCCTGGGGAGGTCACGTGCCTCAGGCGAGCCCCCCCCCCCCGAGCTGGCGCAAGGAACAAAAACAAAACCCCCAGAGGCTGAGTTCTTTCTCTCTCCGGTTTGCTCGGTGCAGGCCGTGTGTATCTATACCCGTTGCTTGAATTTGCTTTTTCTTGAATGGCTGCCTACTTCTTTGGCCTTGGGCGAGTTACAGACCGGGAATGCATTGCTGCGATGAGGTGGAATAGATGGTGGGCAGAGCTGTTACAGGTTGCGTTTTGGTTTGGGACTCATCCAAAATCACTGTAATCTCAGTTTGGAAGGGGCTGTGGTTATAAAAGGAGCCGTTAACACAGTTGCTGAACAAACACCTTAGTAAAAACGGAGGACTTTGCTGAGCTCTGGGATTTACTTCCATATAATCTTGCCTATATATTGTATTTGGCAATAACATTGACTTCATTGTGCTGCTTTAAAGATATTTTGCCTTTTTAGCATTATCGTAGTAAGTGACTTTAAGCCTAAAAGGCATAAGTAGAGGTGGATGTTACTATTTAGATAGGAGACCACCTCTACTTATGTCTTTCAGGCTTAAAGTCACTTAACTACGATAATGCTAAAAAGGCAAAATATCTTTAAAGAAGCAGCTCTTTAGATTGGACTGAGAAGTTGAAAAGGCATCCCTGAAACATACAATAGCAAACCATTCCCTTATTATTAGCCAAGAAAATAACATTCTTCTGCATGCCCATGCCTGTTCATTCATTAGGAACTGAGTTCCACCTGAGCAAGACTTTTAGTGTTTCCAGCTATTTATTTTTTAAATTGCTTTTCCAGTGCAGCCAATTAAGATGATAAAAAAGCAAAGAATACTTCAAAGAATATAATAATCTTGTATTTATCATAACAGAACTATGGTGCAAACAGAAAACTGAAACCAGCCACTATCAACAACACAACAGGCCTCAGTAGAGTCCTAAATCAACTATAAATTAAGGTAATTGTTTAAATTTTGCAGCTTGCTTGAAAGTCTGTGATAATTGGATTCTTAAAATATCAGCTGAAGCAAAGTTTCAAAAGAAAGAACCGCTAGCAGAAAAAAAAACGTGTTTCATATGAGACTCAATTTAGTTTCTTGCACAGATAACTACCCAAATAAGGTTTATAATGCTGGTCTAAGAGGGCAGGAAATTTGCAGTGGTTCTACATGGTCCCTTGAGTAGCTTGAAGCTTTATGACAGCACTTTAAATTGAACCAGAGAAATCATAGCAATGTAGCAGGTACGGTATACAAGTAGTTCTCGACTTACGACTGCGATTGAGCCAAAAATTCATGTTGCTAAGTGAGACATTTGTTAAGTGAGCTTTGCCCCATTTTACAACCTTTTTTGCCACAGTTGTTAAGTGAATCATTGCAGTTGTTAGTAATCTGATTGTTAAGTGAACCTGGCTTCCCCATTGACTTTGCTTGTCACAACGTTACAAAAGGTGATCACATGATCCCAGAACACAGCAACTGTCATAAATATGAACCAGTTGCCAAGCATCCAAATTTTGATCATGTGAGCATGGGGATGCTGCAACGGTCGTAAATGTGAAAAATGATCATCAGTTATTTTTTTCAGTGCCGTTGTAACTTTGAACGGTCACTAAGCAAACTGTTGTAAGTCAAGGACTACCTGTATCTGCTTTAAGTTTAACATCTTACCAGTTTCCAAGCTATTTTTTAAAGGTAGCTCTATTTAGATAGCATATGGCACAGGCTGAATACCAATACTGTAGATTACATTAGGGTGTGTTTGCACAACAAACTAAATCATATATTAGGCCTATGCCAACTACTTAGGGAAATGCTTTACTCATAGATGAGAATGTTCTTTGGATCTGCTTCTCAGAAGAGTCACTTGAAAACATTCCCTGAAGACATTCTGCTATGCTTGCCAGTAAAGCAGCAGTGTGTTGCACCCAGAAAATACTAGATCTGGATTAAAGCCTTCAAATCAGTACTTGGATTCAAAGAACATCATAATCCGGCATAAAAACAAAACTGGAAATAATGAGATACTGAGTTTAAGGGAATTGCAGGGTATGGAGAGATTAGGTTTCTATAATCATCCTTTTCCTCACAGAGCTCTTCCTTCTGCTCTTTCTTTCTATACATTTGCCCGTATACAATATCTACATTTGTTCCTCTTTGATTGTAGCAAGTCTTACTGGTCAGCCCGGTCTTGATATTCCCCTCAGCGTCTTCACACAGTTTGCTTGACTGCCAAGGGAGGAAGTCCCTTGACGGACTCGCCAAGAGCCAAGGTGGCGCAGTGGTTAGAGTGCAGCACTGCAGGCTACTTCAGCTGACTGCTAGCTGCAGTTCGGCGATTCAAATCTCACCAGGCTCAAGGTTGACTCAGCCTTCCATCCTTCTGAGGTGGGTAAAATGAGGACCCAGATTGTTGGGGGCAATATGCTAACTCTGTAAACCGCTTAGAGAGGGCTGTAAAGCACTATGAAGCGGTATATAAGTCTTATTGCTATTGCTAAGTCACTCTTCTCATGCCATATGGCACAAGCAATTTTCTTTACCTTTCTCCATTCTTTCCAGAGCTTGGAGGGGTTCTCATTTGTAGGTCAGGACCCCACAAGTGCCTGCATGCTGCGTGTTGCAAGCTCTATATTACGCTGCTGTACATGAGTAGTGTCTGGAGATCACCAGGAGGGGAATTTCAGTTCCAGTGAATGGTTTGCAAATGGGGCAACTTCTACCATCACCAGCTAGGCAGATTAGTCCGAAGAAGGCCAGCTGCTCCATGTGAACATGAGCCTAAGTAGGTTGTTCTTAAAATGCTGAATTATGGTTTAGCATTAAAGCTAAGCTTTTGAATAACAGATACTAAAACAATGCATTTTACTATACTCTTAAGAATACTGACTTTTTGCAATTTAGCCTTGAATCTAATGACCGGCCTTCGATCATTCTTCTAAGCCTCTACCATGCCTTCTCTTTAAAAGCTGAAGTAATGCCTTTGAAGATAAGCCATATAATGTAAGAGCATAGCTTTCTTTCTGTAATGAGAGTATGCAGTTTTCAGACTTCTGAAAGAAAATTTTGAAAGATGATAGTTGCACAATTGTGCTGCTTTAACTTACAGATAAGTTTTCATTAGATGTTATCTACACTTACCGTATTTTTCGGAGTATAAGACGCACCGGAGTATAAGACGCACCTTAGTTTTGGGGGAGGAAAACAAGAAAACAAGGGGGAAAAAATCTGCCTCTGCCTCCCAGCAAACAGCACAGATGATACACACTGTTTGCTGTGTATTTCTGTGCATGTGTGCCTGACCCATAGAAATAGCAAAGAATTGGAGAAATGTACATTATGGCAGTATATTAATGCCAGAAAGTTTTCTTAAATGTACTGTTACATTTCAGATTATTACTTGTACAGATGCTGTTAAAACTGATGTGGCTTTCTGCTATTTAAAAGAAGATACAATAGCACTGGGCCTCTTCAGATCAAGCATTTATTTTAAAAAGCTTCTTCATTTTGTTAAGTTGTCTAGAACAAGAATAAAGCAGTCTTTAAAAAATAAGTCTAATACTTTTAACATACTATATACATTTCTAGTTATTGACTCACCTCCTTGCATCCAGATTCAGCAGTCATTAGCACAAGAAAATAAAAATCTGCCTCTGCCTCCCAGCAAGTTGTCTGCTTGTAGTTCTAGTTTCACTTTCATTTTAGCACCTGGGCCTGCCTGCAGCCTCTCAGCTGATGGTCGGGAGGCCATAATAATCAGTTGCTTCTGCTAATGAGGCTCTGCGCTGTTTGCTGCAAGGAGGTAAATTGCTGGGAGGCAGAGGCCAAAGGGTGGGGGTGGCTGGGTGGGGCTACATTCGGTGTATAAGACACACCCAAGTTTTCACCCTCTTTTTGGGAGTAAAAAGGTGCGTCTTATACTCCGAAAAATACGGTAAGTTAATTTCTAATACTGGATTTCAATTACAGGAAGCCAATGAAAGAATATAAAACTGTGAGAGAATAAGTCTTGATCTTCTTCTAAGATGATATATTTCAGATATTTAATAAGTGCTGCAATATCCTCCAATTTTTTTTCAAGGCTAAACTAATTTCTTTAGTCTGTCTTCATACAACTTAATTTCTAATCCCTGAGCATTCTTGTTGACTTGGCTGTGGATCCTTTCCAGTTTCTGGAAATCCTTCTTAAAGTAAACTAAACATAGCTGAAGTTGAGTGTAATGAAAGTAAATGAACAATTACTTGCTGTAATTTCAAAATTTTGCTGCTGTTGATGTGGTCTAAACTTGCATTTACCTTTATGCAAAAATCTAAAATGTAAAACAAATATAATTACCACCCATATAAGCAATCAACCCTTTAAATAATAATTAAAGTTGGGTAGTAAAGTTGCATTCTGATTAAAATACTGCTAAATAGGGTATATCTGCAGCTCCAGGGATAAGGTGTTCCACAGCATACACAGAAAATCATCATGCTCTTGCAAACTGAAGAAATGGAGGTGCTACCTAAAGTGAAGCAGTTTTGCAGTATCTAGATGCCAAGCCATAAAAGGTCCTCCCAAGTTAAAAACAGCACTTTTATTTTTATGTGGAAGCCCAGGCAACTCATACAAACAATGTTAGATGGCACCAGTGACTCACCTATCAGGTGTCTGCATTCTACACCAACTGAAGCTTTCAGTCATTCTTCAAAGACAGTTTCAAGTAGAACATATTGATGTTAATTTTAGAGTTTGTGAGAACATGGGTAACTCCTGGCAAGGTCCCATGTTCCAGGAAGAAATGCCAAGTAACCATAGTGTCCACTCTACCTATAGTTGTGGGTTAGAAAGTTTCCCATCTCCTTCAGGGCAAGTAATTCCCTCCATGGAAGAGGCAAAACATTAGCTGGTTTCCAGATAAGCAATATGTATATCTTGCAGAGATTCAGTCTCAACTTGTTTCTTCTCATTTACGTCTTTAATCTTACAGAAACCTGTTTTGGCTGGGACAGAGTTGTGTAATTGGATATTAGATCATGCCTCATCCTAAATCATTAGGTCATTCCTCCAAGTGCTTCCTGTAGATGCTGAATAACAGGGAGGAGGATTGAAAAATTTGCAGCACTCTGTGGACAAAACAGTGTCTTTTTCTCCCAATTCATAAAGATGGTCAGCAGCAGGACAACATGGTCAAAGATACTGAAAACCAGCATGTTATTTAAAAGGACCAGGAGGAATGGACTCTCCCATCCAAGTCTTGATGAAGGTCATACACCACAGTCACCAGTGTATTTCCATCTATATCTCAGGCCTGAACCCTGACTAAAAGGACCTACATAAACCACACTAAGGAATGCTGCAGTTGCAGTCTTGCCACTTAACACCCTTCCTACAATGAGAATGTTGGAAATCAGGTGAAAGTTTCTAAATTGGCTAAATCCAAGGAGGGCTCTTCAGGAGGACGCTCACCACTGCCTCTTGCAAGGCAGGAGCAGTAACCTCCTTTTTCTCAAAGAGATGCTGACCACCTCCTAAGTTCAGCCCCTCTCACACACACACATGCTTGCAGAAACAGCCAGGGAGGATACAGGTGTAAACTACATGTAGCAGAAGTCATTCCATCGGTCATCCTATCCATTTTCTCAGAATGAAGAAACTGAAATGAATCTGAGATAACATGGCAAGATGCTATCCCAGGTACCTCAAGTTGCTCATAAATTCCAGATGAAAGTATATGTGAAAGGTTTCATCAGCAAAATGCATCAAATTATGGCTCAGTAATTTAACATAGCACTATGCTTTTACCTTCAACTCTTCATCTCTGTACAGAAGAGAACAATTAAAAAGACAGTATCATACTCTTTTAAATTGTGATTTTATGTTTTTTAGAAATCCCGTTCCTGAAAGCCAAAACATGAAGCAGCTACCAGCAGAAACTGTTCGACTTCTTTCTAGTTCACAGGTCATTGTATCAGTTGTCAGTGTGGTTAAAGAACTGGTAGAGAATTCTTTGGACGCTAATGCAACCAGTATTGATGTTAAGTTGGTAAGTTTTTTTAAGACTAAAATTGGGATGAAAGTATGGGTGAGAAGACCATATTTCCTTGGAAAGTAAAACTGACTTAAAATGCGCGCAGCCCTCCCCAGCTCCGTTTTCACTGGCAGAGGCACCGCGGGCCGATCCTTTACTGTTTCCAGGGTGACCCCGCGGGCCTTGAGTTTGACACCCCTGATCTAGCAGTTTAGGAAATACTAGTTTTAACAAATATATTCTTGATTTTAAAACATATAATTATGTGGGGCTTTCTATTGATTTTGTGTTTCATTTTAAAGAGTACATAATCATAGTGTGGGATTATTGGTGCTCTTTGAGCTTGGTTATTTTCTTGCAGACATTTCATCACCAAACTAGGTAACAGCAACAGTCCTAGAAGGGAGTTTGCTTTCTTTATATGTATTAGTGACTTTGCCCTTTCAGTGTTGGTGAGAGTGTTCTTGATTAGGCTGTTGTTTAGTGTTAGCTTGTTTGTCTGAGTTGTAGTTACTTTATTGAGGATTGTTTACTTCTTCTTTTTTTAATAAGTTTTTTATTTTTTCATCTTTATACATCTCATGTCGTGAATGTTTGTTTTCTGGGTTAGCACATCCATACACATAATCTTAACATTTTTCTTAATAATTACAATTCCTTTTCATTTTGATTATAACATATCACTTCTACTATCATACTTCCATTTCTAAGCCTTCTAGTACTTCTATCACCTTGCTTATCATCTTAATATCTATCTTTTACTCTTTTTCCCCTCTTATATTATCCCTATTTTAATTCCCTTTTTTTTCCCTCTCTTCCTTTTTCTTCTCCTTTTATTCTAGTAGTCAAAGACATGGTTTTCCCTTTTTCCCTTATATCCTATTTCCTTTTATCTATCATCATAGTTATTTTTCACTTTATACAATTCTAATATTATTATTTTATATAATATCTATATATTATTTAATATCCACTATATTACTTCACTTCTTTTTTTCTTTTAAACAGTATTGACAAAATGGTTTTTGTCTCTTTTTCCTCTTTCCATATCATTCTTACTCTTTAATACAAGCTAATTTTATCATTTAAACATATCTTATAAATCCATTACTTTACCTCATTTATACTCATTTATACCATTCATGTATTACTATACATTGCTAATTAACTTTGTAACATTCATAGCAAATATTCAAAAGTAATTTTCCCCGCCACATATAAACAATTATTCCATTTATTTAATTCTACTCTACTAATTTTCATACCCATTATTGATTATACTTTTTAACACACTTAGTTCATATCCTTTTTCTTTCTGTTCTCTTTTATCCCTTGTCTTTCATCCTACTCCATATTTTTAATCTCCTTTTTTTTAGTTGTCTCCCACATATTTCTTTTAATTCTCTCATTTCATCTACTCCTAGATCCATTTTTGTACCATACTCTCTAGCTTCCTCTCCCCTCTTTTTTCCCTTCCGTTGTTTTGCTTTATTCTTATCTTTTCTAGCTCCTCCTTCTTTTCCCCTTCTGCCTTTCTTTTCCTCCCATTTCTTTCCCATACCATCTAAGATCTTCCCCTTCTATTCTAAATTCTTTTTCACCCTCGATATTGTTATCATCTCTTTATTATTTTTTCTTTCTTCTTGCTTGTTATCCAGTTCCGCTATTTTTTCCACCTTTCCATGATTCTCCGTATTTTCCTCGTACGTCTGGCTTGCGTCTGTTATTCTTTGCATTATATTCTCCAACTTTAGTTGTATACGATCCATATCGCCAAGTAGTTCCTTCATCTCCATCCGTTAATTTTTTAAAATGTCCTTAATATCCTGATGTATCTGTTCCATGCTTTTTGTTCCACTTGTTCTTCTTTTTACAGTCTAACTAAGTTTAAAGATATTTAAAGAAAGAATCCGCGGATTTTACCACCCTTTCTTTCTTTTAGATAGTAGAGACAAATCCCAATTTGAATTTCTGTGCTTTTAAGAAAATATCTTTCCAAAGCCACATCTTCTTTTAGAAATTCCAACAAAAAGTTTTTTTTCCTCCCTCTTTAAAAAACGTTCTCTTCACACCCTTTTACTGTGATTATTCCGCTGCTAGCACTTAGCTTCCATATTCTTCCCCCTCTTATTTCTTGGGGTTATTATTTATTTTTTAAGAAAGATTTTGCCCAGATCACAAGCCACTCACTTTTCCTTTTCCCCTCCTGCTCCGTCTTATGTTTTCTGGTCTTCTTTCGGCTTCAAGGCAGCCATGTTTGCTGCCGCTACTCCACGCCGTCGGCTGAGGGGGCTTTCCAGCTCAGGGAGGGGGGATGCGGCCCCCCTCTACCTTCCTGGCAGTCCCCCTTTGCTTCATCCCCTCTTCGGGGGGATTATGGTCCCAGTCCGGACCCTCAGGCGTGGAGAGTTAGAAGCTGGCCGCAGAGCTTGCGGTCCCAGCTCCGATCTCACCAAAAGCAAAACCGGAAGTCCCCGGGATTGTTTACTTCTTGATTGTTGGTCTAGTGTTAATCTTGGTGATAATCTGTTTATCTGAGGATTGATTGCTGGTGAGGAATGTTTTGATTTTTGATTTTCCGTCCTTTTTGGCTTTTTGATTATCTCTTTTGAATGGTATGTAGATGTTTATCTTTATGTGCCTTTTGATGGCTGATTTGTCCGAGTGCCACATTTTCAGGAATTCTCTAGCGTTTTTGGACTTGGCTTGGTCTAGAATGCTCACAGTTTCCCAGTTGAAACTATGGTTAAGTCTATCCACATATTGTGAAATTAAGGAGTTTTCATCATGTCTTCTGACTGCTGGTTGGTGTTCATGGATGTGCTCTGGTGGTCTTCTGCTTGTTTGTCCTACATAGTGGCTATTATAGTTCTTGCACTGTTTATTGTAGATGATTCCTGGTTTTTGTTCCAAGGTCATTTGGTTTATCAGGGATGTTGTGGCGGGCTTTAGTTGGTTTGTGTGCTACAATGATGTCACGTGGTTGTAATAGTCTGTTGGTAGTTTCTGAGATATTAATAGTTTCATGTTCCCATTCTGGTTGATTCTTTTTTTATTATGACAAAGGTGTCATTTACATATCAGATCCATACTTTGGGTTATATGTGGAAAAGTGCTATACAGATTTGGTTTCTACTTGCTATTTCAGTAGCGGTCAGGTTTTTACAGGGTAGGGTTGCTAGCCCTATGCCTAACCCTCTTCCTCCTTTATCTGGGCTTGGGACTGGCAATGGCAGCTACTCAATCCACCTAGTGCCCACCGCAGGCACTAGGTTTTTCTTCTTCATTGGAAGAAGCTTGCTGCCCTATGGGCTTTGCACAAAAGGAACCGATGATGATGATGCTATATGGATTGTAGGAGTCGCTTACAATGTCTGCTGTGAATCATGGAAGCAGTGACCTCATGGGTGATTTGTTGGGATATTTGTCCGTCAAACTGAAAGTATGTAGTCAAGCAGAGTTGATGAAGTCCATGGTTTGGGAATTTCAATCTTGGTGTATTTATTTAGGTCGGGTGTGCTGTGTAAGTAGTGCTCCATGGATTCTTTTGCTAATTCCAAATCTCTGAATAGAAAGAGTACTGTGACATTGAATGAGACCATGATTTCATCTTCATCTGTTGTCAGGTTTTTGATTCTTGGAAGCACTGTAGTGGGGAGTTGATGGCGTATTTGCCTCCCTCTGTGAGAAGTCCAAGCTTTTTTGTCAGTTTAGTAGTATTGTAGGTTGGGGATCCTGGTAACGATACAATTGGGTAGAGAAGTATGTGCGGCTTCTGTGTTTTGAGGCATCCATAGAAGCACAGAACGCAGGTCCACTGCTTTTCATCAACCACTGTTCTCCTTTTGTGATTTCTTCTTTTTGGGTAAGTCACTGAGAGTTCTCTTGATCTGGTTGTCTAGTTTCTGTGGTTGGATTGTTGTTCACTGGATTTAAGTGTCTTTATCTTCTAGTAATTCTTTGGGTTTTTTGTATATATTGTGATCTGTCCATGATAATCATGGTTCAGCCTTTGTCTGCTGGTAGGATAATGATAGTTTGGCCCTTCTTTAGGTTTTTGAGGACTGCTGTTTCCTCTGCTTTGAGTTGATTCTGTTCTCATCTTCTTCTGATCTATGACAGTTTGTCTTATGCTGTCTTGGATCTCTGTGGAACATCCTGTGATTATAAATGCTCCTTCTAAGTCTCTATAGAATTCTAATTTATTAGCATTATCTGTATTGTAGTTGAGACTTTCCTGTAGAATATTGTGTTCTGTGGTAGATACAGGGCAGCTGGACATGTCTCAACCACTACAGCCCAACCAACATAAGCTGCCATGTATCAAAAACATCTCAGAAACTACCAATAAAACTATAACCGTAGTACACAAACTAACTCAAGCATTCCGTAACATCCTAAGTAAACAAAAAAGTAAACATCAGCCTCAAGAGATAAACAACATATACTGTACATCTGATGGTAACATCTGATGTTACCTAGTTTGGTAATGAAACATCTGCAAGAAAACATGACCTAGTTGGGAATGAAATGTCTGCAAGAAAACAACCAAGCTCAGAGAGTACCAAGGACCCCACAGTTCAACCCTTAGCTTTACATATTATCTTCTATTGGTAATAATCATATAGTTAAATATTACTTTTCATGTAGAAAAATTAACTGCATTCATTGTTTATTCTTTTTGACTTAGAAGATTATTTTTAAAGCTTTACTATCTGGGAATAACTATTTAATCAAAATGACAGAAAATAGCTTTAATTGAAAATATTTGTTCAATATATTTCTACATGATCTATACAGAAACACATTAATTTTGTAGGACTTGCTTCACTTAAATACTCTTAATTGAAGACTTTTGTAACTGCAAAAGGGAAAAAAAAGAGATTGATTTCAGAGGGAGATGGGAGCCGTAGAAATATGAAATATAAATAAATAATGCATTTTAGAAAGATTTTTACAATATTCATTTCCCACAACTTGACTCAACAGAACTAAGTGGCAGTAGTACTTTTCTTTAAAAGTATTGCATACAGTAACAGAATTATAATAATTGTAATTTGAAAAGAAGTCATTTACAGAGTAGTTTATGATTATTGTTTTGATATGCAGTTCACTTTCCCTCTGGAAGGATAGTACAGCATTGAGTAGCATTCGCTCCTCCAGGTTTCTTCTCATGATAACAACTTTGTGAAGTAGGTTGGCTTGAGAGAAGTCATGGCAGGTCGAATGATTTTTCAGAACAGAGGCTGGAGTTGAACCTAAATTTGCTCAATTCTAATTCAGGACCTCGAGCTATACTGGAACGAAGTCTGACACTCCATCTTTCTAAAAGATATATTATGAGTGCTGTCGGTCTGTCTGTCTATCTAGTTATTTATAAGGCAGTTATTTCCATGAACCTACTGGATTTAGAGTCTAAATATAGGTCAAGGGAGTAGATCCTTCCAAAAAGCAACAAAGGAAATGCTTATGTATTTATTAATTAATTTATAAATATCCATCTTCTCATCTTACTTGTGTGTATGTGGTAAATAACATTAGGTATTACACATGAGATTGATTTGCGCTATAAATACTGATGTAGAATACAAATGAAAGTAAGAAAAGATGGATTTTGGACTTCTAGGTGACTAACAAACAGGTTTACTGTGTTGTTTGTTTTTCATTTTGAACAATATGTACAATCGAGTTTAATTTGTATAGAACATTTAGGAGCCGGTAATTCAGACTAAAGAGGATTTCTGAAAGTTTTATAATCTTAAAAATCTTTAAGGATATACTGTGAGCTGATAGTTTCTATTTCTGTTTGCAGTCATGGATTGAGGGGTGCAGGACAAGCATTTAATTGATTTAGGCATTGTAGTCTGTCAACCAGAAATTGCATCTGGGATTCAAATTAACTTCAATAAACATAGCGTGGTTTAGGTGTGAGTATAACATATACAAATTGAAGAGTTCTATGGTCAGGTATTTGAATAAACAATGTGTGCAATATTTGTGTCTAAAGTAGACAGGTGCTTTTGATCACCCATGGGCACCTTCATTGTACTTTTAACAACTCCTTAAAGGAGACACACCTTTCTCCTGTGTGCTGCCTGGAGAGTCCAAGTATGGATTATCAATTTGTCTGATTGGCCAGGGACTGAGTTGCAATTTCTTTGGCCACGCCTCTTCCTCCGGCCGAGCTCCAGTTTTTTCAACTCAGTCGGCCTAGAGGGACGTAGATTAAGTTGCTCCTGATTATTATTATTATTGCATTAATTGGAATCTAATTATAATTGATTGGAAATGTGTAAATTGAACAAATTGATTTGGCTGGAAAGTGACTGGGTGTTTGTGTGAGGCTTGTTGTCTCCGCGCCTAGCGAGGCGCTGAGATCACCCTGTAGCCACCATTGCCACATGTTGGCTGAGAGGGCAGGCACGATAGAAGAAACCGCAGCACAGCAAAATCCGCCTTTGAAGTCCCGAGGCTTGTCTCGGCATCGGCTGGCTGCTCGGAGCTTCGGATTTCAAGTGTAGGCTTCGGTCAGAAGTGTTCCAGTCTACCTTTCCACGCAAGTAAACCGTATTGCCGGTTTCAGACGTGAAGCTTGAGGGCTTGCAGGCATAAGTGACCATATTTCTGGTCTCGTGCCAAAATCGCTGCTGCAGCTAATTGCATTGCCCAGCTCTGGAATTCCAGGCATCGGCCTGAAGCCATTCTCGTTGTGAGGTGCAGTGAGTATATCTGATCCCTAACAGGGATACCTCCTCTGTTGTGGCTGTGAGCTGGAAGGGTAATTCACCAATATTAAGCAGCACTTATGGCTGAACGAAGGGATTCTATCAGCAGTAGCTCTGCTGGTTCTTCCCCTTCTCAATGGATGGATGGATGTTCCCAGCCCAAACGGGCTAGAAAGGGAGTAGAGGACCCTTCTACCAGGTCCAGATCCTCTCATTCCAAATCCAAATCATCTGCTTCTGATAAGGATGCCCTTAGAAGACAAAGGGCTTTGGAAAAGCAGTTTGCAAAGGCACAAAAGCAGGCTCAGCTTACAAAGGGCTCTGCAGGTGCTACTGCATCTTGCATTCCCTTGACTATGGAGATTTCATCTCAGCCCCAGGTGGAAGACCAGCTGGCATGGTGTACTGCCTGATCCTCAAGCCATTTCTTTGGCTCCTAGTCAGGATGAAGGTTTACTGACCTCTGGCCTTTCAGCTTCTGTGTCACAGGTTGGGACTACAGTCAGACCATCAGCTCCTTCAGCTACCTTTACTCCTACAGCGGCTGGACTCCGCCCACCTGAGCTTGCAGACCAAGGGTTGCCTATAGAACTTAATAACGCTATTTTCAATACCATTGCTATGGGTATTGATGCAGCTCTGGCCCAAAGAGGCTTATTAGGCCAGGGGTCTAGAGTTCCTCCTCAGAGTTACTCTCAAAGCAGGGATTATATAAGAGAATCTCGTTCCCTCACCCCATCAAGGCATAGTGTGGCCTCTCGGGGGGAGGAAGAAGGTGGAAGAATTGAGTTCTCTGTGAAAAGGGAACCTCTCCAGTTAAACCTTCATATTCAGGCCTTTTAACCCTGCCCAGTTTAGAACCTTGCTGTTTAAAGCTAAAACTACTGCTGACATGGGTGGCATGGTCTCCTTAGGTCAGTGGTTCTTAACCTTCCTAATGCCGTGACCCTTTGACGCGATGATGTCATCACGCCGCGACCCTTTGGCGCGATAATGCGGTGTCTCTGTTCCTAAGACCATCGGAAATATGTGTTTTCCGATGGTCTTAGGTGACCCCTGTGAAAGGGTCGTTCGACCCCCCAAAGGGGTCGCGACCCACAGGTTGAGAACCGCTGCCTTAGGTGATCGTCCGGTAGGGCCTCAGGACCTTTCTGCCAGCCTGTTACTGAGCAGGTTACCACGCAGGAGGTTATTCCCTCGCCAAAATTTTTGTGGAACTTATTACAAGGCAGTGGGATCAGCCCGGGTCTATTCCGGCACCTAGTGGCTTGGATGAACTCATGTATAATACAGAGCAAGAATTAGAGGAGCTTCTGTAGATTCCTTCCGTAGATGCTCCTTTGGCCAGTTTGGCTTATTCAGCTCTCCTCCCTTCAGACACTGCAGACGGTCTGAAGGCAGAAGATAGGAAAAACAGAGCTATCTGCCCGTAAGACTCATCAAGCAGCTGCTTGGGCTATTAGATCGGCCACAGCCGCTTCCTTCCTGCCAGGGCCTCTCCTGAGGATGTCCGGCTGCAGCAGGATATTTGTAAATTAATAGCAGCGACTGAATATTTGGCGGATGCGACCATCAACGCCGCAAAAATTGCCTCAAGGGCCCTGGCATCTAACATCGCCTCCCGGAGTTTGTTGTGGCTTCGCTGGTGGCAAGCCGACATGAAATGCAATTGGAGGCTGGCTTCTGCTCCATTCATGGGTCGCCATTTATTTGGAGAGGTTTTAGATCCTATTTAGTGGATGGAAGAGACAAAGGGAAGGCTTTGCCTCATTTGTATAGGCGATCAGAGGAGGTCTTCGGCCTTCTACAGGAGGCAGCCCTTTGGTGGCTCTGACACTGGGTTCCCCGCTCAGCAATATCAGCGGCAGTATCCCCACAGTGTTGACAGGACAGGTTGTCCTTTTGAGACAGAGCTCGTCAGTCTCAGAACAGAAAACCCTTCGTGGGTCCAGTAACCACCTTACAGGCACTCAAAGTGACTCTCGGTCACACATTGCCATTGGCAGCAGGTTAAAAAATGTTCGCCAGCCAATGGAAGGATACGACGACAGACGCATGGGCGTTACAAACTGTGAGCCTCAAGCTCACCCTAGAATTTACATCCAGCCCTCCGCGTTGCTTTATTCAATGCACCATCCCCAGAGATGCCACAATGAGGGCACTAAGACTGGCCGAGATTCAACATCTGAGAGATATCAGGGCCATGGAGATGGTCCCAATAGGCCAGAGGGGGCTGGGGTTTTTATTCCGTTCCTTTCCTGGTTCCCAAAAGTTCGGGGGACGAAGGGCCATATTGAATCTGAAAGAACTCAATGTACACTTAAAGTACAGGAGATTCAAAATGCAATCCCTATTTACTATCCTGGGTTGCATCAGAGAGAAGGGATTGACCTCAATCGATCGCCACGTGTCCAGCAGACTGTCTCACAGGCGGTTCCTCAGGTTTCCTGCGCAGGCCACCATTGGCAATACAGGGCACTCCCATTCGGGCTGTCTTCAGCCCCACGTGCTGTTACCAAGCTCCTAGACGATCTAGCAGCGTACCTGCGGCCAGGCCCATCCGCCTGCTATGTTACTTAGACGGCGTGTTGATTCAGGCGTCGTCTTTGGTGCAGGCGGAACGGGACCTTCAATTTACCATTCAAACCCTGCAGGATCATGGTTTCTCCGTAAATTGGGAGAAAAGCCACTGCACGCCGTCCACCAGGCTGACCCATTTGGGGACGGTAATCGACACCCTGTCTTCACAGGTTTTCCTCTCGCAGGAACGCAGGGCTAGCATAATAGGGATGGTGCAGCAGGTAAGATCACTAGAGTTAGTTCCTCTGCTGCTTCTTCCCAGTTATTGGGCAAAATGATTTCATGCCTGGCGACATAGTTCCCTGGGCTCGACTACATTCAAGGCTCTTTCAATGGCTGCTATTACCCAGCCAGCGATCAGGGCACAGCAATTAACTCTCCCGAATCTGAGTTCCCAAGCAGGTCCTGCGCTCACTGGATTGGTGAATGTCGCCCGCCTTGGAGTAGGGCTCTCTGTTTCGAGAACGGCATGACTAATTTTGACGTCGAACGCCAGCCTGTTTGGGTGCGGCGCCCACCTCAACAACAAGGTAGACCAGGGTCGTTGGTCTCCACAGGATCTTCTCAACGACATCAATGGCTGGAACTGAGGGCTACTCACCTGGTGCTCCGCCATTTCATACAGTTCTCTCAGACCTATACGTCCTTTTGTTGACTGACAATGTCACGGCAAAGGCGCATGTGAACAGGCAGGAGGGCACACTCCAGGGTGTTGATGCGCGAGGCACAAGACCTATGTACCTGGGCGGAGTCTCACCTGCACTCCTTGCAGGCGAACCACATTTTGGGAGTATCCAACACCCAGGCGGACTGGTTGAGCAGGACAACGCTCGACCAGTCCGAATGGCAACTCCACCCAGCTTTATTCCGCCAGATCGTGGAGAGATTCGGCCGGCCGTCTCTGTATTCATTTGCCAGCCCTCAAAATGCGCAACTTCCTCGATTCCCCCCCCCCCGCTTCTACACTCCAACGGTGGAGGGGACCAATGCCCTATGGTGCCTTGGCCGGCGGGCCTATTATATGCCTCCTCTCCGACCCCACTAATTCCTCAGGTCATCAGGAAGATCATGGAGGTGGAAGCAGTGGTGATCCTGGTGGCTCCTCACTGGCCGCAGAGGCCATGGTTCGCGGACTTGACACTGTCCATCTCACGCCCATGGAAGATTCCCCCTCACAGGATTTCCCTTCGCCAAGGAGCCGTGCAGCATCCGGGTCAGCAGTGGCTCAAACTAGCCGTTTGGCGATTGAGCTGGATAAGCTCAGGAGGGGACTCTATTCGAGGAAAGTAATCCCCTCGATTCTGGCTTCCAAAAGGGCGTCTACGACCAGGATATACGAGGTCCCCTGGGAGGCCTTTATTCTTTGGTGTGCCACTCGGAATCTATTGCCTACAACAGCAACTGTGCCGCAAATTTTGGACCTTTTGCAGGAGGGCTTTGACAAGGGTCTATCCACAAATACCCTTTGCAGACAAGTGGCAGCCTTAGTCACCGTCCTTCAAGGTGGGGCGCAACCCCGCTTTCACATCTCCCGAGGGTGCGGAGTTTCTTGATAGGAGTGTCCAACTTGTTACCTCCAACGGTCCTCAGGTACCCTTCCTGGGATCTGTCAGTTGTCCTCCAAACGCTCACGGCGTCTCCGTTCGAGCCGCTACACTCAACGAGTATCCGGTTATTGACTCTCAAGGTTGCCTTTTCTAGTTGCAATTACTTCAGCTCGTAGAATTTCGGAGCTAGCAGCCCTTTCTGTATGTCAGGACTTATGTATTTTTCATGCGGACAGAGTGGTCCTTCGTTTGGACCCGATGTTTGTACCGAAGGTCAATACATTGTTTCACACGGCTCAGGAAGTTATCCTGCTGGATTTTTGCCCGCATCCTAGGCATCCGAGTGAAAGGCGTTGGCATACTTTGGACGTCTGCAGGACGTTACGCAGATATATTAAGCGGACGGAGCAGTTCGGCGCTCGTAGGCGCTCGTTGGGTCATTTAAACCCATGATGATTGGTAAGAAGGTGCCACCATCTACTATCTGTAGTTGGGTGACGGCCTACATCGCATTGCCCTATGAGCGTCAGACCAGACCAGTTCCTTGCTGTGTAACAGTGCACTTGACCAGGAGTGCGGCCACCACGGCGGCGTTGGCTGTGCAGGCCTCTATCCTTGAAATTTGCAGAGCAGCCACGTGGGCTTCGCCATCACCGTTTGTCAGAATTTACAAACTTGACATGTTTGCCTCGGCGGAGGCAGCGTTTGGGAGTGTTGCAACAGGTTCTACCGGCCGAGTGTTGCAACGGGTTCTACCGGCCGAGGGGACCTGGACCAATCTGTTTCCCGCCCAACATCGATTTAGCTTGGGTATATCCCATACTTGGATTCTCCAGGCAGCGCACAGGAGAATGAACGTTGGACGTATCTGAACATTCGTTCTCTGGGTGCTGCAGGAGAGTCCAATCCCACCCTGGTTCTGGTATGGTCCGGGGTCCAGGAGTGGTCGATGTATCGAATGGACTATGTCTTCTCCAGATCTGGGTCTTCGTTGAAAAAACGAGCTCGGCCGGAGGAAGAGGCATGGCCAAAGAAATTGCAGCTCAGTCCTGGCCAATCAGACGAATTGATAACCCATACTTGGACTCTCCTACAGCGCCCAGAGAACGAACGTTCAGGTAAGTCTAACGTTCATTTCCTGCACTCACATAATAACCATATCAGCCCTCAAAGTAGTTTTTTGAATGAAGGAGGTGGCAATAGTGCAGCAAGATAGGATCCTGCCATTACCATCTTCATAATGACTCTTGACAAACACAATGTGGGTGTCCATGCTGAACTTCGCATAAACTTGGATCCAAATGCAGCATTATTCTAGAATTAAGCAGATGTACTATGCCAATTCAGTAATTCTGTATCGTTTTCTTCAATAACTTCAAACTATTGAATAGCAATAGCACTTAGACTTATATACCGCTTCATAGTGCTTTTACAGCCCTCTCTAAGCGGTTTACAGAGTCAGCATATTGCCCCCAACAATCTGGGTCCTCATATACTCCATCCTCAAGAATTCTGTCCACAATTTTAAAAAGATTAGAGCATGATGCCACATATTGTACATGCAGGGCTTTTCTATCTAAGGGTTCAAGCCATTGACTCTCTGAATTAAAGGTGGAATGGCACTCCTTCCACTGAATCAGTTCCTCCTGAAGTTGTTTCCATGAATCTGTCTAGCACATTTTCTCCATGAAGTCAATTGAGTATGGAAAAAAAGAATCAAATCTGTTTTTATTAGATACTTATTCATTTATTTTTATTTGTTAAATTTATTTTCACCTATCTCGTCATGGGGCCATTCTTGAGCTATTACATTCATTTTTTCTAATCGATATAATTGTTCCCAGAGATACTAGGGCCGTGATGGTGAATCTATGGCACGCGTGCCACAGGTGGCACGCAGAGTCCTCTCTGGGCACGCAAGCCGTTGCCCCAGCTCAGCTCCTCCGCGCATGCGTGCGCGCTTCCCGCCGGCCAGCTGGTTTTCAGGTCTCTTTCACGCATGCGCGGGTCCGGGTGCATGTGGGAGACGCGCGCATGTGCGGGTTGCACACACATGCAGAGGGCGGGCGCATGCGGGGCGCATGCACGGGGGCTCACACGCATGCGCGGGGGTGGGCGCACGCAGGGGGTTGCACATGTTTGCGCGGGGATCGCGCAGGGTGGATCACACGCATTGCATTATGGGTGTGTGCGCGCACGCTTTTGGCACTCAGCGCCGAAAAGGTTAGCCATCACTGTACTAAAGTTCTGTTACATTTGGATCCTAAAAGTGATAAATGTGTATATTCCAAAGTTGTCTATGTTGGAAAATTGACATCACTTGTTGGCTTCAAGTATTTAATACTTGACAATAAATATTGATGATAGAGTTCCAGATTCGGAAAACCGAATTGTCCCTTATTAATTGGTAATTGCACTTTCTGTAAAGGTGTTCTTGGAATCGAACAACTCCATAAAACATTCTGTGTTGCTTGAAATTAATAAATGTCGTCTTTATGTAGGAGAACTATGGTTTTGAAAAGATTGAAGTACGAGATAATGGTGATGGGATTAAGGCAGTTGATGTTCCTGTCATGGCAATGAAGCACTACACATCAAAAATAAGCTCTTCTGAGGACCTTGAAAGCTTGAGCACATATGGTTTTCGTGGCGAAGCTCTGGGCTCCATCTGTAGCATATCACAGGTAAAAGGCTAATATAGTTACTGGCTTTTGTGTCTGTTTTGTAACCTAAATTCTGCAATTCTGCAAAAGTGAAACATTAACCCATTTGATTTTAAGGTATCCAAAATACAGATAGCCTATTGGGAGAGTGTATCTGCTGGGGTTTGCATGTACAGTCCTACTTCTTTCTAAGTACGGTGTCTGCAGGGGGTATCTGCAGGGGGTGTTCAAAAATGACAAGATAATGGTCACAGCCCTGCCTTCAAAGTTGACCACATGTATGAAAAGGAGGAACTTTGAGCACACACTTACATTTCCATCTTGGTTGTTTTAACTCCAGTTATTGATGCCATGCTCAACCCCTTTTTTGGGGGGGGGGAATGTACATTTATGGAGAGTATACAGGATTTGCCCAACGTTTAAGTAGAAAACCTGCGAAGAAGGCATTGCTGAATTCTGACTGCAATAATCAGATGCTAATTGAGAAAATATGAAATAAACCTTGTTTTTTTTCTTTATAAAGAACACACAGCTTATCTCCCATATTCTTTTCAGTTATTTTCAGGGTAGGCTGTCTGAAATTCAAGGAGGAACAAAATCCCAATACACACAATATACTGGGCTTTCTTTCTTTCTTCCTTTCTTTCTTTCCTTCCTCCTTCCTTTTTTTCTTATCCGTTTTTCTACAACGCAACATGTTTTTGTGGGGGGGCGGGTACTTTGATGAATGCTTGCCAAAACAAAAGCAGTTTGCACATAGCTGCTGCATGAGTCTTGCTGAACCTTAGTGAAATAAGAAAAAAGCCGCTCTGTTCAGGCCAATTATGCCCTACCTGTATTTCCATCTTAAAAACTTCAGCAAAGAACGAAGAAATGATTTTTACATTTCTTTTTTTCCCCATGTTTTATTTACTTTATTTGAATAACATAAAAATTCCATTTCGATCAAACTGTGTGTTGTCTGGGTACAGTTGTTTTTAGGCAATCGTAATCAAAATGTTTACAATAACATTCATCACAATAACATTGATACTATAATAACA
Organism: Thermophis baileyi; assembly: GCA_003457575.1. Lineage (NCBI taxonomy): Eukaryota > Metazoa > Chordata > Lepidosauria > Squamata > Dipsadidae > Thermophis > Thermophis baileyi. The sequence continues at coordinate 10,233,510 of QLTV01002419.1, read as the reverse complement.
ATAATATTTTGTTTGTCTATTTTATGAGATTTCCGTTTTAACATTTATCCTTTTTATGTCCCTGCATTTCTAACTTCTGTTTTTATTGTCTAACCATTGGTAAAATAAGTCCCATGTCAAAAAGTATTCAGTTTCTTCTTTGTCCTTAATAGTAAGCATTAGTCTATCCATTTCTGCACATTCTAATATTTTCTTAATTACACTCTCATGTGTCGGGATCTTGTCACACTTCCATTGTTGAGCATATTCAATTCTAGCTGCAGTTAATACATGTAAAATCAAGTATATAGTCCCTTTGTCATATCTTTCTGACAGAATGCCCAATAAAAATATTTCTGGTTTCATGTCTATATGCTGTTTTATAATTTTTTCCAATCAAGTATGTTTTTTGGCTTTTGGACATGTCCATCACATATGGTAATATGAACCAGGTATTTGGTTGCATTTCCAACATTTAGCAGATCTATCCTTATACATTTTTGCCAGTCTTGTTGGTGCAAAATGCCATCTATAGAACATTTTATATAAATTTTCTTTATATGCAGTTGACATAGTCAATTTAACATTTCTATCCCACAATTTCTGCCATTTGTCTAGTTCTATTGCATATCCAAAATTTTTAACCCAAATAATCATTGTCTCCTTTACCTGCTCACTTTCAAGTTTAATACTTAATAAGTAACAATATATTTTCTTTATCAGTTTTTCATCCGTTCCAGTTAATATCTGGTCCAGTTCTGTTAATTCTTTATTAAAACCATACACTTTACGGTAGCATCTTTCTCATATCGAGATTGTATCTGCATTTGTGGCCACCATGCGATGTCCATCCCTTGACTACTAAGTTCCTGCTTGGTTTTTAATTCCCCTTTTTCATTCAAAATATCTTTATATCTTACAATTTTTTCCATGTTAATAACATTAGGATGTATCAATGCTTCCATTGTGGAAAGCCAGACTGGTATTTTCAAGTAGTGTTGTTCTTTAATTTTAAGCCATACTGATAACAGTGCATTTCTAACATAATGTCTTTGAAAGTAACTATGTATCTTATTCTTCCCATACCATAAAAAAGCATGCCAACCAAGTTGAAGGTCGTGTCCTTCTAAAGTTAATAGTCTTTTATGCCTCAAATTGATCCATTGTTTCACCCATGTAAGTACCGAGGCCTGGTAGTACAATTCCCAAACTGGCAGCCCAAAGCCCCCTCTTTTTTTGGAGTCTTCCAACATTTTCAAACCTATTCTTGCTTTTTTCCTTAGCCAAATATATCTTGATATTATTTTGTTTAGTTCTTCAAAATATTTTATTGGAATTGTTTGGAATAAATATAATAGTCTTGGTAAAATATTCATTTTTATAGTAGCTATTCTTCCTGTTAATGACAGTTGCAGATCTTTCCATTTCTCCAAATCTAGTTTAATTTATCGCATCAGTTTCATATAATTGTCCTATTTAATTGTTACGCATTTTGCTGTTAATTGTATTCCTAGGTACTTCACTTTTTTAACTATCTGTATATCAATTCTTTCCAGCAACACTCTTTTTTGTGTATCTGTGAGATTTTTAACTAAAAATTTGTCTTGTCTTTATTTATTTTCAATCCTGCAACTTCCCCATATTCTTCTATCTTTCTAATTAACTTCGGTCCAGTTTCTAATGGGTCTTCCAATATAAAGACCAAGTCATCTGCAAATGCCTGTAGCTTATATTTCTCTTTATTTATTTCCATTCCTTTTATTTCCCCGTTGGGCCGTTTTTTGCACTCCGGGGCTTCAGGAAGCTTCCCTGAAGCCTCCGGAGGGCAAAAAACAAAAAATGGCCCAACGGGCAAACCTGTTTTCCGAACTTCCGGTTTGCCCGTTGGGCCGTTTTTCACACTCCGGAGGCTTCAGGGAAGCCTCCTGAAGCCTCCGGAGAGTTAAAAATGGCCCAACAGGGAGGGCACATGCGCGGGGATGCACGCATGTGCAGTGCAGCGCGTGTGGGGGGGTTGTGTGCTGACACACACGCACTCCCATTTTTGGCACGCAAGAAGAAAAAGGTTCGCCATCACTGCCCTAAAGTCATCTGCAAACGCCTATAGCTTATATTTCTCTTTTTTTATTTCCATTCCTTTTATTTCTTCACCTTGTCGAATATTTCTGGCTAAGACTTCCAGAGTCAGTATAAATAGCAAAGGGGACAGTGGACATCCCTGTCTGGTGCCTTTTTAAATATTACATAGATTAATATTACATTGATTATCATGATATTGTAAGCCACAAAGAGTTGTTGAGATTTGGGGAGCGTACAAGTTTAAAAAATAATAATTAATTATCTTCATCATGGTTTGTGTGAATTACATAGAATAGAATGTACATATATCTTTTCCTAATTGTTTACTTGACATTAGATTCTTTATTGTTAGGTTTCTATTACAACAAGGACAGCTGCTGATGATTTTAGCACCCAGTACAATTTTGATACAAGCGGTCATATAATTTCTCAGAAGCCATCTCATCTTGGAACAGGTATGGCTTTTAGTCCCTTCATACAACTCTCTTATCTTTAGATCATTAGTTCAGGGCCATGAGTACTTGTGATTTTTCTGCTTCAGATAACAGAACAACAGTTGCATAACATTTTAAAATTTGAACTGATAATTAAAATTGTGATTTTCAAAATAACTAGATGAGTCAGACATGAAAAATCAAAACACACACCGAGTTGAGATTTTACTCATGAAGTGCACTCATATACATTCAATATGTAGAACTCTTCATAAAATAGAAAATTGGTTCTAGACATGAGGGATTGATGCAGCCAAGGTCAAAGTCTGTAGATGCTGTCATTAAAGGCACTTATCAACAGTTTAAAAGAATAAAAGGATATATTAATAGAAGCAAAAGAGTGTCTCTGTAAGTTAATTTTCTTTGCTTTTCTTCTCCGTTGCTCTTCTTGGTAGGGACAACTGTAACAGTTCAAAAGCTGTTCAAGAATCTGCCTGTAAGAAAACAGTTTTATTCTACAGATAAGAAATGTAAGGAAGAAATAAAAAAAACTCAGAAGCTGTTGATGGCCTATGGCATTATAAAACCAGAACTGAGAATAATGTTTACGCATAACAAGGTAATAAATTTATAAAATTGCTGCTTCTCATAATCAAAATCTGCTTTTGCTTTTCAAAAAAGAATCCTGCTGTAATCTCTGCATGGTTATCTCAAAGACAAGAGTGACATCTATTGGGCAGATGAAATTAAAATATTTCATGTTCCTACTCTTGCAAAAATGCTTATTTTTATATATGTTTGTGTATGTTTAGTTTTTGAAAAATTTAGGTAATATTCTTTAATGAAAAAGAAATATGATCCTGGAAAGAACATTGATCATGTACATTTATTGAGAGCTAAAGCAATCTTAGGGCTAAATAAATCCAATTCACAATTGTTTAGAAATATTTGCTGCAATGGAAAGTTACCTCCCTGTCCCCCATCAAATTGCTTATTTTACCTTCAGCTGATTTGTTCATGGTCCAAGTTGGTTTTGCATAGCTCCATGGCATTGAGATGATACTGCAGAAAAAAATTACACCTCTGAACACAGTTAAAGGAAAAAAATGACAAATATTTCTATACATTGTTGGGGATATAACTTTCACTTTTTACTCAAGTTAGGGTCAAAATATAAGATGCATTCATAGCCTTTAGGGTAAACTGGGTAGAAACTTATAGTTCTTGAAAATCAAAGGTAAAACACAGATTATATGTGTGTGTTTTTGGCCACAAATTTAGGAAGTGTGTAATATATGCTACCAGGCAATGCTTGATCATCTTGTTTTTCTTCTCCCCTCCCCCCCTGAATTTCTTGAAATGGGTCCAGACAACATAATCTTATATTTGTAGCCATTTCCTCTATTTTCACCAATACATCCTTTTTTTTTTAATGGCTTCAGTTAAGGAGGAAATAAAATGTTTCTTGCCAATGTTGTAGGAGCAACCCAAGAATAGTGAGAAGATAGTTTTGGAATAGCAGCAAATATTTACTTTTGAGAATTGTAGTGTCATGAAATTGGAGATATTTTCACAGATGATGAATAATCAGATCTGAGCAAAAGATCAAATTATTTTAATTTCGATTCAGTACTAACAAGTTGCAAAGTTGTTGATTTCAGCCTGTTGCCTTTTTTTTATTGTTAATATGGTTATTGAAAGCATAATTTTAACACTTTAACACAAGAGGTCGCTCATTAGCTATGGCACTAATTGGAACAAAACAAAATAAATAGCCAGAATATACTTTTAATTAACAAATTCATTTAATTATTACGGAGGGAGAGCTTTTGCATTCCGTGATTTTTACTACCATCATTTTGTACCGATACAATAAACTGATCTGAATAAAAGATACAGGTTTTGGTTATGTAAGAGCACATTTAGACTGCTCTTTACATTTTATTTTTCTTTTGATCTAGTACTCAGGTTTATATATCCTTTGTATATGCTTTTTTCTCCCAAAGTTTGAAGGACATTGTCTTAGCTTTTCATTTTTTCTTCTTTAATAAGTGACACTTTTACATGAGTACATCTATTTATAGCATAGAAGATAAGATATAGGATATTATAAAAGACTGAAATTAGACATCTAAATGAATAATTAGAGTAGTATGAAGGTTAGAGATCATGGACAATCTTGAAATGTTTTTGAAATTGGTAGCTTAGGAGTTTATATTGGTATAATGAAAAAAGTCTGGTTGCAATATAGGACTCATGGAAATCTGTTAGTATGTGTACATTCTAATCCTGAATCCATCTTCTTTATGTAGAAAGAAGTGAAATAGCTGGTTGGAAATGAAAGGGAAAAATGTTAGACAAAATATTACAGTTACGTTTCTGAATCTGAAATTGCATTATAAGTGTCAAGCGCCAGGGAAATCAGGAGATCCAGGCAGTTCAAATGGATATAAAGATTTATTGCAAGCTTAAGCTCTCTACAAAAATCTGAACCACTAATGGTTAAAGCAATTTGGCAGTAGATAAGGAATTCAAGGTGGGCTGAACTTAGATCTCTTGTGGGCCGAAGGAACTCGTGACTGATGATGCGTTTGACTCGTCTCTCAAGCTCAGCCTGGTCATCTCCTACATCAAGCCTTTGAATGTTTGAAACTTTGAATTAAATTTACCCTTTGAATGTTATTGTAAACTCTTTCATTATGTGGCAGAAAAGCCATCCAAAGTTTTACATGTTATGAACATGTCTCTCAGTTTCTGATATACAGGCATGTATGTAGCCACAGAATTATCATGAACAAAACTGAGGCGCTGGTGTAATATAGGGAGGGGTAACAAGTCACTATCGCAGAAGTACTTAGAGAAAATTATGGAATTGTGCTGGGGCAACTCACTGGACATTATACATTATATAATTATACATATACAGTACACATGGATTGCCAACTGACAACAACAAAATGGAAAAATAGTTGAGCTAGGGAATGGAAAGAATCATTAGAACTTTGATTTTGGAAGGTTACAAATAGAGTAAAGATCCAGATGGATTTGAAATAAAATTTTGGAAAGAAAATAAAAGAAAACTTTTATTTTTAGTTTGTATTTGTTTTTTATCATTGTAATTGTTAATAAAATTACCAATAAAAAAGATATAGCTGACTATTTAATATAATCAGTCACCCTTAGGGAGTTAGGTAGTCATCTAAATCCCCTAAGTAAATAAATAAATAGTGAATAGAGCATGCCACACTTCATTGTTGCCTTGTATCTTGTTCTACTGTTCTGAAAATGGCTCTGAACTTTCCTCTTACATATAATGCTTTCATCACATGGTACATCATGTAATTTATGACATATTAACATATATTTATCCTCTTTTGGAATCTTCAGGTATGTAATGTCCTATAGAAATTTGGCTGATGCGTTTATGGCACTATCGTTTCTGGAGATATATGTGGACTTTACAATAAATATGTATTTTCTGCAAATATATTAGGAACATTGTACTGAGAATAAAACCAGAATATTCATAAATGTTACTATTCCCTGTAATTGGAAGTTGGAGAAATATATTGTTGTCATTGGTTGATTCCAGAAATCATATATGATCTCCTGTGGCCAGCCTCCTTCTCTAAGATGTATTTAAATAATGCATAACTGTGGTGTAATCACAATTGGTAGGAATGTTTCCTTAGCTCTAGTGCATTAAGAACGGTTAAGAACTCAAGGATACTCAAAACAGTCACTAGTTTGATATTATTCCATATCTTCACCCCTATCCCTGTTCATTTCATTTCTGAAAACTTTTTAAAGCACTGTGTGTGCTTTTATACCCTCCCCCCTTTTCCCCATAAATCAGGGCTGTCAAACTCACAGCCCACAGGCTGGATGCGTCACACGCTGGCCACGCCCAGTTTAGTGAAGGAAAAAAGTCCCAGTATGTCACGTGATGCCGCGAGTTTGACACCCCTGCCATAGATTGACAAACTGTAACAGAATGCCCCTGGGCTTGCTTTCTTAGTAATCTTCTTGATATTTTCATATTATTGAACCTGAAAACCTGGGATAATTATATTTTTTTCTAAAGAATGTTTTGTTTTGTGTTAAATAATGGTTTGCTGAACAGACAACCCTTGAACTACTGCTATTTTGACATCCTAGATTAGGTTGTGTGTCATATTTTTGTGAAGGTTTATCCTGCCAAGACATTCTTTGAATACTGATAATGTTGATACTCCTGCCAGTATGGTTGTGTTAGAAAGAGGTATTTTTCCTCTTTCATCATCATGTTCCTTGAAAGCAAACTGAATAATATAATGATCACAGGGAGGTCATTTCTTATCATTTTTATTATGGATTTTTTTTTTAGGTTTCTGTTATTGGAAGCAGAAAGGATTTAGAGTATTAGATGTTTACTTCTTGCCTGTTGTTGAATGTAAAAAAAAAATCCTACTATATTTTCACTACCTGGAAATTTTAGCTGCTTTTTGCTCTATGAAGGAGGTGACTTCTAGGAATCTGAATTCCCATTTGTGTTGGGGGAAAACAGTTTCAAATTCTTTGCCACTTAAAATATTTCAAATTAGTAAAATTACTAGAAATGATAGCAAGATTGATTGGGTGCACACAAGCATTGCTGCTTATAGTTTGTAAGTGTGAAGCAAATTAGGATTAATGTTGGCTTAATTCAGTCCATTCCAAAATGGGAGCCTTTGGAAGGTTATTTGTACAACTGAGTTGTCAGACTTTTTTCCTTTTGAAATGATATAACAAATTGAGATGGCAGCTTGTGGCTAACTATAACAACTGGATTTCTGATGTCATGTAGATATTTTAACACAAGACGGAAATACCAGGATTTTAGTCGCTTTCCACAGGGTCCTACTAAAATAGCGTTAATGGGAATGTTTTGCATGAAAAAAATGAGAGCACATATCTATGTGAAAAAGGAAAGAGGAAGCTTGTTTACCAGCATAGGAAAATCTTATTGATTAGTAAGTGTATGTGGAGAAGATGGACACCTGTCTACTAGGAAATGACTGAGACCAACTCATCTTACTGTCTCTCAGCTGTTAAATATTTAATGTAACAACAACACCCCCCAACAGGTTGAATGTGAAGTGTTGACCTAAAGGTGACATTTTTGTATCCTATTACCAGTTCCTTCACTCATCTTGTTTCTCATCCATCACATTTTTCAAACGGCAGCATAGCATTTACAGCAGAAAATTATATTGGCTGCTTGCACATATAGTAGTAGGTTCAATGTAAAATGTGAAAATGTGTTTCTTCAGATCTTGCGGGATATATCAATTATTTTAAAATCCTGTGGGAAAGAGCAAACGTCTTTGTCAAATACCATGAGAAAAATTTGTGGGATTTTTTCATTTTTGTATTTGCCTCCTCCTGTATTTGGTTACACAAATATTAGGTGCTGAGCATTATACTGGGATATTAGTCAAAAAAAATTTCCACATAGAAAAAGGCAAGAGAAAATACTTCTGTCTCTTTGTTATTTCCTTGCTGGCTCTGATTAAGAATTGGCACTGATCAAGAATTGCCATTTGAATTTGAATTCCATTTGTATCATGTACAAATCATCTTGGAGACATCTTCTGTAGGACACAAGATACCTGTCTCTTTTTAAAGTCTTAACTGGTAGATGGGTACAAAGAGAGAGATGCCTAGAGGCAGAAGCTTTGAAAGTGATGAGTGCTATACTCTGTCACCTTGGCTTCCTGCCCTCAGACAAAATGCTAGATTGGCGATCTGGAAAGGGACAGCATGCAGGCCAACATATTTCCTAATACTTTGCCAGGAAACTCCAAGAAGTGAAGTGACAGAATTGCTTAGAGCGTAGAGTATTAGAAGACAAAGACTGTATATAGTCAGAGGGACATGACATACTAACATCTGTATGTTCTATAACGCTACCCAAAGTCACCTTATATGGGAGATGTGCATACAGTTTACATACATACATAATACATACATACATACATACATACATACATACATACATACATACAAATACATACCCGTGTTTCCCCCAAAATAAGACCCTGTCTTATATTTTTTTGAACCCTGAAATAAGCACTTGGACTTATTGCCATGCATTCAAAAGCCCGATTGGGCTTATTATCAGGGGATGTCTTATTTTGGGGAAAACAGGGTACATGGTAATGAGAGCTACAAAGTGGTTATTCTACTCTGTGTGTATTGCATCTACAAATTCTCATTCAGCACCATTCTGTTCAAGGTTACCCAGAATGTTTTCAGGAAGAGTAAGTGGAATGGTTCTCCTGCACACTGTTGTAACATATTTGTGAAATTCCATGTGAATAAATCATTTGTATTTAGCTCAAAAGTGGATGTCACTTGGATAGAACATAGTGAGTGGTTTGGGGAAAAATATTGCAAGGTTATCTGAAAATGTTTTCAATTTGTGGAATCCAAGGAAATGAGTAGGGTTTTTTTTGTAATATTAGCTCTACTTTTTGGGGCGGGGGGGGGGGTGGATCCATATTCTGCTTGGCTCCTGCTGGTAACTAGGAGGAGATTTCCAGTTGGATACAGTACATAAAAAGTGCCTCTTTATGAGAAGAAGTGGTACCATCTACCTTGATGGAAGCAATAATGTATCTACTCCTGGAGTTATTTCTGAATCCAACCATGTTAGATAACTTTGTCCTGTCCCCAGGCTGCCCTTTTTGGAAAAAGCTTTGTAGAATGCAGCGGGGCATAGAGAGCCCTAGATGAAGCAGAGTATCTTAATTCCTCCCAATTACGGTGGGTTCAGACCTGATAGATTTCCGAATAGTGTTAAATATCATCAACCATGATATCCTTCTGGACTGTTACAAGAAGTGAGTGTGCTCTTTATGGTGTTTCTGAGTGGAGAGTTTCAGTCCATAGTTACAGGAGAGGAATAGTCATGGTTGTTCCCGTGTAAGGTATCTCAAGGGTTGACTATCCATATTATTTTAACATCCATATAAAACTGCTAGAAATGTTCATCCATTGATTTTGGATGAAGCATCATCTTTTATGTTGATAATATCTAGTTATACCCTGTTACTTCACGCCAGCAATAATATAGTGGAGGTCCTTACTCAATATATGGAAGTTATGAGAGACTGGATGAGATGAGAACAAACAATAACTTTTTACAGAAGAGACCTGCAATTTGTATTTTCTGGGTCTCGCTCTTTTTTCATGTCGATGTTATTTATTCTGCTCCCCCTGCTATGGAAAAGGGGAGTCTTAATTTTTAGTAGGATGTGATTGGCTTTTGCTTATCTTTGCTAGAATTATTCATGCAGTGGCTCAGCAGTCTGCACTCCTTCGGGCTTTGGATCTCTAGTGGTCTCTTTCACTAGCCATCTCATCTGTCCAAATCTTTTCTGTCATCTGCTTCTCCAGAATACCTCCCCTTTCAAAAGAAGGGTTCAGATGAGCAAGGAGAAATCTGAGTCTGCCGGACCTGGCAGAATCTGTTCTTAGCACTGACAATGGGAAAATCCAGTAGGAAAATTGATTTTCAAATCCTGCAGAGCAGACCCAAGGGTTCATTATTGTCCCAGTTGATAGCATCCTGTGCTGTGATTTGATATTTGTAACACAAGGTTAAGAAACAACATTTTTGTAAAAAAAAATGTGGCTTGTTAATTGAGGACACTGAATTCATCTTTGGAATTTACAAGTACTTTGCAGTGCTTCTATGGATCCAAACAACTCCTGATGATAGTATTATTTTTCATCAGGCATTAGCTTTCAGTGGTACACATGGTCTCATCTGCTTGCAAATTTTTAACACAAGTTTCTAAAATTAGTACTTTTAAAACAGGTATGTCCATCTGGCAGTCTGTGGACTAGATTTGGCCTCTTAAGCAATCTATCTGGACTAGAAGTGGCTTTCTTACATTAAAAAAAACATGAGATATTTTTACTCTGGAGTACATTGCAAGTTGAGTTGAATTGGGATTAAAACCTTAATGGCTATGTTCTACTTAAAGGTAAAGGTTACCCCGCACATGCGTTCTAGTCGTTTCCGGCTCTAGGGGCGATGCTCATCTCTGTTTCTAAGCTGAGGAGCCAACGCTGTCCGAAGATGTCTCCGTGGTCATGTGGCCGGCATGACTAAATGCCGAAGGCACACAGAACGCTGTTACCTTCCCACCAAAGTGGTTCCTATTTTTCTACTTGCATTTTTTACATGCTTTTGAACTGCTAGGTTGGCAGAAGCTGGGACAAGTAACGGGAGCTCACTCCGTTACGTGGCGCTAGGGATTCGAACCACTGAACTGCCGAACTTTTGGTCCACAAGCTCAGGAAATCAGAATTGTACAATATGAATATACCCATTCAAATATGACCCATTTTTTGTGTCAACAGTGATGAAAACCAGGAAGCTATGCTTAGGCATCCTTTCTGTTTCATCCAAGCTAGGAACTATGATTAGTAGACTCCCCCAACAAATCAGTTTCATAAACCAGCTGTCAATTCTGATGAACTAAATTAGGATTTATATTTTAGCATGGTACACAGATGTTGTTAATATCTATTGGATTACCTATTGAAGTATTCAGTGGGCTTCTGCAAAATGAATGCAGAAAATAGCTTCTTTTCTGGAATGCTTAAATTTTAGAGAGTCAAGGAATACACTGAACATTTGATGAGCCAGGCTCTATATTCCAATAATAAAAGTGGATGGCCTAAGTCATAAACTTAATTAGATTTCATTTTAATTTTATTTAACATAATATGGTTGGGGGCCCATTTGTGCTGAAAACGAGCACTGAAGCACTGCATGTCCTGCTACTACTCCCTACCCACAGGTTGACTCTGGGTATCTGAGTTGTGTGTTTGGGATGGAGGACACACACACACCCTTTCCAAGCAGGAGGCCAGGGTTAAGGGGTAATGAAATATCTGGAGGATTGGGGTGGGTTGTTACATCTAAGTGGTGATAGACAGGGGACATTTAAATAAGAGCCAGAGGATGGGTTTTACCTGGGGAAGATGCCCCCAGTGCTTAATACCAATGGCTGTTCTGGCCCATTTTGTAAACTCTCAGTTCTTATAATCTTCAATGAAACAGAGAGAAGGCAAGATATATTTGGCTAGCTTTCACTAAACCTAAGATGGTCTGTATGTAATAGTATATTTTGATAGCGTACTTCTGCAGTGTCATCATACTGCCTAGAGTCAGATTCATTCTTGGCTCATCATGGTCCCCAGATTTATATGACCTAGAAAATACGGGGGTGTGTGACAATGTATTTATAGCATAATCTTCAGAGTATAATCAAGGCTATAAATCGAACAGTTCAGGAAACCTGTTGTGAGATAGAATGAAAAATCATAAATGTACTGTAGTATTTTATCAAAACTTTAAAAATTCAGTAAGACTATGAATCTTAATTAGAAATTGGTACCAATCTAGGATTAAAAAGTAAATATAAATGCCTAGGACATTAACTGCATTTGTTCTCTGGGCTTCGAATTTAGCAGGTTGCCATGCTCCAGAGTTGGCCTGTTTGCTTTTCCTCACTGTGAATTGTATCACATGCATTTTAATTTACATGCAGTCTAGATGATTAAACTAAATTTAACGAAATGTTTAATTATTAAGATTTTTAATCCATAGCTTAATCCATGATTATTTTTATCCCAAACAATTACTTCCATTGTTACAAGATTGCAGGACTTTATTATTTTCTTTCTGGCATAGTTATATTACATCTCAATTTTAAAGTGTGTAGATTGTCTATCCTTAATAATTAATTAAAGATTCATTAATCACATTATATATAGGAGATTTTGCCTATGCAGGAACCTTACTGCAATTCAGATTGATTTAGTAGGCGTTCTCTGGTATAGAAGGAAAATCCAGTGATTCTGAAACCCATCCATTCATTCATTGCTCTAAAGTTGATGTCAGCTCTTAGCAACTACATAGATTTTCTCCAGTCTGATTCTTCAGTTCTTCCATAGTTGCACCCATTGATGCTATAATGGAGTCCATCTACCTTGCTGGTGATTATCCTCTTCCTCTTCTGATTCTGTTTCCTACCACTTCCATCACTGTAGGTTTCTTCAAAAAAACGGTCTTCGCATAATGTGTCCAAAGTGTGCTAATTTGAGGCTTGAATGAGAATTCTGAATTGATTTATTTGATGATCCACTTGAGAGTTTTGATTATCCATAGTATTCTCAAGAAACGTTCCCAGCATCAAAGCATCAAAACTATTTCTATCCTCTTCTTCAGAGTCCAACTTGCACTTCCATAATGTTGTGGGGAAATCATTGTGTCGAACCTGACACATTGCTTTCATGATCCTGATCTCAGCATCTGAATGTCTTTTCCAAGGCCTTCACGGCTAGTCTATCAAGTGTTAATCTGCAGAGTGTTTCTTAAATGCTGGTTCCTTTCTGTTAATATTTAATCCTAAAAGGGAGAACCCAGACGCTACAACTTCTGTCAATTCTAAGCCTGGTTTCTGGGCCTGTTGTCTTCTTTATATTTAATGTTAATCCATTTTTTTCACTGTATTCCTTGACTTTCATTACTAAAGCTTGCAAATCATTTGCATTTTCAACTATTAGAATAGTGTCATCAGCATAGCATTGGTTATTGATATTTCATATGGTTATTTTTCCTCCAATTTAAAACCATATTCATCTTCTTTTAATCCAAATTCCCTCAATATGTATGAGGGAATATAGATTGAATAAGAGGAGACTATATGGTCTATTCTTACTCCTTTCTGACCTGAATCCAGTCTGTTTTTCTGTGTTCTGCTCTATTGTGGCTTTCTGATTTATGTATAGGTTTCAAATGACAACACTGAGATGCTCTGGCTTTCTCATTTTTCTAAGGACGTTCCATAGTATGACATGATCAACATAATCAAAGGCTTTTCGATATGAAGCACACATTGACATATTTTTGTATTCTTTGACTTTCTCAGTTGTGCAGCATGCATTGACAATAATGTCTTTTCTTCCTTGCCCTTTTTAAAGTCAGTTTGAACACATGCCATCCCCTTTTCCATGTAAGGTTCTAATTGGACGATCCGAAGCCTTTGTGTGTGAAATTAAGACTATTGTATATTAACTTGCTCACTCTGCCTCCTATCTAAGTCTTTTTTTTTCTGTATTGGAATATTGATTTACTTCTTCCACTCTCTTGGAGACTGTGTCATTCTCCAGATTTGTTAGCATAGCTTGGTTAGATCTTTTACTGAAAGTTTTCTATTGCTTGCCATATTTCTGTCAATTTTCCATGATTTCCTGTAGCTTTCTTTCTTGATAATGATCTGAGTGCTAGTTTAACTTCAGTCATAGACAGATTAAATAGTCCCTATAGATTGGAAAGTAGATCTATTGGATTTGTATGTATTTACTATTACTGCTGTACTATTTCAAAGGCATTAGAATTGGGAATTTCTGAGCATGAAAGAAATGTAAATGTTTCTTCTGTATATGATAATTATTTACCGCTAATGAATTGTTACAAGTGAATTCATGAGTTGCCAATAAAATACGCAACAATAATTTAACTTGATTAACTATCCTATGTAAATTTCATTCAGATTTGTACAAAAACTGCCAAATACCACTTTCTTTTTCTTTATTTCCATATAATGATTACAATAAATGCATGAACTGAAGTAAAATTGAAAGCAGTGTATATGCAATTCTGCTAACTTTGACTGTTTTATTATTTTACCTTTTTGAAAATACTTTTATAAAAATGATCAAAATATATTTACAATAAATCTAAACAATGAAAAAGTTTTTGTTTTTTGCATATTGTAACTTGAATGCCATGCTTTAAACAAATAGAGAAAACCTTGTCTGTATTTTATGCATTGTAAACTTGGTTTAATATGAACAGAACATATGAATTTCTTAATTTTTTAATGTATAAAAATTTTGTTTTTTTTTTTTTTTTTTTTTTTTTTTTTTTTTTTTTGCTGGACTATTATACTAAAATTTATCTCAGTTTGAAAATGACTAGGATTCTGTAGTAATTCAAGTACTAGAATTAGGTGAGATTTCTATCTGCATACATTTTTACTCATGGGGGACTTCAATGCAAAAGTGGGAGAAGGAAGTGATGTTCCTGTAGTTGGAAACTTTGGCTTAGGAACCAGAAATGGTAGAGGTAACAGATTTGTAGACTACTGCAAGGAACATAGGCAATATGTGATGAATACTTTTTTCAACTTACCAAAAAGATGCCTCTACACTTGGAGATCACCGGCAGATACACGAAATAATATGGTAAGGAACCAAATTGACTATTTTACAATAAACAAAAGATTTAGAAACTCAGTAAAATCAGCAAAGACATACCCAGGCGCAGATGTACCATCCAATCATAATCTACTACTTGCCAAAGTCCAGCTGAAACTAAAAAATATGAAAAACCCGAATCCTCCTAAACCAAGAATTGACAGTGACTTCATCATTAAACATGGAGATATGATAAAAGAAGAACTAGAAATTCATTTAAGAGAATCCAACAACCTAAATAATGAAGATGTAGAAGTGAATTGGAATAAATTTAAAAATGCAATAGTAGAGGTAACAAACTCAAAACAAAGAGAGAGGTACCGCAAGAAACAACAGTGGATGATGGATGAAATTCTTCATCTCATGGATGAAAGACGCTCTTATAAAAATAAAAACAAAGAAAAATACAATGAATTGCAGAAAACAATTAGAAGAAAAATTCGACTGGCAAAAGAAAAGTGGTTTGCAAAGAGATGCAAAGAAAAAGAAGAGAGAGAAAACATTCATGAAAATTTAAAATTAACAACTGGACCAAATATCACTATGGAGGAGGTTGAACATGCAGTAAAAATACCAAAAACAAGAAAAGCCACAGGACCTGATGATATCCCAGTAGAAATTTTAAAATTGCTGGAAGACAATGGGAAGAAATTTTTACTGCAGCTCTTCAATCGAATATATGAAACAGGAAAGATACCAAATGATTGGCTAAAGTCAACCTTTGTGATAATTCCCAAAATAATAAATGCAAAGAAATATACCGAATACAGAACAATAAGCTTAATGAATCATGCCCTGAAAATATTCCTGAGAATAATTCACACAAGAATATACAACAAAATTGAAGAGTGTCTAAATAACACACAATTTGGTTTCAGAAACAATCTTGGTACACGAGATGCCCTATTAGTTCTTGTACAGCACTGTAGAGATGTCAATCACAGTGTTTACATGCGCTTCATCGATTTTGAAAAAGCATTTGATAAAATAAGACACAGCAAAGTATTACAAATCCTGAAACAAGTGGGACTAGATGACAAAGACATCTGAATCATAAAGATTCAGGTAGCAAATGTGAGACTAGGCCAAAAATACTCAGATGATGCAGAAATACGAAGAGGGGTCAGACAGGGCTGTATTCTGTCTCCGCTGTTGTTTAATATCTACTCTGAGTCAATTTTCAATGAAGCACTGGAAAACATTGATGCTGGTCTCAAAGTAAATGGTGTTCAGATCAACAATTTAAGATATGCTGATGATACAGTTCTGCTTGCCAGTAAGCATGAAGACCTTCAGCTCCTCATCAACAGTCTCAGAAATATCTGAAAAATATGGCTTGAAGCTTAACAACTCAAAAACCAAGATCATGGTCGTCAGCAAACAACCCATTAATTTGCCACCAATAATTTTGGAAGGAATACCACTGGAAAAAGTTGAAAGGATCACGTACCTCGGTTTTAATTTACATGAAAGCTGGGACATGATCAGTGAAGTAAAGACAAGGATAGAGAAAGCTCGAACAGCATTCTTCAAAATGAAAAAGGTCTTCAGTCTGCAGTCTTCAGAAAAAGGTCTGCAGTCACGACATAAGCCTAAGACTGAAAATCAGGCTTGTCAGATGTTACATCTTTTCTATCCTGCTCTACGAAATGGAGAGTTGGTCTCTGACAGAAAGCCACTTGAAGAAACTAGAAGCATTTGAAATGTGGATTTACAGACAGCTGTTACGTATAACCTGGGTTAACAAAATCACAAATGAGGAGGTGATAAGCCGCCTGGGAAAACAAAGGGAAATCATCAAAGCCATTAAAAAGCAAAAGTTAGAATATTTTGGACATGTGATGCGGCACCCAGAAAAATACGGCATCCTTCACTTAATCCTCCAGGGAAAGATTGAAGGCAAACGAGGTCCAGGCAGAAGAAGAACATCATGGCTTAAAAACCTAAGGGACTGGTTTGGACAAAACTCAGCAGCACTTTTTCATGCGGCTGTTGACAAAAATAGGATTGCCAAATGATCGCCAATGTCCGATGATGGATATGGCACAAGAAGAAGAAAAATACATTTTACCATGTGTGCAGTACTAGCATTCAGCTGTTGAGTTATCAATTTTATTAATTACTGTTTTGTAATGAACGTATTGAAGTAATGAATGTATTGACTAACTTCTTTCTCAAGTCATATTGATGGTATTTGTGAATCAAAAAGCCAACATCATTGTAGATGTTTTTAAGGGTTATACAATTGCGTATTTGTAGACTTCCCAGTTGTTAAAAATCTGTCACTAGACAACAAAATAGGTAAGGAACTCTAGACAGACAGCCCAGTTGCTACACAATATATACCAAAGGACCAACAGCATATGCTGTACTCAAAAGAAAGTACTTGTGTTTAGGAACAGAATGTTAAAAACCCAGGACAAGGCCGAAAGGAAAAAAGGAAGCAGTATGCTTTCTTCCATATTTGGGTATACAAGGTAATTAAAAGTGTGTGTGTGTGTATGTATGTATGTATAGAAAGAAACAGACATTCTGCGAACTCCAGAACTAAAATAATTAAAATTTTAGTTTCGTCAGCCATCTGCTGACATCGTCAGAGTATTAAACTACCATTACAGAGATCTCTGCCTTTATATGCCATTAATCAATTTGGCCATTGCACACGTAATAGGCCGTCTCCCACTTGTAATTAGCTGTGTTGTTTTTGCTGTCATCATGCTGGTTGATGGAAGCTTGATTCCTACTGTTTCCTCCCTCCTAGTCTGCTTATCTGGGGGGGATGTGTTAGTCTGTCAACCATTGCAATTTGCTGTCTTGTTCGTGACCTTGTGATCTGCCCGGTATGTTCCTCATTAATCCTATCTGTTATAGTTTGAGATAGCACTGCCGGGTTGCTCTGTGTTTGGTCAGGACTGACCATGCCTTCACAGGCTGTCTGCATGTTCAGGGATGGGGGGAGGGTGCCATTGAACCCTGCTCCCTGATGGGAAGCCGTCCTTGCTCATCCTGCAGGGTCTTTCCTGGTGTCTCAATGCCTGGTAGGCCGGTGATAGTTCGATTTGCCTGTTGATAGAATTGTTATTGGAGAACCAGGCTTTTTTTAATAGGCGTCCTCCTTTAGTCCTATCATGGGCAATAACCTCAGCTTCTTGAAAATTGAATGTGTGGTTGTGCTCCTTCATGTGCATCCAGATCTGGGAGCGCTGTTCCTTGCGTCAGACACAGTTCATGTTCGTGTACTCTGGTCTGTAGCCGCTTGGCCGTTTCCCCTACATAATTGCTTGCACAATTGCTACAGTTGATACGGTAGACTATCAAAGATGTCTCCTCCTTAGGTAATATTTCCTTTGGGCGCATCACTCTCTCTTTCTTTCATTCTTTTGCTTTGCTCGCACAAGCATGAAGCCGAAAGCACCAGCCTGAAGATGGCAAGTGGGACCTCGTCGAAACGTCGCCAAGATACTCTCGATCTTACACGGGAAAAGACCCGAATACACCAAGACCTAGAGAGAGAGAGAGAGAGAGAGAGAGAGAGAGAGAGAGAGAGAGAGAGAGAGATGATAGAGATAGAGATATATAGATATATAGATATATAGATATATGACACATTTTTTACTGATAAATAAATAAAGGGAGACTAGTATAGCTCTATTTCAAGCTATTTAGCTCTCATCAGCTAGCCATACCCTTATGGGATTCGAACCTGAGCAGCTTGCCTTGTTAAGCAAATGCTTTATATATATATTTCAATTTAATGTTATAAATTTGGCTTTCAGACAATCATATGGCAGAAAAACAGGGTACTAGATCATAAAATGGCTTTCATGGAAGTAGTGGGACCTGCTGTTATGAAGAACATGGTACCTTTTCAGCAGCACCGTGAAGATCTGGAGTTAAGTTTCTAAGCCTTTACATAAATGACTTATTCCCAGTATTATTTCAACTTAATCATTTGTTGTCATTTGAGTTGTCTTTAATGGTTTGACAATAACATAAACATTAAAACATCCATATTTCAATAAATTTTCTGAAAACATACTAATCAAAAAATCCCCCAGAGAATGTAGCAGAATAATCCCAAAGATCAAACTCTCTTTATTTTTTCTATCTGTGCCACTGCTGTGTTATATTATTTTTAAGTTCTTAAATTGCTTGAATCCGAATCATCTGAAGGAATGCTTCCTAATCTATGATCGTCCCCCATCCCCTAGAGATAATAGAGATAGTTGCAGTGGGCTTATTTCTCAGTATCTCAGCCTTTTACTTTTTAAATGATTTTACTTCTATATTTGCATAGAATATAGAATAACAGAGTTGGAAGGGATTTTGGAGGTCTTCTAGTCCAACCCCTTGCCTACAGCCCATGCCCATCCTATACCATTCCGGACTTCCTTTGGGCTTGATGGGATGGATATCCCATGGATATCCTCATATCTGTTGATAATCTGTTGATTATCTCTTCCAGGATCTTCCCAGATATCGATGTCAGGGTAATTAATTATAGTTGCAATGGACTTATTTCTCAGCAATTCCACCTTCTTTTTTTTTTTAATTGTACTTTTATTAAAGTATGAAAGAGACAGAGTGAGGAGAAAAAAAATAAGATACAATTTAGAAAAGAAATATATACAAAAGTGATTTCTAAACTTCATCACAAGTATAACAAATTTAGTGACTCTTCATCCCCTCTAATGTTACAAATAATCTTTTCTTCCTATATCCCATCTGCTATCTATAAACAAATCCACAAAACATCCTCTTCAGTACTGGTGTCGGCAGAAAAGTTTGCCAGAAGTAACAACATATAAACCAACTTTATATTCCTTTCTCTTAACTTCTCATAGTCTTAATCTTTAATTCATTCAAATATTGTCAGCTATGATGGCCATTCCAGAACTTTCTTTCCTGTAAGTTCTTTAAGAAAATAGGATAATGTATGTATTTATTCTTAATACTGAGTAAATTACAGTATATTAAGAACATAGAACTTGAGAAACTTATATATATACGCATATCTGTGGGTATATATTGCTATATTTGGAAAGCTACATTTAATATGCTTATTTGAAATGATGCACAGAAAAGGCTTATTTTGTTGTCGCTGCTGTTTAAAAAGGAAACTACAAAGGAAATGAGCCAAAACAAATTCATTGTTGGATAAATAACAGATCAAATAAACTAAAGTTGGCATGGATGGATTAGGTCTCTTCAAAGTCCCTTCCAACCATTTGATTCTGTGTTCTATAAGTAATAACTGAAAAGTAAAATATTACATGGGAAATTATTGAAAAAACTATACCTATTTATTTATATACCAATATTTACCAATTTATCACATGTACCAAAATGACTTGATTTTTGTTAAAGGTTCTATGTGATTCAATGTTATTTAATGATCGTTTTACGATATATTCATTATCATTATAGATTTCTTTCAGTGGCTTTATTCCAAAGCCTGATTCAGATAGAGGTTTGACAGGTCATTCGAACTCAGAAAGAAGTTACATTTTTATAAACAGCCGACCAGTGTATCAAAAAGAAATTCTCAAGGTACTGCCTTTTCAATCCTATTTCTGATGTTTACAAAACATTATTTAAATTAAATAGTAGCTATAGCAGACTTGAACTCAAGTTTTAACTTTGTACTTTAAAATGCAAGCCTATATCCCAAGTTGTTTTGAAATTCCCTTCAGTTTTAGAATTTTATTCCACTGTAGCATGGGATAGAGATGACAGTTCTTAATTGTTGAAATTAGTTACCTAGGTCCTCCTCCTCCTCTTTAACCTAAGATAAAATTAAAAGTTCCCCTATTAACTGTGAAAATATTTTTTTTTAAATAAAGCTTGTTCCTCAGTAATTACTAATGGGCAGTAATTTGCCTTTTTTAACACAGGGAAGTACTGCATCAGCACGCATTTAGAACATACCAGGTGAAATAGTATTACATTCTTGTAGCATGTCACTTTACCAGCAACAAAGTTCCATTACGTCAATTTTATGTAGTTACAGCATAATAAAAGCTGCTATTTCTTTCCTCAACCCAGTTATGTGACTATAATTCTTGCTATATATACTTAAAGATATAAATAAACAGCATAAGATGGAATCCAGTGTCATAGAAGCAAAGATCTGCTATAGCACTTTGTAAGGTCCTCTGGAGCAGCTTTATACAGGAAAGGTTACCATAGAGAAAAGAAATATTCCCTACACAGTTTCTTTGATGAAAAGTAATCCATTAGATTCTAGCAATAATTTGGTATTGTATTTAATTTAAAGTTAGAAATATTGAGTAATTTTATTCTTTTTTATGAATATTTTAGCTTGTTCAACAGTACTATAGCATATTACACAAGGATTTTAATCGTTTGTTCCCGATATTCTTTCTCAACATTACTATTCCTCCATCTGCTGTGGATGTCAATTTACTACCAGATAAATCTCAAGTATTAGTACATAATAAGGTAGAGTCTTTAAGTCTTTTTCTTTCATAATATGTAATTAGATACTAGAGATTTTACTATGATGATGCAGTAAAATAATTGTTTCTGTGTATGTGTTCTTTTAATATTGCTTGGATTTTTAAAAAGATCAAAATTCTTGTGGCCTGAGGATAAATAAATTGTTCTGCAACAATAAGTAATATATTTTTATTGAATTATTTCTTTGATTTTTTAGGAATCTATCTGTCTTGCTATTGAAGAGAGTTTGATATCATTATATGGACCATTAAATAGCTCTGTGTCTAATGAAATGAATACAACCAGTAATACCTCAAAAGATATTAATGAAGCCGAACAAGAAGTTATAAGCAAATCTTGTACAAGAATAAATCCACTTGCTTGTACTTCACAATATTCACTTAGTAATAACAAACAAAATGCAAATGTACAGGAAAACAGATTAGTTGGCAATCAAACAATATATAATCATTATTCTCATGATACGTCTACTGAAACTGAAATACCTGATAATGAAATAGTTGGATATGATCAATTTCAGGATGACAAACCAAATAATGTACTTTGTCAAGATCGACAGAATAAGAAAATATTTAATCTAGATGATAATACTGCAATGGACATTCAGTGTGAAAATAGCATGGTGAGTGATTCAAGAAATTACAGTTTTCAAGAAGAAAAAGAAGGAGCCCAAACCTCTGCAGATTCATCTGAAATCACTGCTGATAAATGGAGTCGGGGGAATGCATTTAAAAATTCCAGGGCAGGAAATCTGGAACCTGTTCAGATTTTAATTCCAAATATGGATGAAGTAAGAACTCAAAAGAAAAAGAGTGGCCTAGCAAAACTCCAAGAAGAAAGAAACGATCAAATTGTTAAAAAAACAAATGTGATAAAAGATAAAATGGGTCAGATTACAGCCTATGACTTAATTAGTAATAAGGTTATCAGGAAATCCATGTCAGCATTCGAACTTTTTGTTCAAGATTATTCTCCTGATTCATTGAGTGAAATTACCAAATTAAACTCAGAAAAACTACTGCTGAAAATGGAAGCAGTGTGGAACTCATTGAATGAAGAAGAAAAAAAGAAGTAAGATTGTTGAACTTAATTCTGTATAAATCTTGTCAGTTTAAAATAGACTGGATATAAATCCAACAACTAAAAAAAATACTTTCTTTGAGTTTGGTAAGATGTGTTTTTGATAAGTGTAGCTGCAATTACAATTCAATTTAATACCTTTGTTTTATGAATAGCCAACATTTAAGAAGGAAGTAAACTTCATGGTTTTCTGGATCTAACTCTCCCAAGGAGCTAGTAAGGGATAATATTTTGAGGAAAAGTTATTTTGTGCATGTGGTAAAATATGCATCCAGCAATTTGAAAATGGACTAATGCATGCAAAAGGATTTTTCCCTTTTGCCCTACTTCATTTCTGTGTTTATGTAAAATGCAGGTAGTCCTCAACTTACGATGAACTTAGAGACATTTGTTAAGTGAATTTTGCCCCATTTTCTGACCCTTCTTGCCACAGTTGTTAAGTGAATCACTGCAATTGATAAGTCAATAACCTGGTTGTTAAGTGGATGTGGCTTCCCCATTGACTTTGCTTGTCAGAAGGTTGCAAAAGATGATCACATGACCTTGGGACACAGCAACTGTCATAAATATGAACCAGTTGCCAAGCATTTGAATTTTGATCACATGATCATGGGGATGTTGCAAAGGCCATAACTTTGAAAAATGGTCACAAGTCTCATTTTTCAGTGCCGTTGTAACTTTGAAAGTCACTAAATAAACTGTTGTAAGTTGAGGACTACAACAGTTGTCTGTATATGGAGGAGGAGGGATCCATTTTGTCTTTGGTTCTCTTCACTGCTTGTGGGAAATGTTGGCTAAATCCATTATTACTGAATACAGTGCTGATACATATATTTTTATTTTTGAAATAAATAAATGAATCCAAATAATTGAACTGTAGCTATAATATAGTCTCCATATTTGTATTAAAAATGAATTGTTATTGAAAGTACAGTGACTTAATGAGACCTAAAGCTATTAAAATGAAGCAAGAAAATTGTTTTTTGTAATGAAAAGCAACACATTATGTATTTGTTATATTTTGTGCTAACACAATCATATATTCTGTTCTTTCCCATTCTCTTTCTTTATGTAAGATATGAGGAAAAAGCTGGCAAAGATCTGGAACGATACAACAGGCAAAGCAGAAAAGCTATGTGTCAGAATATACAAACATCAATGAGGGAGAGAGAGAAAAGACACAAGATTAAACTAAAAGACTGCATAAATAATCAAAAATTGGACACACTTTTTAACTCGCAAATAAGAAAGAAGCAGGATGATTACCAAGCAATAAAAACTGTACAACTGCCTTTCTCCATGGATACATTCAAACAAAAACTTCAAAGGCTTGAACATAAAAAGGCAGATCAAGAGGAATCTTGCTTAATTCGCCTTCCGAATTTTCCTGATACATGGATACTTGCCTCTGAGGAAAAAATAGAGATGCTAAATCCATACAGAATAGAAGAAGCCCTTCTCTTCAAAAAGCTAATTGAAAATCATAAGCTTCCTATAGAGAAATTGGACACTCCTATTATATTAACTGAGAGGTAAAGTGAAAATAACATTCTAGAAGTATATCTATCTTAAATAAACAGAAAAGCATAGGTTTTGATTTGATAGGTGAGCCGTTAAGTGAGTTTTGCCCCATTTTACAACCTTTTTTTGCCACAGTTGTTAAGTGAATTACTGCAGTTGTTAAGGTAGTATCATGGTTGTTAAGTAAATCTGGCTTCCCCATTGACTTTGCTTGTCAGATTTAAATGTCAGAAGGTCACAAATGGTTCATTCAGCACCATGGAACATGGAGTTGCTCTCCTAAAAAGAATCTCTGTTAGGATTTTCTGGCAGTTTCATTTAGCTGTTACAGCACAACATCCCACTGAACTTTGGTTCCAGCACATTTTCCCAAGCGAATACTTTCTCATCCTTTGATTTTTGGGGAATAGCTCTATTTGAGGCAGATTCAAAAGTGCCAGAGGGCAGGAAGGTAACTCACTAAACATCAAGGATTGTGAGGTTAACTGCAAAGTGTAATAAACCCACCATTTCTTTATATTTAGTTCAATCTACAGTTGTAGCAGTTGCGATTCCCTCCTCAGTAGCTAAGTATACCTTTGCAAAAGTCACATTTTATTAAACTGTAGACTATTCCATTGATTCTTAGAAGGCTTCATTCACCCTAAGGAAAATACTTCAAGTATTCAGAGAGGCTGATACCACTAGCACATACTATTATGCCAACCTTTGGCAGCAACAACAGGATTAAAAAGGCCCTGGATGCATTCCCCTGACTTAACCCAAGCTCCAGGGGTGGGTTCCAAAAATTTCTACTACCACTCTGTGCGCGTGGCTCGGGTGGGTTCCACTTACCTTTGCCATCGGTGTGCATCGCGACGTTGCGCGCGCGCACGTGTTCCCCCGGTGCAATGCTGCTTCCGCACATGCTCAGTCACTATAACCGGCCCAAAACACAGCGGAAGAGCTGATCAGCTGGGCTTCGGGCGAAGGAATAAAGGTCAGCATACCCCCGGGGGCGGGCGGGAGGGCCATTTCCGAAGCAGCAGCAGGGCACAAACGGCACAAAACTTCAAAAATTCGCCAAAAATCCTCGGAAAAAAATGGCGGCACCCATGGACCGGCACCGACCAAAGCAGGTCAATGACGCCATTGTGACGTCACCAGCGGCTCGCTACCGGTTCGGGCAAACCGGTACGAACCGGGAGGAACCCACCCCTGCCAAGCTCTAATGCTGACTAGTAGTTCCAAGTCAGGGAGAAGACCTATCTTTGTTCGCTAACAGATCATGTTGTGTGAAATAGTTGTAGTATGAGATGGGAGTACATGTTCTTTTATTGGGGTCTCTATAAATCACATTTAGCAAGTGATAGAAAAATCTTTTGACTGAAGCCTTTCTTTCCTTGGTGCCAAGCTGAAAGGGCACAACTTCTCTTCAATCTTTTCATCGTCTGCTCTAGCAAAAATGTGACATTCTCAGAGTTTGTTTAGATTCGTTCTTTCATTTGTAGTTTTACCTTTTATACGCTTTTTGTTTTGTTTTGTTTTGTTTTTTGTTCAGTTAGTATGACTTCGTTGGAGTCAACAGAAATTGCCTGAATTTTCTTGAATTTCACTTTCCATATATGCCTAAATTGAGGTAGCAAACTTTCATCTTCTAATATTATTCTGTGTTTGCTATGTTTGGGTGAAAGCCTTCTTATTAATATAGTCTCCCACTGTCAGGCCTTTACCAAACAGGTTAGGAAGTACAGATTCTCAAGCTCACAGATGTCTTTCTAGGAACAGACTCTAGAAGCTGCAGGCTCAAGGATAAACTATAGTCAAGTCATTTTCAGTCTCTAAATCTTGGATCCCTACATTGTCAGTCAGGGAGAAAGGCTTAAGCTGATTCTCTAACCAAGCATCTTGAAGCCATTGAAAAAGCCACAGCCTTTACATATCTGGGGTAATATAACCTACCAGGTCTTAGCTGCTAAGTTTTTTGTGAGTTTGATAAAACTATGAAGAACTGGTCAGCCCCACTGCCCTCTAGTGCTGACAACTTTGTTTTTTCTTTACTCGGAAACTTGCCTACAGCTTGCTGCCTTCTAACCAAACTATTGGTTAATGTCTTTCCTTGTTTTGCTTTCTCTGGTATTAGATATTATTATTGTAATTATTGTAAAATTTTGTTCACTGCTTCTGTACTCTGCTAAATTATATCTGCTAAATAGGGGTTTTATTATAAGGTAGTCCTCCGCTTACGACCACAATTGGGATAGGAACTTTGGTTGCTTAGCTGTGTGGTTGTTGAATCACACCTGATTTTACAACCCTTTTGTCACAAAAAAAATAAATAAAAAATAAATAAATAAAAATCAAGCTTTCTCCATTGACTTTGGTTGTTTGAACCCTTGGGTAGATTGCAAATGGTGATCATATGACCCAGGGACACTTCAACTGTCATAAATACATGCCAGTTGCCAAGTACCTGAATTTTAATATATGATCATGGGGACACTGAGGATTGTTAAATGTGACAATTAGTCATAAATCAGTTGTTTTAGCACTGTCATAATTTTGTTAAACAAATGGCTGTAAGTCGAGGAGTACCTGTAATAGGCTTTTTGTACCATTTCATTCAAAGAGTATAAGCTAACTGCAAATATTTGTAAAAATAAAAAACAAGGTGGTACAATCCTTAACACATACTACCCCTTTGGAATACTTTTTAAAATTCTCTTATCTTTTTTAAGAATGCTATCTTATGTAATTTTTTATTGTAGTCTTTTTAGTGACACTCATATGGAAGTGCTTTGCAGTATGTCTAGAGAAAGTAAAAGATTTGATGGATCATCCTATTTGTTGGATCCCAGGCTTGTAGCAAATGGATTTAAGATAAGGATAATACCAGGTATCTATATCTTGGTTTCTTACTTTAGTTCTTAGTATATATTTTTATATAATACAGCAGGAGATTTTATTTTAAAGTAGATTTAAAAATGAGAGTCTATAAGAATTACATGGAAAAGGATGTTATACTGGACATACAAAGGAAACTGAAATAAAGATAATTTGTCGTATTTTAAGAGGTGATAAATTACGAAAAATTTGTTATACTTGTGATGAAAGGGTGCTGCATCTTACCTTCTTTCTCTAAGATCACAATAGCACTGCCTGAGAATCATTTAACAAGTGATTTAATCTTTGAATTTTAAATCTTTTTTTATTAACAAATTTAAGCCTTTTCAATTTCTACTAAAATTTACAATAGCAAGAAATTTAAAATCATCATAGCAATACATGCATGTGGAGACAGACAAGACACTAAGTTTTGCAAAACTTTACTTTAAAACTAGTTAAAGAAAAAGTGCTTTGTCCTGTTCTAAGGTATTGTGCAAATTTAAGTGTGTTTGTAGTATAATCACATGTTTAGGACTGCTGTTATGATTATTGCTTGGCAATATACCTATTTCAATATACAAATCAGAATAATATGTAAACTATATCCAGTTATTCCATGTATCATGTATTTGTTTTACTGTAAGGTACTTCAGCTGTGGAAAGTGAGCTGGAAATAGAAGGAATGTCCAGCTGTCTGCCATATTATGGTATATCAGATTTGAAGGAAATTCTAAGTGCTGTGATAAATAATAATGCACAAGAAGTCTATGAATGCAGACCTCTTAAAGTGGTAAACTATTTGGAGGTAAGAATGTTGTATTCTCCAAAAGATTGTTCCATTAATGCTTAACTATAAGATATTGCTCCCTGAGAGGTAAGACAATTATACTAAAAGCAGTAATTAAATTAAATAATTGGAATATTTCTTTTATTATCTAATATTAATTTGCTGTTATACGAGATGCATATTTTTAAATAATATAACTATAATAATATAACTAAATAATATATATAAATAATATAACTACATTTTAAAACTTATAGCTTCTACAATGGAAGCAGTGTAAGAAACACAAAGTATGGTCTCGTTTCTTGGATTTGTGTTTGGATTTAGGACAGAGTCAATTTGATTGTATTCATTTGTGAAAATTTGTGTTGTCTGTGTGTGTAATTAGGCAAAGAAAGAAAATGGTGTAATAGAAGATTACCCACTTGCCAAATTTCTCTGTACTATTAGAATATATTGGAAATACATTATGACCATCACTTAGTATACATACTCTTCATTCCACAGGGAGAAGCAGTCCGATTATCCCGAAAATTGCCTTTATATTTATCAGAAGAAGATGTACAGAATACCATAAACAGAATGGGGAAGCAACTTGGAACCCAACATAACAGCTGTGTCCATGGTCGTCCATTTACTCATCTCTTAACAAAAATACCACCGAGTAACTAGAAAGGAATGGAAAATACTGTTTAAAATCATATTTCACCCTTTTACATATGTTATACTATGGACATTTATATTTTTAAAATTAGTATTTGGCTATAATTACTGTATTAGAATTTGGTTTGAAATTCATGTGAAGATTATATTGAAAATAACCTGTACTTCTTTCTGTATATGAATATTCCAAGTTCATACCAGTTGGACTTATATATTTAACGCTGCATACTTTTATTTATAGATAACCTTGCAAAAAATAACAGGAGAAACTGTTAACTAAAATATGCATTTCTACATCATAAACATTATTCACAAAATGGGTAAAGATATAATTTTATATTTCTCTTGTTAGACATACTTTTTGATTAAAAATACAATCAATGTAATTTTTTATTTTTGTATAAGATACTCCTGAATAAAATATGTATGAGGAAAAACAGATTTTGGACATAAGGGGCATTGGTCTTACCTGAACGCCTTTTCTCAGTGGGTTGCGGGATAGTCCAGGAATGGGTTGCTACAGTCTGATCTGCCTAGTTACTAAGTCTAGTTTTTTTCGGCCACTCCTCCTTGCCTCTCTGCGCATGCCCCAGTTTTCGACGAAGTGATGGCTGAAAAAGAGGCTTGCACAGAATGTTAGATATATACGGCTCCAGACCCCACAAGATTCTTTTAGGGCGGGACTGGACTATCCCGCAACCCTCCCGTCGGCTAGACAGTGCCGGCTGGCGGGACCGCGGGGGAGGGCCTTCTCTGTAGCCGCTCCGACTCTGTGGAACCAATTTCCCCCCGAGATCCGTACTACCCCCACCTTACTGGCCTTCCGTAAAGCCATTAAGACCTGGCTTTTCCGGCAGGCCTGTGGCCAATAGTGGTTCTGATTGGCCCATGCATGGTTGTGTGAATGGTTTTATTTTAAATATGGATGGTTTTTTTTAAATTGTTTTTATATGTTTTATTTTTTTTTACATGATGTAAGCCGCTCAGAGTCCTTCGGGAGTTGGGCGGCATATAAATTTTATAAATTAAATTAAATTAAGGGTGGGTAGCCGTTGGGTCTCGAGCCTCCAAGGCTAAGTGGACCTGTTGTAAAACCCACCTCCCAAAGGAAGCCTCCGCAGAAGCGAAGACATCCAACTTATAATGCCTAATGAAAGGTGAGGGGGTGGTCCAAGTTGCCGCCCTCGAGGGATGCTTGCGTGGCCCATGCAGCGGTGGTGGCCGCACTTCTCGTGGAGTGCGCGGTGATGCGCTGAGGAACCAACAGCGACTGTGCTTCGTACGCTTTTGCAATGCACCCTCTGATCCAGCGACCAATGGTCGAGGAGGAAACCTTGGTGCCTAGTGATGTGGGTTGAAAGGAGATGAAGAGGGCCTCCGATCTCCTGGTGGGCACCGTCTGTTTAATGTAGATTCTGAGGGCCCTCACATCCAGCTTATGCCACGGTCTTTCCAAGGCATGAGAAGGCCGAAGGCAGAAGTTTGGCAGGACAATCTCCTGGGCCCGGTGAAACCAGGAGTTGATTTTGGGGATGAAGGAAGGGTCAAGTCTCAGAATTACCTTATCCGGGTGGAAAATGCAGAGGTCAGCTCTGACAGATAAGACAGCTATGTCAGATATGCGCCGAGCGGACGTTATGGCGACAAGGAACGCCACCTTGAGAGTCAGGTACCTGAGGCTGGTAGTTCTCGGGCTCAAAGGGAACCTCGGTCAAGGCCCGAAATACCTTGGGGAGGTCAGGAAGGAGAGTTGGAGAAAACGCCAATGAAAAAGAACCAAAGATGAATCCACCTTTTTGCTTTTCTTCTTTCCCAGAAGGTTTAAGAATCAGTTTGGAGTTAGTGGTTAAGGTGTTGATCTAGAAAGCAGGAGACCATGAGTTTGAGTCCTACCTTAGGCATGAAAGCCCGGCTGGGTGTCTTTGAGCCAGTCCCCCTCTCTCAGCCCAACTCACCTCATAAGGTATTTGTTATGGGGAAAATAGGAGGAGGAAGGAATCTTAGGTATGAAGGCAAATATATGTGTCCCAGGATAATAATGTGAGGTTGTATTAGTGTTAAATTAGTATTAAGGTATGTTTGCTGCCTTGAGTTATGTATAAAAATAAAGCGGGAAAGAAAAAAATTGCATTGGTGCCTACCTGTGGAACTAATTGCATTTGACCTAGACCAGACACATTAGTAGCCAAGAGATAGTTTACCAGCTTTTTTTTTTTTTTTATTTTGGTGCAGTTTTTATTTTAGTTTTTTTTTTTTTTCATGCTGGAGCAGAATTTATTTTAGCAGATACTGCAAATCCATTGTCAGATCAAGTCACCGAGCTTTCTAATCTATGCAGCAGATAATTCTTAACTATTTTTCCCAGCATTGTTCCCTTCAGCCCAATGTCTGAAAAATTATTTTTTTTATTTTTGTCAAGCATGTATATGATTACAGGTAAAGTATAAATATTGATGTGAGTATATAATAAGTACAAACATAGTTTGAGTACATATTTTTTGAGTACATATTTTTTTGAATACGTGGGGACTTTAGGACAGGGAGGGTAGGCACGCTGGTGGGCTTATGCACGCCCCTTACAGACCTCTTAGCAATGGGGTGAGGTCAACAGTAGACAGTCTAAGGTTAAAATTTTGGGAGGTTGGGGATGAAACCACAGT
>QLTV01002419.1:10190443-10200546 GCA_003457575.1 Thermophis baileyi | reverse complement strand
CAATTTACGTTTGCTGGTTTCATTTTTGCAGATGACTCTGCAGAATCGTGGGGCCACTGAGCCATCGCTGTGTTTGAATTCTGGGCCATCTCTTGAGATTTCAATGATTTCATCAGGGGAGAATGATGTTGTCTGGGAGGTGATGATAATGTCACGAACTGTAGTGATGTCGTCAGTTTCACTGTTGTTATCCAGTCCAAATAAAATTGCGTTTGGACGTTTCTGTTCCCGTTCGACAGCATCTTTGATCAGTAGGGAGATGTCGTTTTCTTGGTTGATGTTATTAGTTGGTTTGGTGCCTTGAGGCTGCAGGTTAGTGGGTATTAGTAGTTGTGGTTTTGGTAGTGGTTGTTGAGTTGTGCTAGGGTGTTGTGTTGTTAATAAACATAAACATAATCAAGGTGAATACAGATAGATGAGGACAATAGGACAGTAGGACAGGGACGGTAGGCACGCTGGTGCGCTTATGCACGCCCCTTTGGATGTTTCTGTTCCCGTTCGACAGCATCTTTGATCAGTAGGGAGATGTCGTTTTCTTGGTTGATGTTATTAGTTGGTTTGGTGCCTTGAGGCTGCAGGTTAGTGGGTATTAGTAGTTGTGGTTTTGGTAGTGGTTGTTGAGTTGTGCTAGAGTGTTGTGTTGTTAGGTGTTCATTTTTCTGTGTTGTTAGACTTCCTTGTAGACGTGCTTCTAGGTGTGCTACTAAGCGTGTTTCTAGGGATATAATGGATGTTTCTATGGTTTCAACTCTATCTGAGAGGACTTTTAAATTGTCTAGCTTAGGTAAGCATGATGGACAGAGGCAAGGAAATGTAGCTGCTGTTTGTAGTAGACTGACTATGTGCTTGGTTAATTTTAAGCAGGAAAGGTGGACATGATTGTCACATAGTGGCATTTAATGAAATCTTCATTTTTCTTGATGGTTTCAGAACATTTAAAGCATATGCCTGGATCGTTGTTGTCGTTATTAGTTGGGATATCTTTCTCTGGTGTTTGTTTGGATTTTTTGCCTGGCATGGTAGAGTTTTTGTGAAGATGAATGTATTTCCACTCAGTGTCTGGAGGCTCCTTTCCAAGCCTTTAGCTGGAACAAAGTAGCCCTTCTTGGTTCCTGCTGTTCCTTCCACGTGGTGTCTGGAGGCTCCTTTCCGAGGCTCCAGTAGCTGGAACAGTGCAGTCACTCTGGGGGGGGGAGATTTCCACGCTGGGGGCAGATCTCAGCTGGGTTCCTCAGGGGATTGCTCCACAGGGTTGCCGTCCAAGCCGGTTTAAAGTGGTTGGGGGTTGAAATCCAATTTTGTAACAATAATTAGTTAAATAATAAACATTCACAATAATTATTCATTATTATATACAATCAAATAATTAAATTGATTAGTTATACAATCAATCAATTGCTTAATCAACCAACCAATCAATTAATCAATTGTTTAATCAACCAACTAATCAATAACAATTATTTATCTCTTAATAAACACTAATCAATAACAATCACTAGTTAATTAGTTACCAATCAATTACTGTGTTAGTAATTAGCTATTGATTAATTATCATTCAATTATTCTCATAGACATTATTTGATCACTAATTAATTTCTGTACTTCTGTCAATAGACTGTAATCAATCGCTTGAGCAACGTTGCTCTTGTCGGTCCTTCCATGCGGTGTCTGGGGGCTCCTTTCCGAGCCTCCAGTGGCTTTGTAGTAGTAACAATGTCAGGATGGAATGAAAGAAGCTTACCTCACATCTGGGAGGGGAGATCTCCCAGATTAATTTCCCCTTTTTTTTTTTTTTTTTTTTTTTTGCAGGTTGAAGTCTTGACAGAAAGCTAGGGGCAAAACAGTAAAATAAGGTGAGGTGGGAGTTTTGAAGTCTCCCAAGATTTAAGGAGTGGGATGGGGATTGGTCAGGCCAGAGAAAGTAGCTATTGTTTCAGTTTTAAAGACACTTAATAATCCGGGTCTAGGCTTGAAAGAGCTCTGAAGAAAACACATTTTAAAACTGCCGAATATTCCAGGACTCAGTATCAGACTCTCTTGAAGCAGACAGTATAGCTAAGACAATTATTTGTGTAAACTCGGCTTGGGTGGTTAACTTGTGGTTAGGTTTGCCCCATGAGTTTTGGGCTAACATGGTCTGTGAATGCAGGTTAGTTTCTTTTTATGCTGCAGAGCAATGGTTTCTGAAGAGTGACTCCAGTCAGTGGTTTTTAAACTGTATGTAATAACCCTAAAGGGATGATGAAGCAGTTTGAAATTGCTTGTTTCTGAATTGAGGATCCTGTTTGGGACTGTTGCTGCTGCTGAGGCGCTTGTGTAAAAAATGAATAAAGAAATAAGAGATAAACACCCAGGAGTTTTTTTCCTTAGGAGAAACATCACAGTGTTGGAGATAGGAAAAGGAGTACAGGTAGCCCTTGACTTACAACAGTTCATTTAATGACCGTTCAAAGTTACAATGGCACTGAAAAAAAGTGACTTATGACCATTTTTCACACTTAAGCATCCCCACGGTCACATGATCAAAATTAAAATGCTTGGCAACTGACTCATTTATTATGACAGCTGTAGTGTCTTGGGGTCATGTGATCGCCTTTTGTGACCTTCTGACAAGCAAAGTCAATAGGGAAGCCAGATTCACTTAACAACAGTGTTACTAGCTTAACAAGTGCAGTGATTCACGGTGGCTACGGTGGCAAGAAAGGTTGTAAAGTGGGGCAAAGCACGTTTAACAACTGTCTCACTTAGCCACATTAATTTTGGGCTCAGTTGTAGTTGTAAGTTGAAGACTACCTATAATTGGTTCAAACCGTTTAAGAACCACTACCCCTATATTTCTGAGTTTGGGCTGTGTTGACTCAGGATTTTGAAAATAAGAGAGTCCTGCAAGAGGAGAACCATTGGTTCCTCATCCCTTCCCTAATTGGGGATCAATAGACCAGACACACTAGTAGCCCAGAGTTTACCAGCCTTGTAGTACTAGTAACGACTTAAAGTCAGGATGGAATGAAAGAAGCTTATCTCAAACCTGAACCAGGGATTCAAATGAAAATCCTGTTTTTTCATTCCCTACATCTGGAATTCATAACAACGGGTCGTTTTTTCACTCTTGTCACAGACACTTGGAGCTTGTGACTCAATTCGCATATTACAACCTACCAAAATAACAGTTGGAAGGGATCTTGGGGGTTTAGTAGTCCAATCCCCTGCTCAAATAGGAAACCTTACATCATTTAAAATAAATGGTTGTCCAATCTCAAAAACCTCCAGTGTCAGAGCACCCACTAGAGGCAAGTTGTTCCACTGATTGTTTTATGATGATGGTTTAACTATGGTTGAGCCTTATAGACTGTATTTAACTATACAATAAGCTGTGGTGTGAGTTGTTTGGTTTTTGTTTGTTTGTTTAAATCACTTCTACAGCCACCATTTCACTTTTGATCAAACATGTTTCACTGCAATTGTAAAGCACTGCTGAGTAGTTATTTTTAATTTTTTAATTACCATTAAATTATTATTTTTTAATTACAGGGCAGCCATAGTGAAGCGGGTTAATGCCTTGATTCCCTATGTATAAAATTGAAGTCATTGAGGTAAATTAAATGATCAAGTCCAAGAATAAATATTTATAAATATCAATCTGAAAAGGACTTTTCTTTAATCTTAACATTAGAGCAGACGGTGCCTGATATCACTCTGTACCAGTTCTTTATAATGACCCTATAATTGGTAAATTTAATTAGTATTTATAATAACTTCAAAATTATTTTTTTATTTCAAGAGTTGCAAGCAATGCACTTAGTGTTTAAAAATGTTATTGAGCAGACATGGTTGGAAGGGACATAGAACACTTTTTTCAAATAAATATACAATTTCAACCATGATTGTCGTATTAATAGCTTAACTAATGTAGAGATATGTTACTGTTAGGAATTTGATACTACTACTTTATAATTATCATGGTTTTCTGCAGTGAATCTGATATACAACAGTTGGCAGGGAAATGCTGCTCAGTTGTAGACTACATCTGACACAATTAGTTCAGCATAGGGCTACCATATCTGGAAAAATCCAAACTATCGCTATCATTTTATGCATCTCTTTGCTGCCATCTTGTGACTGCCCAGATTTCTGCTGTCAAAATATGGTAACTTTGGCTCAGCATGTGTACATTATAAAAATAAAACCTCAAATTAAACTAATTGACTATAGCTTGTGGACAGTACGATCTATTTAAAAAATCAATTTGTTTTTAAAGCTGCCTGTTTTGTTTTGTATATTTTATGGATGAATAGTATACATTCACAATAATGGCAATTACATTTAAAATATTTCAAAGTGTATAAAGAAGAAACTGAAATAAATTAGGGTTTTGTAAAGGCTCAGATAAAGTCTTCACACCTGCTCAAAGCAGTTATTTCTGTTATTAATAAACAGATGCAAAAATAATGGAAGGTCTTAAGATATAAGTTTACAATACATTTTGTCAAAAAGGGGTTTAAATATGACAGACCTGTAATGCATAATTACAGATTATTGATATCAATACTTTTTATTTAAAATGTAGGTTTAAAAATAGAAGCAATGTTACTGCATTATATAGTGAAGAAAGTGTTCAGACAAGCCATATATATTTCATTTTGAGGTATATTTTAATAAAGCAGTAATAATATGGTTTTGGTTATGTAATTGCTTCATAGGGTAATGCATTAAAGATGCATTTGTCTTTTTAATAGACCAGACCTTTATGTTTCAAATCACAAATTGTTAAATATATATATTTACATAAAAATTGTTAATGTATACACAAAGCAAAATGGAAGAGTGTGGCTCTCATTTTTGTAGTATAGGAAATTGTAGCTAGCCTGACTAAACTGGCTAATAGAAACTAGAAAATCTCTCCTAAACTGATGTTTTATCTCTTCAAATTTTATTTGTTTGTTTGTTTGTTCTCCAGCTGAACAATAAGATCTTGAATCTAATTTAAACAGTTGAAGTACTGGCAGAGAAGCAGTTACATGGCTTCAGCAAATGGGGAAAAGATTTTCATCTTATTCAATGGAAAAAGTGCCAGATGATATCTGACAGCGGAAGGACTGGGGCATATCTGTAACTAAGAGGTAGCCTGTGTATCCACTTTCTTCCACCCCCATAATTTAAAAAAGGTCTGCCTCCATGAAGTAAACTCATTCTTTGTAGTAGTAGAAGGCTTCAATTCCCATTCATCCTGTTAAGATTTATGTTAATGTATGCAAACTGACTTTTTGCTGTAAAGTCTTTGGAAAGTGATAAATTGGAAAACCTGGCTGGTACAATGGTATACAGATACTGAGAACCTGCAACTCTGGGATGAGAGGCTTTGGCAAGAGGTAAATTAAAATGAAAAGACAAGAGAGAGAGTGATTCAAAGCAGGAGTTACAAATTACAAGCAGTGTTTTTTCCTAGATCTATCTGGATTAAGTATAAATGGAATGAAATGTCAAGATGAAAAAAGCTTGACCTTAGTGGCTATTGAATATTTTTTTTTTGTTTTCTAAGCTGTGGATAACTGTGGACCTATGTTGGTATAGTTGATCAAAGGAATATTGACATCAATCATGCAATAGTCTCTAAAAATAACAAAGATCCATTCTGATTTTTGATATGACAGTTACTTGCTTTCAGAATATAACACAATAATAGGCATTCCACATAGCAGATACTTCAATGCTTGTGTTGTAGTTTTGGGAAAGAGTAATATCTTGATGTTAAAGGGAACTCATTGTAGACTCTGCATATATGGCATGGCATATACGTATCTATGTAGCTAAGAAAAGTAATTTCAATTATGTCTATGGAGATTCTCAGTCATCCAGAACATGGTTGTCCCAAAGATTATTTTTTAAGAGGCAACTAGACTTTCTTGTTTTTCTTTGAAGACATTTCGCTTCTCATCCAAGAAGCTTCTTGGATAAGAAGCGAAACATCTTCAAAGAAAAACAAGAAAGTCCAGTTGCCTCTTGAAAAAACACCTTTGGGATAATTTCAATTATGTTTACATTCTCTTCATGGTATGAAGAAGTGACAGAGTATAAAGAGAAAAGCGGAATAATTTGTTTTAAGACATGATTTAGCATAGATATACTATTAGCAAGAATGTTGCGGTCCCTAAATAAATTAGAGATGGAAAATAGAAGATCATTTTGTTTCTTACTCAGATGGGCTTACTGTTGTTAAAATGATTGCCTACAATTAGAATAGCATTTCTGTCAACATTCTCTTATTGTAAGCAATGGGAATGAACACCATTAGTGAAAGATCATTCAGTTCCCCTTATCACATTGTTATTGATTCAGTCAAGGGGAACTTCGTTCACAGGTTGTATAAACAAAGAACAAGATTAAAATAGTGCTTCTTGGACCAAATCAAATTCAGACAACTACCTACATACCTTACAGATATTCAATGTGAATATGTGGAGACACATTCCTTTGTTTTAATATTGCATGGTTCCATTTGAATGGGGCTTATGTATGTACTTACTACTATCAGCAGCCTGAATCAAACCATTGCAGGATGAATGCATCTATATATCAGGTGTGATTCCCCCCCCCTATTTTATTCTGCAGAAATAAAAGTTAATGTGCACAAACACATATTTTGAAAAAAATGTGTATGAGCAAACAGGACACTGAAAGTCTAGTGATGAGGATGAAGCTAATTCTACACATTAATCTAAATGCAGATTGAATGTTCATAATATAAGGCTTGTATCTTGTAATTTTCAAACCAATGGATGGGAACCAGAGGATTTTATACTCACAAGTGAGATTTCCTACCCTTGTCATTAATGACTCTTGTATTCTTATATGGAATTATACAGCAATTATACAGGGAAAACTACAGCAGAATGGGGAAATTTAAAAAAAATTGGCAGGGCTGCTGTGAGCCAGCCAATGTGTCTTTCTGTTCGTATTATGCAATCTCTGGCTCCAAACTAATTGCTTTATGTGCTGAATTATATAACTGACATTCTGATTATCATATTGTGATAATATTTTAATTTATAATATATAATATACAATATAATGCCTACTATTTTGTAACTGAATAGAACACATTTTTGACATAAGCCTTTAAGGAAATACTATGAATCAAATTAAGCCAATATTAATGTTGTATTATGAAGTATGCATAAGTCAGTAAACAATTTTTATCTATGAAAGTGAGCCTATTCATTTTAATTGTGTTATTGGCAGATACGTAATACTTTAACTAGTGTTGTTAATGAAATGTCATGCAACTATGAACCATGATTAAGTCATCACTTAGAACAGAATAGAAGCACAGTAGTTGGATATTGTAACTTACGTAGGAGATTATTTCCGGAAATACTGGAACGAACAAACATAACAGCTGCATCGTTAAAATATTGTTCTCAAGCCAAGATGAGTTTGTTAATTCACGCATGCAAGAATTCAGTAATATATTCACTGCGTTTCTGAAGCATCCATTTAAGTTAAACAAATGTAATTACATTTTTCAAATGAAGTACATATAGCCATTGTGCAAACCTTATTTTTCTCTCAGCATTCATGTAAACCTCTAAGTTAAACAGGGGATGGAGATATCTTATAGATAGATAAGATTCAGTGAACAAAAAACTACCAACCAAACAACTCAAAGGTCAGCTTCTAGCTATGACTTCCTTCCATCAATTTCTAAGGCACTTGAACTTACATTGAGTTGGATCCAAAGTTGCTATGGGAGAGCACAGAGGCTCAAAACATCTCTCCAATCTGCAGGTGCATATTCCAGAGATTCTCTTGGGTTTGAAGGAAGACTTGCTAGCTATTCCTTCTCTCCTTCATACATGCAGGAAAAGCATTATTGGCATGGTTTTCCCATTCGTACCGTGTGATTTAGGAATTAATTCCCAAGTCATTTTACAGGTAAAACATGCAAGATGCAACTCAGAAACTCCAGAAATTATCCAGGTATTTCATATAAACACACGTTTATATATTACTTTTGGCTCATGTAGTACAGCAGGAAATACCAAGCATAATTATAATAATTTAGTCTTTTTACAGATTAAAGCCTGAATGAAACCTAAATCTTCACATTTTACTTAAAGGATAAAAAGGCAAGGGTTTAATTATGTGTCCATAAATGATAAAATGGAATGAGTGTATAATTCAAAATAATGTATGATGAGGAAGCAGATCTCTGATGAGTGTAGCATTCCAGTAATCTAATTTGGATTGGCCAGATTATGGGTGTTAGTAACGATGTCCACTTTATCTGAGAAAGAACATAGGAAGTACAAAATGAAAAAATTTTAACTGGCTGTTACATTCAGGAGGAAGAAAGTCTTTCAAATAACATGTCCCTTAAGAGAGATATAATACTGTTTAGAATAGGACATATTCCTAATTTGGAACTATTTACCAGAACCCAATTTAATATACATTAATTTGAACTCATCCAATCATTTGCTGTGCTGTTCAGCCTGGTACCAATCAAGAGTATTCACTTTTTCTTGTCATTATGTGTAAAGATGAAAACTATAAAACAAATGTTAGAGTACCATTTTTATTAAGTTGCTTTCTGAGTATCTAGTCTATCAGCTGTAGATTAAAAAAAAATCAGAGCAACTATTTTGGCATAGGATAGATTGTTGTAAGGAAGATTTAATAGCTTCATATGTCCTATTTATAAACAGAAGTCACTTAGAGTTCAATGGATATATTTAGGATCAGCATTTGTGCATAGTGTTACCACTAAATAAAGTAATACTAGAGCAACTTACTAAAAATGTAAAAAAAATCAAAATTGTCACTTGTAAATAAATGGATATAATTTGAAGACAGGGTTGCTTATTTAAAAGAAGGAATAGAATATTTTGCAAAGGTCTTACTTGAATATTTTATCATTCTGATATAGTATACCAAAATCAAATTATCAACTTTCAGTAATAATTTGCTTGAAAGTTTTAAATGTGCATAATATATAATCAGAAGATTACAAGAAAATTACATTGCATGATTTCTAATGCAATTTCTAATTATTTCACAACATTGGTAGTACCTAAAGAAAATACTAATACTACAATTTGACATATGTATATTCTACCATAGAATAAAGTAAAATCATGGCAATCTTTTGGATTTCTCAGTCATATGGATGACTATTATAATCAGATAATAATTACTAATCATTCTGAAATGATATCTGTGGGGAAAAAAACCAGGGTAAATAATACTCTTATTTCCGTTTTATTTCCTTTTAAAGTTTTCCCATTTAAAAATGGTTTGCAGGTAGTCCTCACTTACATCCATTCATTTAGCAACTATTCAAAGCTAAAATGGTGCTGAAAAATGGACATGCAACCGATCCTCAAAGCTGCAAACTTGCAAATAGCCCAATGACCATAACTAGAATTGCCAGAACTGCTGCTTTAAATTGGTGCAGTCATGTGACATCATGCTTTACAACCTCATCACTTAGCAATGGAGTTCCCAGTCCCAATTACCACAGATAAAGTATAGCACAGGTGGGGAGATTGTGGTTACCCTTGCCTCTCCACCTAAAAAGATTTTGAAGAGCTGAAATGAATTATTTTATGAGTTTTTGTAGCAACTATTGGGCTGCTTTGTTTTCAATGTTTATTAGAAATTTAAAAGCCCCAAATGCTATTAACCTATTTTGATTTATTTATTTATTTATTTATTTATTTTATAAAATTTATATGCCGCCCAACTCCCGAAGGACTCTGGGCGGCTTACATCATAAAAAATAAAACATATAAAAACAATTTAAAAAAGAAAGGGGAAAAAAAACAAAACCCCAACTATATTTAAAATAAAACATTCACACAACCATGCATGGGCCAATCAGAACAACTATTGGCCCCAGGCCTGCCGGAAAAGCCAGGTCTTAAGGGCTTTACGGAAGGCCAGTAAGGTGGGGGTAGTACGGATCTCGGGGGGTAGTTGGTGCCACAGAGTCGGAGAGGCTACAGAGAAGGCCCTCCCCCGCGGGCCCGCCCGCCGGCACTGCTTAGCTGAGGGGACCTGGAGGAGCCCAACCGTGTGGGATCTTACCGGTCACCGGGAGCTAT
>QLTV01002419.1:10162596-10175517 GCA_003457575.1 Thermophis baileyi | reverse complement strand
GAAGAAGAAGAAGAAGAAGAAGAAGAAGAAGAAGAAGAAGAAGAAGAAGAAGAAATCAGATGGTTGTGAAGCATTCTATTGTTTTTTCTGTTCCCTCTGGGAATATTGGTAGACATTATATAATGATGTAACTTCCATAAATGTGAGGATTCTCCAGGAATATTGAGCTGTGCCAGCCTCTTTCCCTGTGGTCTGGTATCTCACTGTGCTAACCTGTTTCTGCAATCTAACTTGAAGGGTATCTTGCCAATAAGCCATTATTCTGACATATCCAACTCAGAAGAGGTCAAACATCTCAGCCCAGCAGTTCATCAAAGTCACTGATACAGGGGCCATTCCCAAGAGGAGTAAGCCAACAGTCTACATTCTGCAGAAGATCCAGTGATAGAGACAGCAAAGTACAACCCCACACACACAGAGACTCCCACAAATGCATGTCATGGGTATTTTGCATGTCGGGCATCTCCAAAAAGTGAAAGGAAATGTGAGAGCTTTTGAAAGTTTTTAACTTTTAAGTTGAACTAGGATATTTTCTGCATTGGTTCATTCTGCATAAACTGGCATGCATTACTTGGAGGCTGATGTGCTGTGTATTTCTCATCTTGCTATTTCCCCTTAAAAGATGTGCAGGGAAATCTTTTAAGATAAGGTGCTGAGGCAGCTGCAGGCATTCTGATACTTTCCCAATAATAGCCTACTGATATATATTTTTAAAAATATAATCTTGAAGCAATTCAAATTGAATTAATTGTGCCATCAAATCTTGAAGCATAAACTCAACTGGCAGCATACTCTCTCTTCATATCTCAAATCAAATCAGGCCTGAATCATATACCTCCAGAAGGTGAGGGCTGATAATGATAAAAGTTATCCACAGAAGATATTCAAGAATAATTTTTACGGATATAGAGATGCCATGGTAGGAAGTGATTCTGACATGAATAGGTTCTGCAGCAAAAGTAGGGTGAAGGTAAATATGAATAATAGCTAAACACTTGTAAACAGGTGCTGTGCATGTCGTCTTCCCTGGAGACTTGCCACTGTTATGTGATAGCCTCAGCTTTTGTACAGCTGGGATAGCAGTGATACCAAATGCACATCACTCTACTAAAGGCACATAAACAAATATGTTTTAGTAAAGTCACATTAGCGGAATATATCATTATTCAACAATCAATAGCACAGAATTATGATGTTTTCCTGAAAGTGCTTCATGGAAAATAATAATGGTTTTCTTTTTCCAAATGTATTTCTCATACCATTCTCAGAACCTTACAAATACCATAATTTATAGGTAATAGCCACATGCAGAAGATCTCCTAAAACCCAAGTAAAATTATACAGTATGTATCCTTATAATTTAAGATTAATGTATAGTATTGTTTGGACAGATGGACTTTGTTGACATCTAGTGATTATCTGGATTCTTGTATTAGAAGTTTGGATGCCTTTATAGATAGCATGCCCTTCCTTTTTAGCAATTAAGAACTGGGTTTTATGCATATAGATAATGCTGTGTGTTCATCACATATTTTTTTCACTATTTCTGTGTATCACACATATGAATCATCCTTCACAAAGCATTTTAGAACTTTTTACAGGTAAGCTTGTCCATTACCATTACATTGTCCATAATCTTAAGGCAGTCCTGTTAATTTTTCTGTTCCTTTTAACTGCCATAGAAATTCAAGATGAATTTTCAGATTGAATTTTGTTACTGTGTTTGTTTACCTTTTGCTGAGCTTTTAAACTTTTGTTCTTCACCATTTTTCCTTATTTGTAAAAAAAAGGGTAAGAAAGGGTTATGGATGTGGTAGTTTCTTTTTCCTTTCTTACTTATCTGAAAACTACCCCTCATCACCTTATTGCATCATTATAAGAATCATTTTGTACATATGTTAAGTGAAAGAATGAATTACTCTTCTAAGATGGACATATATTGAACAC
The DNA here is from genome assembly GCA_003457575.1 of Thermophis baileyi. NCBI lineage: Eukaryota > Metazoa > Chordata > Lepidosauria > Squamata > Dipsadidae > Thermophis > Thermophis baileyi. The sequence continues at coordinate 10,173,570 of QLTV01002419.1, read as the reverse complement.
CTTACTAGTTGGATAGCAAATATTTTTATTCAATGGAAATCATGACTGATAAGAAAGTATAAATTTAAGAGTATAACTTTTTAAAGAAAGTATTCTTAAGGTTGAAGCTTCTATGGAATATGCATAAATATAAACTTTATTTAGAAAATAACATGGTGTCGGGAAAGCCAGAATTATTTAAGCCTCTTTATAACTAAAAAGTATTACAACAATATCTGTAAAGACATTGAAAATGGAACACACATGGAAAAACAAGGAAAGTTTAAAAAAACAACAACAACCTCTGAACTCAGAAACTCAGAAGGAAGTTCTAACCTCAAATTGGTATGTTAAAGGACATCAGTGGACAGATAGTAACCAATTCAAAGGAGATTAAATTAAAATACTGTACAGTAGCGATGTCAGCAACCAAGATAGAAGATATTCCCTATTTATAAGAATCTCTACAACTAAAATATGAAGTTAGATAAGCACTCCAATCATTACCAACTCAGAAAGCTATAGGAACCAATGCAATACCCAGTGAAATATGGCAAGCAACAAAGGAAGAATCAGTTAAGGTTCTAATCAAGCTATTCCAGCAAATCGAGAATGACACAGTAGCTAACAGATTAAAAAAATGTCAACCTACATTCCAATATCAAGAACAGACTTAACAGAGTGTGCAAATTATCATAGTGTAATCTTAATTTCATGTGCTACCAAAATAATCCAACCCAAATTAGACTCTATATGGAAAAAAGATTCCAGGTGTTCAAGGTGGTTTTAGAAAAGGCTCTGGAATACGAAATAACCCAGTTTCCCAGTAATTTTGGCAATTTATATAAGGGTATAATACCCTCCATGAATCCCTTGTAAATAATTCCCTTTGATTTTTATGATAAGAGCCCTAATGTGGAGTTCTTTCGAAGTATAATCCATTCCATATCAGATATATCTTAAATTTTATGTCTATAATTCTTTGAGATAAATTAATCCCAGTTATTACTGGATATTATATATTTTGGACATTATCTTTTTAGAGGACTCTGGAGGTTCTGATAAAAGATTTTCAATGGCTACTAGTAATCACGATGGTCTTTTATGGTTTATATTTTTAACAAAAAGTCTTATTTCATTAATTTGTAGTCAGACAAGGTTCATACATCCCAATTTTTGTTTTACAATACCTTTTGGCATTACGTGATTATTTATAAAATAATCTCTTAAACGGGTTTTGCTGTCTCCACAGCTTGCTAGATAGCCCTGCTACATTATTTATGGGAAAGAACTGTAACCTATGATTGGTATTAATGAGGAGGGGGGTGGAATTAATGCTCCCCCTAGTAGTTCCAAACCTCAAAGAAGTCAAAAAACTTATTGATTTTGGGTTTATTCATATTATATCTCTTGCTTTCAGAAAGGGTATGAATTCTGGTTTTTGATTTATCAGCCACTTAGTCTCTATTGGCACTCACTTTCTGTATTTTGGATTCCTCCCCCCCCCATAGTAATTGTTTGTGTTAGAATTATGTATAATATAAGTGTACATTCAGTAAGCCCTATTTCCATTTTTGTGATTTCAAAAATAGGATTTTTTTTAATTATTTGAATTTTTTTCTGTTAAACACAGATATGGCCACTTTTGAAAAATCTTGCCAAGAATATTGTCCATGCAGTTGACAGGACTCAAGACTTATCACTCAATTTAGCATGCTTATATTTGTTTAGAAAGACTTAAACAGTTACCACCCAAGTATTTAAAGATCTTTCAGTACTTTTCAAATCATGTTATTTTTTTTCAGCTCACAATATAGGAGATAGGAGTATGTGTGGAAAAGCTGTGTTTTGTCAATGTTGTTTGTTCATCTTGTTTTAAAGATGGAAAGTGTTCTGATGCTGTTTTCAAATGTTAGCAAGAAAATGAGTTAGAAACCCCCATGATTAGGGGACCATCATGGTAAAAATAATTATAACCATTGTAGCAAACCATATCTGAAAACTTTGCCAAGAAAACTTCAGGGGCATGTCAGTTAGTCAATAGGAGTCAAGACTGATTTGAAGACACAAATATTTATAGGAGTAATGTGGGTCTCCTCCTACAATGTCTATACTTCATATGATATGAAGCAAAAGATGGAAAACAGCAATTGAGTCAGCCAGGAAACTTTCTGGTGCAGGTTGTAAAACAGACTGTGAATTACAGGTGTAAAATTAGAAGGTTGTTATACCAAGAAGATTTAACTTGGAAGACGTACAGCCAAGATATAACAATCAGTGGAAGTAACAGATTCAATACATTTTTCTTAGATGGAAGAAACCCTGAGATTTTTCACAGTGTGAAAACCAAGATAGCTTTCAGAACAAGCAGTCATAATAACCAGGGAAAGACAGAAAAAAAAGACTTGGACAGGAAGAAGGGTATACACTGACAAAATGGCAGGGTTAATTAAAAAAAAAAGGAAAGGAAAGATTTCTCAATCAAGATTGTCAACAAATGAAGATATATCAAGAAAAGAGATTGTTTTAGAAAAATCAAAAATCACCAATAAACAATAGCTAAAGTAAGACAACTCAAGAATAATTATACAAAAATGCGAGTAGAGGCACAAGGAATTAAAAATGGTAAGACTGTTTTGAGAATATTTAAAGATGAGGTCATAAAATGACAATTTAGAAATTTCAACATAAGAAGCAGAGGTAAAGGTATCCTTGTTTAGTGACCACAATTGGGACGAGCAACTCGGTTGCTAGGTGATGCAATCACCAAGTGGAAAATCATGTGACTGCAACTTTGTTCTGATTTTATTTTAGTTTTCCTTTGCTTTATTGTATGAGGTAAATGGATGCTAAAAGAAGGATATGGCCTCAAACAGCCAGGTGAACCCAAACAGCAGAGAAGATAAATGGTCATTCTGGTGCTGGGATAATTAGCAAGAAAATTAATGTGTATATTTACTTTCATTGGAGAAGAAGAGATTACAAGCAGAGAATGGACTGGAAAAAAGGAAGTAAAGAAGACAATGAATGATTCAGATGGACTACATTAGGAATGGTACTGGAATGTCCTTACAAGAGTTCTGTATTGTAAATTAATAGGGATAGACTGAGATGGGAAAATATTAATACAGTCTCTGAAGTTTGACTTGATGGCGCTAAACAAAAAGAAAAAAAGAACATTAATGGACTTTCTGGTTCAGGACTCCAGTAAGTCTGTGGTCCCAACAGGTGATTATAATTGTCAGTACAGTATTAGCAATCAACATAATGATTCTGCTGTGTGCAATCCATATGTACTACTCAAGGCCCTTCTTTCCTCCTTTAATGTGTAGAATGCAGGATCCTTCTGTAGTTTATATATGGAGCTTAAATCAACAGATAATCGTATTCTGTTTATACTGCATTTATTCACAGGTAAAGAAAAATGCTGTTTGTGGAAATGGGAGATTCAAATTAGAGTATCACAGAATAAAATGGAGTGGGAGAAACATTTTACTTTAAGTAGTGGGCTTTATAACATCGTTTAGAATGATTTTCATACATTACAGTCTAGAAAACTGTCCTTTGGAAAAGACTGATCATGCAGTATCCTGGAATGTTACCTTGTGAAATATAACCAATTGACCTCACAATATCATCTTAGAGCAATCTGCATATTGTTTAAATATTTTCATACGTATATATTTCTTGAATGCCAAACATTTGAGGGGATTGAGCCCTATATCTTTTTGTATAGAGTACAAACTGATCTGAACCTTAATGATATTAATAGCATTATATTCAGCTGGCAAGCAACCCTCTTTTACATACACTCATGTGCAAAATGTATGAAATTATCTATCCCAATATCTTTTTCTTAACTTAGCACTGGATCCTGCACTATTTATTTAAATATCTTGGCTTATGGCATAGCTGAGTATTTGTAATTCATTTGACATGTATCAAGGCAGAACTTAATATATGCAGAAAAAAATTAACCCTGCACAGACTTCTTGCTGTATGGCCAGCATCACTTTCCTAATCTGTCTGGATTCTCCTGAATTTACTGTGGTGGTTTTGGAGCCTTCCAGGGCAGTTTTCAGGAAGTAGATGAAAGGTGGAGAAGAGATGAGTAATTTGGGGGGTGGAGGGAGAAGAATTAGTTCTTTGCTAGATGTTGTTTCCCAATTATATTAATATTGATTGTTTCCTGATTGCTTATTTGTACCCTATGACAATCATTAAGTGTTGTACCTTATGATTCTTGACGAATGTATCTTGTCTTTTTATGTACACTGAGAGCATATGCACCAAAGATAAATTCCTTGTGTGTCCAATCACACTTGGCCAATAAAGAATTCTATTCTATTCTATTCTATTCTATTCTATTCTATTCTATTCTATTCTATTCAATGAGCAGCACTGATATCCCATATTATAATAAGTGCTCTTAAATTAAAGAGTAGAATGTTTCTCATATAATCATTATATTAGGAATTTCTAAACAATATTAAAACAATGTCATTTTCTGTATTATATCTTCCTCTTCAAAAATACATCTCTATGACATATGTAGGGTCAGTATAAGACTTTGTGGATGTTTTAAAATAATATCTCCATACATAGAGTCATGACACCTTACCTAAAATTATAAAACTTGACGTGTATAAAGGAAGCTTGACAGAAACTGAAGTTTGTTGACTTTTAAAGATGAAAAATTGAGATCTTGTACCCTGAAGATGGTTGTTTTTCGTTTTGTTTTATATCATTTTTACATGATATAATATAATATTACTCTCAAGACCAGACATTTGTGCATTATGTGTAAAGCCTGCCTTTCTCCTTTTCTTATTTAACATACGTATCTATATTTAGATAGATAAAAAGCTTTTTCTACAGTTGATAATACTTGGGGTAATTACTAATTCATTGAAGACATACTGAGATGCTTTAATCCAAGGCTGCATACTGACTGCATCAGCAGAAACTTTAGGAAGATGAGAAGCTCCTTCTGTTTCCTGCAGAGAGTTATAGATGCCTCAAAAGATCACATTCACAAGCTTAGCACGTAAATTAGGCTTTAGGCATTTATAGATTTCATACTTTATGTGTCTCTCTGTCTATCACATACACATACAAACTTAATGTCTCAAGCAAACAGTCACACTGTCTTGAAAACCTAACTGCATTTTTACTTCAGGAGCTATATTGCATATTTTTACTAATTAACCATAGTGAGAGAGACATCTGAAATTTTCAGTATTCAGGATATAACAGTAAGATGGAAATTAATGAAAAATATATAAATATATGTGGTATGTTTCTGAAATCTGATACTACATTTTTGTTGTAAAATTTCCTTTTATTGTATACTCTCTGGGCTAGTAAGTAATTTGCAATTTTGGAAGCCTGCCATGCCAGGGACTTGTATGTTCATAATGTAGTTGCCATGATGGTATGGTTAATCACAAATCTGGCAAATTGCTGCCACCATTGCTGTCTCTAATACTACCCCCTTCCTATTTATACCGCTCCCGATGATTGTATTCTTTCTAGTTAAATAAAACCCTAAATTGTATTTAACTGGGGTTTTTTTCCTTCAGGGTCTGTATATTTATTTTTATTTATTTATTTATTTATTTGTCAAACATGTACAAGATAGCAGGTATAGGTATAAACATAAACATAATCAAAGTGAATACAGATAGATGAGGACAATAGGACAGTAGGACAGGGACGGTAGGCACGCTGGTGCGCTTATGCACGCCCCTTACAGACCTCGTATAGGTCACAGAGGCCACCACCTTGGTTTTTTTCCTCCTTAAGTAATCTTAGAAGCTTATTATGTAGCTTTCCAGTTTCCCATTTACTAAAAAAGTAATTTTTAAAAGTGTCCATATTTAGTTACAGCATTTTTGCATTTTGTAGGATTTGAAAACAGGAAAACGACTTTAATTTATATTATGCAATTATAAATGGATAACATGGCCCATCAAATTGTCAGCATATTATATTGTATTAGAATAACTAACTTGTAGATAGTGTATAATGGTTATTTCCTAATTTACTATTCCAATGGCCATTTACAACCTTTGCTTTCTTTCCTGATTTTCTGAAGTAGAAGGTAATGATGGTATCCAAAGTTTTCTCTCAAAAAGCACTGTGCCAGTGCTTCAGGTTGCTTGTTGTGATACATTCATACTGGAAATTGGTAAACATGGAGAACCAAAGTCTTACATGAGAAATTAGAAATGAGATGAACCAACATTTTCTGAAGACCTGAATCATAGTGCTGATCTCCTGAAAATTGAAATAGTGTAGCAAGGAGGATATATTTGAACGCCTTGTTTCCTAGTGCAATCTTTGCAAACCATAAAAGCAAAAGTGAGCTTATTTCTAAAACTAGCAAATGTAAGGCAGATTAACTGTATGGTTTTATAAACTGCTTTGCAATATATGTATGTGTAGATTCACACTGCAATGTTTTTTAAAAGTTTGTGGAGAAAAATTGAGAAATATTTTGTCCATGTGATAGCAAAATAAGTTTGAAGCTAATGATAAATTAGTAATATTTAGCATGTGCATCATCTTTCTGTACTATCTATCAAGGAAACTTTTTCTATTTTAAATGTTCACATAGATGGCCTTATTTTTGTATACAGTACTTGATATAGCTTTGCTAACATTAGAACCACAATTGCAGTATGATCCTTTAGGCAGCTGGCAATACTCTAATGCATTTTGTAAGTGACTTAAAAAGGAAAGAGATATATCTTCTTTCAGTATGCATGTGTAACTCCAATTAGTGTTAATAGGAGTTACGTGCTTTGGGATGAAAACATGTCTCTGAAATATGTAACTATTTCCAGTTGAAAATAAATATACTCTATTAGCACTTCATCTTACTTTTAATGCAAACATTTTTTTCTCAAGAAAAATGTATGCACTCTTGCAAATCTCTCATTTATTTCATTTTATATTCCTTATTTTATCAATGGAAAAAATGAGGAATTTACAGCTCTTTATCGTTGCATGCATATCTTTTACTTAAACTACTGATAAAAGAAAGGTTTGTAAAAGTGTTTGCCATGCATTCTTATGTCATCATTGTACATAGAGTCTCCTCCTCTCGATATCTTTCATGCATCTAGCTGCATAAAAGATTCCTCTACAGTTGAAATTATTTTTATAATGATCTTCCAGAGTAGGGGTGGTGGTGGAAAAGGGTGAAACAAATGATAATGAACTTTAGCTTTCTTTCTTACTCTTTAGTATTCAATAAAAAATAGATTGCCTAACTCTCTAATTTTTCCACTATCATAGCCTAGATCAGTGATGGTGAACTTTTTTTTCCTCGGGTGCCAAAAGCGCCTGCGCGCACGATATTGCCCACACCCATAATTCAATGCCCCCCTGCACTCCACCCCTTGTGCATGTGCGCGTGACCCCCCACGCTGCCCCGCCCCCACACATGCGCACACGACCCCCCCGTTCCCCCATTTCCCAACTTCCTGTGGGCCCAGTAGGCCTGTTTTTCACCCTCCCCAGGCTCCAGAGGCTTCCCTGGAGCCTGGGAAGGGCGAAAACGGCCTCCCCCACCCCACAGAGGCCCTCCAGAGGCTGGAAATGGCCCGTTTCCTGACTTCTCGTGGGCCTGGTAAGCCCGTTTTTCGTCCTCCCCAGGCTCCAGAGGCTTCCCTGGAGCCTGGGGAGGGCAAAAACGGCCTCCTCCGTCCCCCCGGAGGCCAGAAACGGCCCGTTTCCTGACTTCCGGTGTGCCCGGTAGGCCCATTTTTTGCCCTCCCCAGGCTCCAGAGGCTTTCTTGGAGCCTGGGGAGGGTGATAATGCCCTCTCCCGCCCCCCCCCTGGAGGCCAAAAACGCCCTCCCAGAGCCTCCGTGTGAGCCAAAAATCAGCTGGCCAGTGCGCACATGTGCGCTGGAGCTGAGCTAGGGCAACGGCTCGCGTACCGGCAGATATGGATCCACGTGCCACCTATGGCACGCGTGCCATAGGTTCGCCATCACGGGCCTAGATAATGCATCAATCTCTTCTGCATTCCATCTACTAATTATTTCATTTATTATGACACTAACAAGAGAAAAGGAATGGAAGTGACATTACATTCCCATTTCTATAGAAAAATGGTTATAGGTTAGACTTAGCTAGAATTGAAGATATGGAGGACAGAATGAACATAAGTAAAGGGTAGAAACAGTTGAAAATAGTAAAAGGATCAGTGGCAACATAGGTAAAATAAACACATTGCTTAGAATAAAAAATATATAAGTTGCCAAGAAAAGAAACTATGAAAGTATAAACTTTTAATTAAGAATAAGAGGGGACCAATGAAAGCAGGCAGAAATTGCAGTTAGCTGTAGTAGAAAGAAGCAACACTGACAGAGGAAGGAATGGATAAAATTGAATATTTTATAGTCAAGGACAGATGTTTACTGTTTGGATCTGGGAATTTTGGGTTGTTTCATATATAACTATTGTTTGTTACTCAAATTAAGAATAGAATGTACCCTTTTTCGCCCTGCCATTGCCTCCTGTATTGTGTGCACATGAAGGAGATTAAAAGCCTGCTTGGTCTGTTTTGGTAAAGTCAGTAGGTTCTCCTGTCTTGAGTGGAACCATGTCTGGGAGCTGCTACTCCATTTTCAATGCTTAATAGAGATGGATTGATCAGTATATTTCTAGTAGCTGTCAGTTTCATAATTTATTTTGGCTTGTTCGTATACAACCTTTTTTTTTACATAAACAAATGCCTGGCTAGGGACAGGCGGGTAATGTGATCCAAGATGGATTAGCAGTCAGGTTTTCTAACGGAGGCTTAAGGATTTATGGGGCCAGCAAAGCAGCCTAAAGATGGGCTGGAGAGTAGATTCCAGAGGAGGGGGAGAAGAGAGAAAAGGAAAAGAAAGTCTACTACTCTGTATCTACTTGCAATAGTAAATTCTCTCAAACTGTGATATTTAAAACAAGGTTTTATAAAGTCTGCTATATCCACATTATCTTGAATGATCATCTGTCAATATTTACACTGACGACCTAGATGGACAAGTACCTTAAGTTGGAATTTTAAATCTAATCTAGTAGTTAAAAGAAGAACAGCATCATCTGCAAATAGCCAAGCACAATTTTCCTTTTGCCTAATAATGGACAGTGGCTATAAATTTGATGTAATGTAGTCCCCAAATCATTGATATAGATCTTAAATAATGTTGGGGAAGAATACAATGTCTCACACCCTTAGTCATTACTATGTTGCCTGTAAGTAGGTTTTTCTGTTGCATCTAACTTGCATTATTCTATCTTGATATAATGCCGACATTAAATATGTAAGACTCCTACCAGGAACTAAATGTTCTAGTTTAACCCAAAGTATGAGTTCTGTTAACAGAATCAGAATAACATTTTTTGAATAAAATAAAAAAATTTAAAAAGGAAAACAATATCTTCCAGACAAGTAGACTATTGTTGATTTATCCTTTCTAAAAATAACCTAAACATTTGTTAAACAGTGTTCTTTAAGGTAGGAGGTTAATTTTTCATTTAATAGCAATAGCACTTAGACTTATATACTGTTCCATAATGCTTTACAGCTCTCTCTGAGTGGCTTACAATGTCAGCATATTGCCCCAACAATCTGGTTCCTCATTTTACCAACCTCGGAAGGATGGAAGGCTGAGTCAACCTTGAGCCAGTCAGGACTAAACTCTTGGCAGTGGTCAAAATCAGCCTGCAATATTGCATTCTAACCATTGCGCCACCACAGCTCATGGCTATCTGTTTAACTATTTGGAATATAGTTTTCCCAGTACTGATAGCAAGCTACCTGGCATATAATTGACAGTGCCTTCCATATTTCCCTTGTTATACAGCTCTAATCCAGCCTGAGGCATTTAAATCTGAACTATTATAGTAAATAGACCCCAACAATCTAAGTTTCATTTGAGAAGCTTAATGGGTGTTTTATTTGGGCTTGTTGCCTTACGAGATTTTACTTTTGAAATAAAATAAATAAGATCAACGATCACTTCCTCAGACACTAGTTCCTAGTGGACAAGGTGAGCAGCTTTGATCAGATATTATTTCCTATATTCATAATAAGCTATTCCTGATCCCCCCAAATGATTTGAAATATTTGTTCTCAGATCTTTGGTAGTATACAGCAATCTTGAATTGCGAGAGCCATGAAAGCCCTGGAAATGAAACCACTCATCCATGTAATGAAAAATAAATAAGGAAACTTGGTTACCAGACTTTCATTCAATCAATTCTGCCATTTAAATAATCCAAAATTGCCAAGCACTTTTGTTATATAACCCAACTTCCTATTTCCATAACTCTAACCCAAACTACCTCTGAATGAGAACAATTACATATACTGCATTGTAATAATTAGAATAGAATAGAATAGAATAGAATAGAATAGAATAGAATAGAATAGAATAGAATAGAATAGAATAGAATAGAATAGAATAGAATAGAATAGAATAACAGAGTTAGAAGGGACCTTGGAGGTCTTCTAGTCCAACCCCCTGCTTAGGCAGGGAACCCTATACTTCACACAAATGGTTATCCAACATCTTCTTAAAAACTTCCAGTGTTGGAGCATTCACAACTTCTGGTGACCAGCTGTTCCACTGGTTAATTGTTCTAAATGTCAGGAAATTTCTCCTTAGTTCTAGATTGGTTCTCTCCTTGATTTATTTCCATCCATTGCTTCTTGTTCTGCCTTCAAGTGCTTTGGAGAATAGGTTGACACCCCCCCCCCCCTTCTTCTTTGTCGCAGCCCCTCAAATACTGGAATACTGCGATCATGTCACCCCTTAGTAGCAATAGCAATAGCAATAGCACTTAGACTTATATACCGCTTTACAGTGCTTTACAGCACTCTCTACGCGGTTCACAGAGTCAGCATATTGCCCCCAACAATCTGGGTCCTCATTTTACCCACCTCAGAAGGATGGAAGGCTGAGTCACCCTTGAGCCGGTGAGATTTGAACC
>QLTV01002419.1:10126832-10145883 GCA_003457575.1 Thermophis baileyi | reverse complement strand
TGGCCCATCCTGCCAGGGAATCAAAGATATATATCTGAAAAAATCATTTTCATAAAAAAAATCTTTGTATGTTTATTAGAGGATAACTGCCATTTCAAATATATATATATATATATATATGCAGTACAGTAGCAAGGAGACTCATTCTGAATTGTGGGAATGATCCATAAAGTATGCCATTTCAAAGATCATCTCCATTCCCCAATGCCCCATATTATACCTTGGTGCATATTAGCCCAAACCATTTCTTCCTACATTATGATTTTGCTAGCTCCTTCCCACATGCTCTTGATATGAAGTTAATTTTTATGGTCAATCTCAAAGAGTATAATTTCTATGTAGAACCATTGCATCAAACTGTTTACCACATAGGCACAAGCCTGTTGCCATGGTTGCAAAAAAAGTGATTCTTTTTTTCTGCTGAAGTTGATCACACTGAATAAAAAGGAACAGTGAAAAAAATGCATATTGTTTACCACTGCAGAAGGAGGGAACCTGTGCCTTCGAGTACACAAATTCAACTCCCTGCATCTCCAACTTCTACATCTCTCATCATGGACCATGTTGGATTGGATTTCTAAAGAATTATTGATTCTCAATATCTGTGTGTACTCCATCCTTGCCACAGGAATTGTATTGGACTTCGGCATGCATGCGATAATCTCTTTAGTAAGAATAAAAATTAAATTGCTGAAGTAAACTAGTTCACAGTACTCGTAATGTACAATAATTATTTTAGAAATGGCCCTATGGAAACATATACAGGTAGTACTCAACGTACAATAGTTCATTTAGTGACTGTGCAAAGTTACAATGGCACTGAAAAAAGTGACTTATGACCATTTTTCACACTAATGACCATTGCAGCATCCCCATGGTCACATGATCAAAATTCAGATGCTTGGCAATTGGTTCATATTTATGACGGTTGCAGTGTTCTGGGATCATGGGATCAGCTTTTGCGACTTTCTGACAAGCAAAGTCAATGGGGAAGCCATATTCACTTAACTGTGTTATTAACAACTGCAATTATTCACTTAACAACTGTTGTAAGAAAGTTCGTAAAATGAGGCAAAACACACTTAACAAATGTTTCTTTTAGCAACATAAATGTTGGCCTCAATTGTGGTCATAACTTGAGGACTACCTGTAGTAGAAAAATACAGAACTTTGAAATACTAAAATTAAAATATTCTAACTTTATTAAGTCTAAGATTAAAAAAAGCCCTGCGGGACAAATTCATTAAATCTTAAGAAAATTAATGGAAATATTTAATCCAAAAGCTGCAGAGTAAATTAAAATGTTCATCATACTAGCATCTGCATAGATATTTTTAAAATTTATCTTTCAGCCTGGTATTTCATGTTTGCAGTGTGCAGTGTTCTTGTGAAAAGTTACTTAAGAAGAAAACAGATTCTAAATACTCCCTGGGATTCTTTGGGAGTTTATTACTTAACTGACCAGCTGTACAAGTCACTCTTTGAAAAACCTTCAATCAAAATAGCAAGAGATATCGAATGCACTGTATTATATTTTTCAGACTGATAAAGGTTGAGCACCTGAGATCTTAACTGAATATTTATTAACCTTAAGTATTTAATATAAACAAGATTGCAAAGAAGCTATAAGAGAATTCAGATTTTGCTTGTGCAGTAATAACACTTGTAAGTTATTATTTTAGGTAAAATAACTTATTTTATTTTTAATTATTTGGCCATGTCTAATCTGGTTTATGAATCCTGAAATTACATTACAGTTATCAAGAAACTAATGTTAGCATGTAATGAACTGAGAAAAACAACTTACCTAAGAATACATATACATGCCTGCAAGATGTCTTTTTTATATGTGACTTGGTGTGATATGGATTATATTAACAGAATCACATCACATCAGTGTACACAAAACCATACCTGGAAGGCATGTATATGTGCTTGTGACCAGGTTTCTCAATAGTAGCAAGGGTGCTAAAGTTGCACTTATTCTTTGTCTCTTTTTATGCATGACTCTGCCTCCTGATTGAGATGAGATTTGGGACTGATCTGGAGATTATAATAGAGCACATCAAATTGCACAGCAGAGCTTTGTGCCTGAATGCCTTGCTGTGGTGTAACAGCAGTGTTTAAATTAATTTTATAATCCTGGAAGTAAGATCCACTGAATTATATTCTTGAAGATAAAACTCCACCACATCTACACATTTAACATAATGAAAATGAAATGGAATGAATGAAATTTTCATAAATGAAAATTCAAATAAATAGAAAAAAGTTTTTTCCCCCCAGAAGGTTCTCCAATCAACAAAGATGAATAATTTTTGAAATGATTTGCAGACATTTTGTAACAAAAGCAATTTAATTCCTTCTTAATACTTACGATTATTCTTAAATATGTTTAGATTATTGCATTTAGATAAAATAGACGCTATTCTTAGTATTATATCAAATGAAATCTTAGTTTAGTATATCACTGCTGTCTGCTGGTAGCAAATCTGTGTCATCTGGGCCTAAGTTTTCATTTTACAATATTTCATCATTGCCTTAAGTGTTATTCTGAAGACAGCTGCCATGTCCAACTTTAGCTAATGAAGAACATAAGATACTATAATATAAATTCAGCAAAGATACTTGATAGGAGCTGTGGCAGATGCTTAGCACTAAGGCAATAACGAAGAAATGCTCATTCAATAAATAACTTCATTTCTTCTTAACATAACTAATGTTTATTCATAAACATTAAATATAGCACTGTTGACAATTAAGGAGTGAGCTTCATTATGTGGCTGTTAAAACTATATAGTTTTGTGTTCATTGATGTCTGTTGACAAGCCCATGAGTTAGAAAAAGAAGTATATAACAGTTGAGCTCAGGTTGTTGTGAACTTTTTTGTATACCACTTAATTGATTTTCCAATCATTTCAGTGATTCAAAGGGTTAGGGTTAGGGTTAGGGAAAGGCTTCATTAGGACAATTTATCTGAAAGTGGATTCCAATGTTTTGAATATAATTACAACTGGAACAAGGATCCAGGGTTAAAACCTTATGGATTTTTATCTTGGTAGTGAATCATAATCACTCTAATCACTTGAATTGATTTTCCGGATGTATGATGTCATAGTATTTAGTATGTTATTCCTGACTGGTTGATATTATGTAAATACAAAAGAAATTAGAATAATTTAAAAAACATATACTAAAAGAACAAATCTGTAAAGATAAACATAACTTTTAATGGTGTAAACCAGGGGTGGGTTCTACTTACCTTCCCTACCGGTTCTGATCGCGATGGAAGTGCGTGTTTTGCGTTGCGCAAAACACCCGGAAGTGACCCTCTGCGCATGCGCAGAAGCCTTTGCGCATGCGCAGAGGGTTATTTTTCAAGCCGCAGCGACCGGAGGACCGGTTCAGGGGTGTGGACCGCCAGTCTTTGCTGGCGGTTCGGCGAGTGGCGGTAAATTTCCGCTACCGGTTCTAAAGAACCGGTCCGAACCGGCAGCAACCCACCTCTGGTGTAAACAAACTGTATGGTAAGTCAGTTTGATGTAGTGGCTAAAACACCACACTAGAAACTGGGAGCCCATGAGTTATATTCTCACCTAGGTAAAAAGCCAGTTAGGTAACTTTGGGCCAGTCACTCTCTCCCAGCCCTAAGAAGCAGGCAAGGGCAAATCACTTCCAAAAAAATCTTGCCAAAAAACTAGTCCAGGGACTAGTCCAGGCAGTTGCCAGGAGTCAAAAACTAAATCAAAAGCATAAAAAATAAAAATAAAAACCTATAGAATTGAAAAATGATTTTTACATAAATATTTTTAAAATTCTAACTTACATATCTCTGTAATAAAAGCATTAACATATGATACATGAGCAGATTGGAGTGATGATATTTGTTTTAGAGTGTCATTTATGTGAATGTATTTTGTTTTCCACTTTTTAGAAAAATGTTTTTAAAACCAGGCTCTTCAGAATATTTATGTCTTTTCTATGTATTTCTTTATGCCTTTTCTATGTAGTTCTTTTCATACCTACAGCAAACAGATGTTTATTGTAGAATAATTTTTATAAGAAAATATCTTTCTATTTTTAAAAATAGTGTCTCTGTAGTGCGTGCTTTAGAAAGCAGTTTGTTTGAAAAGTCTGAAATGTGGCTTCTCAGCACAAAGACAAAAGTGTTTGTTAATAAAGGAAATATTAACAAAAATTACTTACAGTCTGTAGGCATTGTAATAATAGTTTCTGTTGTAGCATGATAATCATCATCTTCTAAAGAGTCATCACTATTGTCATCTCTCTGGATATCATACTGATCAATCAGTTCTTGCAGTGGAGGAGCTTTAGGTAAAAGTTGCCTTATAATATCCCGGCTAATGTTAGGTGCTTGTTCTAGACGCAGTTTACTGAGGATCTGAATTTTTATAGCTTCTATTCTTGAAGATTTTGTATTCTGCCTCCATGTACATGCGTTGCATAGTTCACCTTTTTCTGTATTCTCATTTGCCTGATTACTTTCATTAAGTTCCACGGGTATGATTAACATGAAAAGATAAATACACAGATACATTTTTAGTTTGTGTATAATCACACTTTCAAAACAATTCTTTTTCCTTCTTTTCTCTTTCTCCTTTTCCTTTTCCTTCTCCTTTTCTTTCCTTTGGTTATTTTTTAAAAAATCTTTCAGTACTCTGTGAATCACTGAAGGCAAATGCAATCTGAGACACCTCAACACTCTGGTGAATCTTGTATGTTCCAAGAGGGCTTTTTATATTCCAACCTTCATTAGACATGTGTCGTCAAAACTAATGATTGGCTGTTAAACCAATAATGAATCTAGCTGTCAGATGTTAACGCTGTATCTGTCATAAGTTGGTTGGCTGCATGTTGTTTCTGCCAATGATGAACTGGTTTGCTTATTATTCCATAGAGAGTATCTGCTCACATGCTGAAAAAATATTTCCAAAGAGCACAGCAAGCAGTATCGAAAGATAATATTACCATTCTTAAATTTGAATCAGCTGTTTATTTTATAATGGATCTGTTCCCGTATCTTAAAAAGTCAACTTATGAATAAAAAGAATCTTACATTTTAAAGATTTAATCACAAACATTTACCCCAAATATTATATTACAGTATTAGTTGGAAAAAATGAGATTCATTTGATTCCAAGGGATTTAGAGCTTCATACATCACAGCAATTATTAAGAATATTTTTATTCATTTAATTACATTTAAGAAGAGCATACAAATATTCAAAATGAAGTGTCCCTCCATTTGAATTTGGTTCTTGGTACCTGAATCAACATAGTCATGTTGTTTTCTTAAAAAGAGTACAAAGTGGTTTGCCTTTTTTTCTTTCAAGGATGTTTTCTCAATTTCCAAGTTTAGCTTATATCCTAGGATTTCCTAGTGGTGGTCTACCTAAATACTAAATGAGCCTGATCATTCTTAGCTTATTTGAGATCTCCCAAAATTGGCTTGGTGCGTCATGTCCTATGGTCATATAATTATTCAACGCAGATGGAAGCAGATGGAATTTCATTCTCTTTGTGAATGTTAACATTCTTATCAGTGCTGGCTCTAAATTTTGGGGAGCTTAACCAAGACACTGTGAGAGGGAAACCCAGTGTTATTCACTAGGCTCCTGTTCTTTTTAAAGTTTTTAACCATCAGATCATTTGTTATGTAGAGAATCGCATTAAAGGACTTCCCATTTCCGGGGATTCTCCTAAAGTTCATTCTCAGTGGTGTTGCACTCCAAAGTTGGGACCAGCGTGTAATTTGGGGATCCTCCTGGACTCTCAACAAAGTCTTAGCTCTTAATCAGTGAGCAAGTTGCACTTATGGCTAGGATAGGCTTTGTACAGATTCATTTGTTGTACCAATTTTGTCATCTGAATCAGGAAGCCCTTCAACTAAAGCTGATAGAAGATGCAGGAGAGTGAATAGCTATAAGCATACCCCATTTTATTTAAGTAACGCCTCAGTTTCATAATCTGCACTGGCTAACAATTGGCATCTAGAAACAATTCATGGTGCTAGTATCAACCAGTATGACTCAGGCTCAGGACCTAGATACCCATGAGATTGCCTTTCTCTGCCCATCTTGTAAGATTTGGCAGGGTCAGAATGTTCCAGGCTCCATTCTTAAAGCGGTATCATTTTAATTGGCCTTTTCAGTAATAGCCCCTGCCCTTTGGAAGAACATTCTCCCTTATGTCCATGTCAACCTGAATATGTTATGTTTTAATGCCAGCTCTTGATACTAGCCCTGATCCAGAAACTAAATTTAATACACAAAAGGGACACCTATGCCAGAAAATTTAGGAAGCCAACATATGGCCACAGGATTGGAAATGCTCAGTGTTCATTCTACTCTGAAAAAGGGTGACTCTAAAGATTGCTCCAATTATTGCACAATTGCTCTCATCCCTCACATCATCAAGATTAAAATTATATAACAATGTCTAGCACTAACCATCAAAAGGGAATTACAGATGTCCAAGCCAGCTTCCGAATGAGGCATGGCACCTGCAGCCATATTGCAAAATTGGCTTGATCATGGAAATATCTTGTGGATATCAAAAGATCATTCACCTGTGCTTCATCAACTACAAGAAAGCCTTCAATTGTGTTGATCACGAGAAGCTATGGAGACCCCTACAAGACTTGGGGGCATCAGCACATCTGGTCAAGTTAATGCAATCACTGTTCACAAATCAGGAAGCCATGAACACCATATGGAGACACTGATTGGTTTAAGATAGAGAAGAGTGAGATGAGCAAAGTTGGATATGACTGAATGGATAACAACATCATCATCAACACCCACTTTTCACTGAGGCAAGTCTTGACTATAGTGGATTTATACCATATTTCAGGATCCAATCTGGGTCGGTCATCGGGACCAGAGATTTAGTCTTCCAAGCTTTTGGACTCATGCTAGAGCCCATCCTCAGTGAACGTCTCTTTAGCAGAACTTCTCCCACACATTCTGCTAGAGAGAAATTCTCTATAATGTTGATACTAAATTTCATGTGAGCATACTTTAGAGTTATGGGTAGCTTTAAAAATACTAGTTATGTCTTGTTACATATGGACAACAGTAATAAGTTTTGCTATTTAATTATCTTAAGATGCATCTGCTGACTTAATCATCAATATATTGCTATGTGGAGAGGAAGCTGCTGTATCTAGCCTATTTGTATTTGGTAATAGAACTTGGTAAGGTATTTTCCAATTCATCTTTGTTTCTCTTGATATTAAGAAACCCCTTTTGTACATTAAACTCCTGTGGTAGCCAGTATTAATTTACTGCTTTTCTAGTCTATCTTTGTAGACGTTATAATATATTAGGGTGCAGACAGATATTTAACCATCACTGAGTAGGCAATATGGCAATATTCTCCATTTCCTTTGAATTCAAAGATGATGCTTAAATAATAAAGAAATATGTCATCTGCTGACTTTATGTTCCAAATTGGTCTTCAACATGCTAGCAGAAAAATAAAAAAAACAAGTTCAGTAGCATGATCTGGAATAAGAAGAAAAATAACATTTTCTGAAATAAATGTATGGTTTATTATTATTCAGGAAAATGGGCATAACATGTAATTTCTTTATTAAGCAGATTTTAGGTGAAGCAAAATGTTCACAGATCAAATCCCTCCTCTGGGAAACAACATACAAAGGTTAAAACACACCACCTTATGAAAAACAAGTTGAGTAGGCAATCTGGTCCCTCCATGGGTGCAGCTTCAGTTACCATGAGTCCCAGCCACAGCATAGTATGACAAGTAGGAAAGGATTGTGGGAATCATAGTCCAAGGGATCTAAAAAGTATTAGGTTGACAAGCCCTTTGATGGAAAACCTACACTGTATGGCTAGAAACTTTTATCTTAAACAAAACCGCTTTTCTTGAGTGATGGGTAGAGATAATGGACAAGTTATAAAGGCATATTCAGGGACCTCTGCTATATAGTTCCTATTGCTGGAAAGGGGAACATCATGATAATACAAGGAAACCATTTGAAGAAGGATTCCTAAAAGGAGTTTTTGTTTTTAATTTTCTGATGTATTTATGCCAGACTAGGGCAAGATATTTAAACTGGGCAAATAGATTTCAAGTTTCACTAGTTGAGCTTTGCTAGCTATTGCCGGTATTCTTTTAATGCAGTTGTGATTTTTTTTTCTTTTGTTCTACTTTATTGTCTAACATATTTGCACATGAAAACTTATAAAAGACCAATATTATGGAAAGGACTGCATCAAAATTTTATCCAGAAAAACATGGTATAGAAGGCAGGTTGGAACCTAACTGAGCCTTTGTTGCTTCTCCAGTATAATTATCTTCAGCCTATTACTGGCTAATTGAAGGAGGAGATATCATAAGCCCCAAGTTGATAGATAATATGTTGATGCTTTGCACTGAGATTAAATGCAAAAGAAATAAACACCAAGTTGCCAGTGCAAACAAGCTATTTTACTACTTGTTTCCTTGTGCTTTGGATTACTGTAAATTGTTAGCATTATCCTCAGTTTTACTTGTTCCTACAATTTTAATATATAGGACTTTTTCATATAAAGCATTGTTATGACAATTTAAACCACGCTTCCTGGGGTCCTGTTTCCTCCTCCTCCTCTTCCCAGTTCAAACCTAAATAGGTTTAGTGGTCTAAATCCTAAAATAAAGAAATAGACAGGACAAAAATTATCTCTCCCCTTTCCCCCTGCAATAGCTCACATTTCCAGCAAAGTGGATATTCGGAGGATCAGGTGTAATTCCTGAATATTTATATAGAGAGAGACTGCTTGGAGGCCACAATTGCCTGGGCAGGTTTTCCTTTGGTGGCAGCCTTCTTCCCTAGAAGTTATAGGGAAAAGCTACAGAATTGTCCTTTCATTTAGTTTTGTAATTCTGGAGTTGGGCTAATAAAATGCTAGGTTTTTTTCCTATCCAATTTTTAATGACGTTTTATGAACTGATATAAACTAGAAAATGTATGTATGTCAGGCCGAAGCCATTTTTCTTGGGACATTTGGCCTGCCACACTTTATGCTATTTTAAAATGTATTCTTTGCTTTGGGAATTTGGGAGGGGTCATTGCATGAGGGATGTCTGCATGTAGCCATAACAAATTCCTTCTAGATTGTCAAGGTCATCCTTTGTCCTGCACCTGCATGGAAGCAGATGGGAGTAGCTGCCAAGTTGGCAGATGAAGATTGGTTCACGTGATGGACTTGAGGGTGTGGGGACAAGGGTTTGAACTTTCAACTGGGTGGAGAAACCCCTGGGACTTCAGATTCGGATTTCTCCCAGATGTGCCAACATGGCTCTGCTAATAAATTGGAACTTTGAGGAATACTTTGCCTCAGACTCTGGTTTAATTTTGGATGCTATTTGGAACCCTGACACTAACCCAAATCTCCCTTAAAATTCATCCAGCTACCCCGAATCCTTGGGGCGCTGTTCAGGGTCCTGAGCCCCAACGCCAACCTGGCAACGGGCGGCGTAAAGACTCAGGGAAGATGGAGGAAGAGAAGCATGCCACGGGGAAGCAAGTAGAGGACGGATCGCGTATTCACATCGAGACCCTCTACTTTCCTTCCAAAGCCGTGGTGGAAGCCAAAGAGGCCGTGGAGAGGGAATGCCAGTTGGGGGCTCAGCGCAAGCAACCGACCCCTGAGCACCCCTCTCAGCCAGAGTGGATCTCTTGAAGTGCAGCTGGGGGGCTGAGCTCTCCCACAGAGAGGCGCGGGATCAGCCTCGGCCCACAAGTGGAGGCAGCAGAAGTTTATGCTGACCAGACGCTCCGAAGGTGAGGGATCTCAGCCACTGTTGCGCAGCCAATCGCTGATGGAACTCCCCGACCAGTTCGGACAACTAAGCATAAGTTGGACCAACCCCCATTCAGGACCCGAGACCACAAGATGGAACTTGGCCCAGCCAACATTCTCCTTCCCAAAGAGGAACCCACTGGCCCCTTTGAGCGGAGACTCGGCCTCATTCCACACGGCGATGAGCGAGACCCTTGCGAGTCTCTCCACCGGGGTGAAGCCAACGTGTGCAGCCCTCTGCCTCGAAGCACAGGTGACCCAACGGCCTGGGCTCGGGAGCCCGCTGGCCAGACAGCAGGGCACATGGGGATTGCCGACCCCAGGCCAGCCGCCGAACTTTGGCCTCGCACAGACGAGGCAAGCCCCAGCTGGGTGGGCTTTCTTCCCAGGCATGGGATGGGCGCAGTGCCAATGGGCTCCAGGGACCCAGCAGCCACCGAACCCCACACCGATGTTCGGGGTGACGCAGCCTCCTGCAATGTCCATTCTGGCCACGCAACCCCAGCTGCAGCAGCACGGCACTGCGCTGGGACTAGCCCAGCCATGGCAACAGGTGGGGCCGCAATTGGGAGTGCCCCAACCGCAAGCGATCGTCCCGCCGGCTGCACAAGTGCAAGCCGTCGCCCAGCCAGCCCCCTCGGTTCCGTGCCACGTTTGATGGGGATCCCAGGAAACTGGCCTACTTCCTACATCGGGTCTGGGTGTACATCGATCAGTTTGGAAACCAATTCCAGTCGAACCGAGAACGAGATCGACGCGATAACCGAGGGGATGAACGAGGGGGAAGCAGCAAAGTGGGTGGCAGAACTCCACGACGAAGCGGCCCCCGAACTCGATGACGCTGACGAGTTCGTCCAGCTGATGCAGGTCTGTTTTAACGATCTGGCCCAGCAGGTGGAAGCTGAGGAGCAGATTAAGGGGCTGAAGCAAGCGGGCCGCCCAGCCAAAGGGTGTGGGAATTCCGAAGGGCGGCAGGGAAGGTGCGAGACTGGCCCGAGCGACTCTTGGTGCACACGTTCCGAGATGCCCTGGACCCAGAGCTGAGAAAGTCGTGTAACATCCGTGGAGTCCCGGACTGGATCCAGGACTGGTACAACACGGCCATCGTCCTGGATCATGCGACCCAGAACCCCAAGAAGCCTCCGGACGAAAGACTGGCCAGAAGGCCTCTGGGCCGCCGATCCCAAATGAAGCAAGCCGCGACCCTGGGCCCTGAGGCAACGAGAGGCGTGAAATGCTATAGATGCAGCCAAACTGGTCATCGAGCTTCGGAGTGCTTGGCGCCAGCCCCAATTCTGCAACTGAGAGCCAAGCCAACTTCAGGGGTCCGGAAGAAGCCCCCAAAACCGCCGGAGCGAAGTCGCTTGGCCCTACATGCGAAAGAATCCCCTCCCCCATCTGACGAGGCCGAGGCGTCGCCGGGAGAGGAACCATCTCCGCGATGGGATGAAAGAGGCAGCAGCGAAGACGACCCGATGGTGAGTGAAGCCGTCCACCCTTTTCTCATTAAGGCGAAAATCAAAGTGCCAGAGACAGGGAAGGAAGGAGAGATAGACGTGATGATAGACAAGGGGTGCTCGCGATGTTTAATCAGGAAGGCCATGGTAGAGGAGCTAGGGATCCTCACCAGGCCCTTAGCCAGCCCCATCCGATTCCAACAAGTGGAAAGATCGCTGATTGGGGGGGCCCCCGCCACTCTCCTCACTGAATTGGTAGACTTGCAGATAGGACGTCACCATGAGCTCATTCGGTTCATAGTTGCCCCCAAGATGTCAGAAACAATCATTTTGGGGCTTGTGTGGTTAGACAAGTGGACTCCCACCATCAAATGGGAGGACGGCTACCGAAAACTAACCATGAGCATTGGGCCTTTACCCCCCAAGGAGAAACAGAACAGCCGGGAGAAGCCCAAGCGTTCAAGCCCAGACCAGCCCCAGCCGGCAGCCCCCGCGCTCGAAGCCAAACCCCCAGGCTCCCAGCAGGTGCCGGCAGAATACCGGGACCTGGAGGGGGTGTTCAGTGTAGAGGACTGCAACTACCTACCCCCTCACCAACCTACGGACTGTGCAATCGAATTTGAGCCAGGGGCCACGCTCCCAAAACCAAAGATGTACTCAATGACCCCAAAAGAGTTGGAGGAGTTGAGGAGATACATCGATGCCAACCTAGAGCGGGGTTTCATCCAACCAGCAAAGTCAAGGGTCGTGGCCCCTGTGCTGTTTAAGGAAAAGAAAGATGGGGGGGTCAGACTGTGCGTTGAGTTCTGTGGGATCAACGCTGTGTGCGTGCAGAACACGTACCCTTTCCCTCTCATGAAGGATTTGCTGAACCACTTATCCAAAGGCAAGATATTCACCAAATTGGATTTGAGAGAAGCATATTACCGCATACGCATTAAGGAGGGGGATGAGTGGAAGACCGCCTTTAACTGCCCATTGGGAAGCTTCCAGTTCAGAGTTATGCCCTTCGGACTGCAAGGGGCCCCCGCGGTCTTCATGCAACTCATCAACGAGGTGCTCCACCCTCACCTGTACAAGGGGGTGCTCGTTTATTTGGACGATATTCTCATCTTTAGTGAGACGCTCGAGGAGCACGTGAAGCTAGTGCGGCAAGTCTTAGAGAAGCTCCTGGCCACCAAGCTGTATGCAAAGCTTTCCAAATGCGAGTTCCACAAAAGCTCTCTAGACTACCTAGGATATCACATCTCCAGCGAGGGGATAGAGATGGACCCAGGAAAAGTGAGAGCGGTACTAGACTGGCAGCCCCCATGTACTCGCAAGCAACTTCAGAGTTTCTTGGGGTTCGCGAACTTCTATCGACAATTCATCCCCGCGTGTGCAGAAGTGGCACTGCCTTTAACTGAGCTACTAAAAACCGGTCCATCGCCCACAAAGCCAAAGCCCAACCAGCCTATCGGGTGGACTATGGAATGCCAAAAAGCGTTCGAAAGACTGAAGCGACTGTTCGCCCAGGAACCGATTCTGCAGCACCCCGACCCAGAACGGCACTTCATCATCCAATCAGATGCCAGCGACGTAGCAGTGGCGGTGGTGCTGTTGCAGCAGAATGAGAGAGGCCAACTCCGGCCGTGCGCCTACGTTTCGAAGAAACTTACTGCCACCGAGAGGAGATGGGCCATATGGGAGAAAGAAGCCTATGCAGTGCAATGGGTACTGCTCACTTGGAGGCAATTCCTGGAAGGGGGCAAGGTGCCGTTCAAGGTTTGGACATATCACAAGAACCTCGAGGCCTTGAAAACCCCTAGAAAGCTTTCACCCAAGCAGGTCCGCTGGGCTAAAAAGCTTTCAACCAAAAAAATCAGCTGGGCAAAATACTTCAGGAGGTTCAATTTTGAATTGAAGCACATCCCAGTGGGGAAGAATTTACTGGCTGATGCTTTGTCAAGGAAACCACAATATGACAGCCAAAGAGAGCAAGAAGTGCACTCCGTCATCCCCCCTCACAGGGGGACATGATGAGGCAAGTCCTGACCCGAGGCCAAGCCAGATGACCAAACAATCCTAGCCAGGACACGTGGACGGCAAAGCTGAAAGCAGCCCTGCCTGGGGATCCCTGGTTCAGTGACAACAAGGAGATCCTGATCATGAGGGAAGGCTTGGCATGGAAGGGGTCCAAACTATACGTGCCTGTCAGCTTCAGATTGGAGGTGCTCCAACGATGTCACGACTCCAAATTGGGTGGACACTTTGGATTCCTAAAGACTCTCCACCTAGCCTGGCAGCAGTTTTGGTGGCCAAAGATGAAAGCTGAGGTGGAGGACTACGTAAAGAGCGGTGCCACATGCACAACCAGGAAACATCGGCCAGGAAAGCCGCCTGGACTGCTGCAGCAAGTGGCCAACCCCAGCAAGCCCTGGGAGGAGATAGCCATGGACTTCATCGTGGAACTCCCAGATAGTAATGGAAACACAGTGATTTGGATAGTCATCAACTTATTCTCTAAGCAAGCCCATTTCATCGCGTGCTCAGGTCTACCGTCAGCCAGAAAATTAGCAAAACTGTTCCTAAAGCACATTTACCGCCTACATGGAGTCCCAAAAAGAGTCATCTCCGCCCGAGGCGTGCAATTCACCACCAAGTTCTGGAGGGAATTCCTACGAGCAATTGGATCCACGCAAGGACTCAGCTCGGCTTTTCATCCGAGTACAAATGGAGCAGCGGAACGTATGAACGCAATGGTGGAACAATACATCCATTGTTATGTAGATTACCAGCAAGATAATTTGTCAGAGCTGTTGCCTTTTGCAGAAGTAGCGTACAACAACACTGTCCATAGCAGCACTGGACTAACTCCTTTTCAGGTTACCAGCGGCATGGAATTCATTCTCATGCCTGAGCTACCTACAGAGACCCCCACTTTGCTGTTATGTAGATTACCAGCAAGACAATTGGTCAGAGCTGTTGCCTTTTGCAGAAGTAGCGTACAACAATGCTGTCCATAGCAGCACTGGATTAACTCCGTTTCAGGTTACCAGCAGCCAGGAGTTTGTTCCCATACCTGAGCTGCCTACGGAGGCCCCCATATCGGTGTCCCTAACAGAGTGGATGGAGACGCTGAAGAAAGGATGGGAGAACACTAAGAAAGCACTAGCTGAAGCAGCAGAAGCCTATAAGAAGCAAGCAGACAAGCACCGATCGCTCCAGCCCCCCTTCCAATTGGGGGATAAAGTTTTCTTGTCCACAAAATACATTCGATTGAGAATGCCCAGCAAAAAGCTAGGGCCAAAATTTTGGGGTCCATTCCCCATAGTTAAAATTATAAACCCAGTTACTGTGCAACTTGCATTGCCTAGAATATTGGGAAAAATTCACCCGGTGTTTCATTGCAGCTTATTAAAACCGGTGGTTTGGGTCGAACATAAGACCACAAACCCAACCACCACCTCCCCCCCGTAGTAATACAAGGAGAGACACACTATGATGTCTGCATGTAGCCATAACAAATTCCTTCTAGATTGTCAAGGTCATCCTTTGTCCTGCACCTGCACGGAAGCAGATGGGAGTAGCTGCCAAGTTGGCAGATGAAGATTGGTTCACGTGATGGACTTGAGGGTGTGGGGACAAGGGTTTGAACCTTCAACTGGATGGAGAAACCCCTGGGACTTCAGATTTGGGTTTCTCCCAGATGTGCCAACATGGCTCTGCTAATAAATTGGAACTTTGAGGAATACTTTGCCTCGGACTCTGGTTTAATTTTGGATGCTATTTGGAACCCTGACAATGTATTTGTTACAAACTTTGTGTTATTATACTAAAAAAAAATTGTGGTAAGTATTATACAGTGTTAAAAATTGCCAGTTTGGTCTAGTGGTTAAGACACCAGACTAGAAAGCAGGAGACTGTGAGTTCAAGTCCTGCCTTAGCTATGAAAGCCAGCTAGGTGACTTTGGGCCAGTCATTCTCTCTCAGTCCCTCCACAGGGCTGTTGTTGTGGAGGAAAACAGAAGGAAGGTGTGTTGGATATGTTTCCTGCTTTGAATTATTTGTAAACATTTAATAAAGGCAGGATAAAAATAAATAAAAATTTAAAAATTTAAAAAAAGATTCCCTATGGCCGTGATGGCAAACCTATGGCATGCGTGCTGGAAGTGGCATGCAGAGCCATCTCTCCGAGCACGCGAGCCATCACCCGTTGCTCTTCCGGGTTCCGGTGCGCCGGTCATGCGCGTGGGAGCGCCGGAAACCAGAAGAGTAGCCGCTCGGTGTGCATGTGCATGCCGGGAAGATGATCTTCTGGTTTCTGGCACGCACATGCGCACCGGCCACCTGGTCTTTGTGCGCGCATGCGCACCAGAAACCAGAAGTTCATCTTCCCAGCATACGCATGCGGACTGGGCGGCTGCTCTTCCGGTTTCTGGCACGTGCGCACGCTCCAATTTTGGCACTCGGTGCTGAAAAGGTTTGCCAACACTACCCTATGGAAACACTGTTCTGTTTACTCTCCCTTTTGTCCATTTTTAAAACAATACTGGGTAGATTAACCACACAAAATCAGATTTTGAACGTAACTATTTCTGTAACTATCCTACTAAAGAAAGTATCAGAAAAAAAGAAACATTGTGTCTAGACTTGAAAATATTATAATTATGACATAATGTAATGTTTACTTTGGTTTTTCTGAATTTGATAAAATAAAATCATGTAAAGCTGTGGCTACTTGTAGAGATAAGCCTGTATAGCCTTTTAATTATCAGGACAAAGCACAGGAAAAAAGTAAAAGTAATTACAGTACAGGATGCTGCTGATGGTCCCAGATTTTTTTAACGTGTTTTGATGCTTGAAATATGGTTAAGCTTGCTCCTTTTTCAACAGAATAGCAGGTTGTTGCCCTTTACTATCAGTGCAAAGGAAAGAATAATGGAATAAATTGGTGAAAAACTTACATTAATATTGCTTTAAATATCTTGGTATGACTCAGACCACTATTTAAACTGTACCTAAAGCCTTGAGCATAGAACGTTTTTTTAATATTTTTATTTTTCCAAAAATAAAATACCAATACAGAATAAAGAAAAACAACCACACGTGATAAAATATACCTAGAGTTTGATTTTCTGCATTTATTAGAAGTTCCATTATACATTCTTGCCAATCTATCAGGAGTCAAAACACAATCGATATATCATCTTGTAAAAGTAATCTTTCAAACTGTAATTCAAAGTAAAATTTAAACCGTTAATCCACATATTTTCCCATTGATTTAGGTTTTTCACCCATTTTACCATACAATCCTTAACATTCATCTTCCAAATTCATTCTAAGTAGCATTTTATAAACTTTAGAAATCAAGTAGTCATCTCCAGAGCATAAATTCCATTCCAATTCAGATTTGTGAGCTGCAAAAACAAAACTTTTTTTAATCAAGTTTAAACCTTTCAAATATTCTATAGTAATTAAACCAATCACAATTAAATCCATCACTTACTAGTTGTTCCCTCATTTTTATCTTCGGTTCCTCTTCTTCCAATATCAATAGGTCACAATGTGTCATCCATTTGGACTCAATTAACATCTCTTTCCTGTATAGTGCTTCATATGGTGATATCCACAATAGTATCTTAGTGGTCGGTCTTCTTTTATACTTCACCTATATATGCCCAATCGACTGCCTAATAAAATGGTTCTTAAAACCTCAGTTAACTTTTACCTTATCATACCATAAATACGCATGCAGAACTCAACTTTATCTTGGATTAACAAACAGTAAAAATACAAATATTCTCCAAAATGTTTGAAAAAAATAAACATTGCTCTTTATTTGACACATGTGGCAGTGAACTGCAGTATTCTCTGGTTTCTAAACTTCAATTTAGTTTTTATTTCCTCCTCACGCACACAGTAAAAAATCCAACTGTTTTCTTCAGTCAAGGAGTTTATACTATAATTTTGTCTAATTTTGAAGACTGTAAGCATAAAAATCATTTGAAACAATAAACAACTGAATTACATAGAGACCTATACATATACTGACCCCTGCTGGAAGATTTAAGACCCTAATATTTTAGGAGAAAATTTTATATTCTACTTAATTTTTTTTTAAAGATTGGATGCTTGACAAATCCTTTTTGAATTAAATATTATGAGTTACCATTTTTTTAATTGCATTATTATTTTGTAATATTTAAAATTTTATAATTTGTAAATGTTTGTGTGACATTAACAATTAAAATAACATGTATCTGTTTAGATTTTTTTTCTGTCTGCCTGTTGAAGTTTTATATTTTTGAATTGTTTTTATTTGAATAAAGACACTGATTAAATACGGATATGTGTACAAATTGCCTGCTTTTTTTCTTTTGTCCCACTATGAAGTATACAAATAGGTAGGCATTAATGAGACATCTCTTAACAAAGTTAATTGGGATAGAAATACTTGCTTACTAAATTGCATATTAAATATATTTTGTTCCTTATGTTGTTGATTTAACAGCCTTTAGGTGAGCTATAAACACAATTTAATATTAAAACAGAAAATATAATGTTCTTACAAATGAAATAACTTTATGGCAGTCATTAACTAATACAAGGGAATTGGTATTAAATATCCAATAGAAGTATAATTAAAGTAAGCATTATTCTTATCTCACATGAATGCTCAGTGTCAAATTTATTCTAGGAACTCCCTAGTATTGTGATGAAAAGACACAATTAGATAAACTGAGATTCAGGATATTTTATAAGAAAGAATTTTAATATTTTAAATCATGCTGCTTCTTTGAAATCTGGTATTAGTTTTCTTATTTCCTCTAAATGTAAAATTATTGGCACATAAACTTTTTATTTTACATAGGTAGACCTCATTTAACGATTGCCTCTACCAGCAACTGTTTGAAGTTACAGGAGTGATGAAAAAGTAACTTTGTGACCCATGGCACCATTTATGACTTTTGCAGTGTGTCTCTCAGTCAGGTGTTCACCACTGCAAATCAGTTAGTAGGGGCTGTTCTGTACCTGTTGTTTTCCCTTTCCTTTCCCTCTTACAAAAAGGAGATTACATAAACAAATGATCTCTTTCTGAGCTGCTTTTTTCTGCAGCACAGTGCTTCCCCAATCTAAGTCCCAGGCCAAGTCATTTTGTCCCACAAGACTCAGGATTGGCCTTTAAAAGCCTGCAATCTAAAACCTCTCTGCTCCCGAGTTCTGCCTATTGCAAACAGTGGCCTACTTGGGCCCATTCCTCAAAACCACACAATAATCAAACTTTGTTCTTTATTAACATCTTTTATTTAACATCTACATGAAACCACTGGGTGAGATCATCCGACGGCATGGGGTGAGGTTTCAACAATACGCTGATGACACCCAGCTGTACATTTCCACCCCTCGTCAATTCAGTGAAGCGGTGGACGTAATAGACCGGTGCCTGGACGATGTAAGGGTCTGGATGGGAGTTAACAGACTCAAGCTAAACCCAGATAAGACTGAGTGGATGTGGATATTACCTCCGAAGGACCAGCTTGATCGTCCTTCTGTTGTTCTTGGGGGAAAAAATTTAATCCCCGCAGAACGGGTTCGCAATTTGGGTCTCCTCCTGGACTCACAGCTGAGATTAGATCAACACCTGACAGCAGTGGCCAGGGGGACCTTTGCACAGGTACGTCTTGTGCACCAACTGCGGCCCTATTTAGATCAGGAGGCTCTGCTCACGGTCACTCATGCCCTTATCACCTCACGGCTTGACTATTGCAATGCGCTCTACAT
>QLTV01002419.1:10107411-10126531 GCA_003457575.1 Thermophis baileyi | reverse complement strand
GGCCCATGCATGGTTGTGTGAATGTTTTATTTTAAATATAGTTGGGTTTTTTTTTCCCCTTTCTTTTTTAAATTGTTTTTATATGTTTTATTTTTTATGATGTAAGCCGCCCAGAGTCCTTCGGGAGTTGGGCGGCATATAAATTTTATAAAATAAAATAAATAAATAAATAAATAAACATGAAATGAAATGCTTCATTTTAACTCTACACATGGAATAATTTCCTTGAACCGCTAGCAGATTTATTTAAGGAGAACATTCAAGGAGTTTATTTTTATTTATTAAATTTATTTGCCACCCATCTTGCCACAAGGCGAGATGGCATTGACGACTTTTCTTCTTCTTCTTCCTAGCGTATTCCCGCAGGTTCAGGGTCCGCTTTTCGGATCATTGAATGCCACTTTGCATGCTCAACTGCATCTCCAGGGCGCAGGCCCGCGGCTTGCATATCTTTGTTGATGGTGTCTTGCTATCTCTGTTTTGGATGCCCACAGGGTTGCCAGCCATTGACTTCTACTTGGTAGGCAGTCTTGGTCACGGTGGAAGGTGCTGCTCTCTGGACATGTCCATACCAGCGCAGTCAGCCTTCTCTCATCTTCTCTATAATTGCTGCCACACCAAAATATTGTTGAATGGTGTCATTTGTGATGTGGTCAAGAAGGGAGATGCCCGATATCCAACGGAGCATTCGCATTTCCATGGCATGGAGATAGCTTTCGGTCCCTGTTGTTGCATAGCATTCAGTGCCATACAGTGCAACAGGGCGAATAGTTGTCTTGTAAATCTTAGATTTAAGATGGGTTGGCATTCATTTGTCACATAACATTGGAGACTATTAAATCTGTATGGAATTTCTTTTGTGAGTTATTTGATGTGCCAAACATAAAGATAATAGGAATTTTTTGAACTTTATTTTTCTGAATGCAATTTACATTTTGTTTAAAACATTATATTAAATTGGATAGCTAATTAATAATGGAAAGGAAATATTCCACTTATTTTATGTTCTATTTAGAGTTGTAGGTTAGATAAAGTTAAAGTGATACACTGTACTGTCTATCCACATTTGTCAAATAGTTTTACTAGCTGTGTTCAGATTATTCTCCTTAGTACTGGTTAAATGCTAGCTCCAATCTAAAAGAAATGGGGGTGGGGAGTGAGCCTGATTAGAAAAATTAAAATTCTTCAACTCCTCTTTTAGTTTCAGGAGCTTGGATTGTTAGTCTGTGTGTATATAAATAATCAAACAAGAGAAATATTTCCTGAACTCATATGACCGTATAATCAGACTTCCTTATAGCTACTTTATTAGAGGTTACCGGTGAAACCAGTATAAGTATGCTTCATATTATTAACAGCAAGTACAAGTTCAATTTTCCTAACAATTTTAAAACCACAGTAGCAATATCTGTATCTAGATGGGTAATGATACCCATTTCAATTTGATAAAGAAAGCTAAGGAGGGTTAAACCTGATTTTAGCACTTGGGTGAGAGACCATCCGGAAATATTAGCGCTCTGGGCTAGAGCAGACGTTGTAAATGGCACATCACTTCCATATTATTGCCAAAAAAACTACATAGAAGCAAATCTGAAATCATCAGGAATCAAGTTTAACATTAAGGAAATCTTTAAAAACAGCCATACATATTCTTTCAAATTCACTTTAAGAATGAAAATCAAGTATGACCAACTTTGTGACCAACATTATTCCTCTGTGTTTTCACTAGTTAGTTATTTAAAATGCTTATCTGTGTTCTTTTACCTTTTTATCCAATAGTATTTTGTACATTATCACCAAGAATTAAACTGATTCAGGCTTTTTCACAGCACAATGCTCCAGACCCCATTTCAGTCATAGGATTAAATACTAAAGGACTAAAGATAGATTTTTATTAAGCCTATGAGAAGAGTCCTGTTATCTTTCCATTTAGCAGTAGGTCAACATAACAATCACTGATGTATTTTCAAATACAAAGTTATACTTTCCAGTTAAGTGGGAAGGGCAGAATACATGTCAAGGGGAAAAAAATCTTTTGTCAATGGCATCTTCAGATTTTTCAAAAAATATATTTTACTTAATTTTCTGTCAACTAGCTAGGGAGAAAACAGTGAACCTTTAAATACTCGAAGAAGTGCATTATTTTAAGTGCCTATTTGCATGGTTATTTTTATTTCTTCATTATTTAAAATTTATTTTAAAAAAAAGATAAGAGAAGATTCGTAGAAAAAATAAAATAGGTATTACATAAAAAGTTGCAGAATATGAAAGTAAAATACAAACCACTCCATTGGAAAAAGTATCTGTTTTTTCCTTTCCATCAACTTGGTTTGAAGCAAATATAGTCTTTGAGTTACAACAGTTCATTTGGTGCCTGCTCGAAGTTACAACAGCACTAATAAAGGTGACTTATGACTATTTTTCACACTTATGACCATTGCAGCATCCCCATGGTCATGTGGTTTACATTTGGATGGTTCACATTTATGACGGTTGCAGTGTCCTGGAGTCATGTGATCCCCTTTTGCAACCTTCTGAAAAGGTAAGTCAATGGTGAAGCCAGATTCACTTAACAACCATGTTACTAACTTAACAACTGCAGTGATTCACTTAACAAACATGGCAAGAAAAGTCATAAAATGGGGCAAAACTCACTTAACAAATTTCTCATTTAGCAACATAAATTTTGGGCTCAATTGTGGTCGTAATTCAAGGACTATCTGTATAAAGGTAGTTTCATGAAGTTGTTCTCAGTTAATAATGGCAATTGGGACCAGAACTGTTGTCACTAAATCCTGGTTGCTGCTGTTATGTGAGGAATGGGTAATTATTAAATGAGGACCTCACATGACCACTACTTCCCACTTCCTGCTGGCTTCCCCACTGACTTTGCTTGTGGAAAGGTGGAAGGGGGTGTTGGAAATTATGATCACATGACCACCATGGCTTGCTGCAACTCTTAAGCATTAGTCACACTATTTGTTCAATGCTGTTGCAATTTTAAACAGTTGTGGAACAAATGAAGACAAGCTGAAGACTATCTGTACTTTAGTACTGTTTTATTTAATTAATAAAGTCAAAATTTCATCCTTGTGATCTATTTATGGGGCCAGTAATGTTTTATATTGACATGATGGCACATAATTGAAACTGAATTTTAGATTAGCTAAATGTAATAAAAATAATAAAATTGTAGTTTATTTTAAGAGGATCCAAACTTCAGATGTGGCAACAGCCATGTACAGAATTGTACTCCATAAACTATTTACAAGTTAAATTAAAAATAACATTGGAATTGTTTTTTCATAAATAAGATTATTTTGAATATTGTGGAATACTCCCATGGTTTAAGCTGCCATTCTTTTAAGGAACGAATTAAATGTGATTTTCAATAAACACATAAAATAACCTGGAAGCATTATCAAATGCAACACTAATTCAGTATTATCTGTAGGTAGGTAAGATTTAATCATACATAACAGAAAAATAACTGGTAAAAAAGCAATATAAATATTTGGGACTTGTTTCATCTTACAAGAGATCACCCTCCAGAATAATTGAACTTTACGACATTGTCACCAGATACAGTAAAACATTACATCTTGTTTTTTACATATCCAATTTTACATAACAATTTTTTTAATGTGTATTTTCCATTTTGACAATCTTCACTTAAGTAATATTGGAACAAAAATCCAGTCCAGTTCCAAGCCGGGAGAAAGACTTTGGAAATAAAATGGAGGCTGGCTGCAAGAAAGGAGGTCTGTTTATTTA
This sequence comes from Thermophis baileyi, assembly GCA_003457575.1. Lineage (NCBI taxonomy): Eukaryota > Metazoa > Chordata > Lepidosauria > Squamata > Dipsadidae > Thermophis > Thermophis baileyi. The sequence goes on along the minus strand of QLTV01002419.1, from coordinate 10,122,757 downwards.
GATACCAGAAACTTCAGTGACAGCATGTTTCTGGGGTGGCTGACAAAATGGCGTTGAGATAGGTGGGCTTTTATACATTTTGGGACTTCGTGATTGAGATGTCTGTTCCAGTAGTGGGTTCTAAAACCCTTTACTACCAGTTTGCGCGTGCGCTTCCACGATGCTTCTGCGCATGCGCAGAAGCGAACCAAGCGGGTGGGTGGAGCCTCCCGCCACCGCCACTACCGGCTCTAAGAACCGGGCTGAACCGGGAGCAACCCACCGCTGGTCTGTTCCTGTGCAAGAACATCTCCTTTAATATTCTAATGGCTGTTGCCAGATTCCTATGGGGTCATGTAGGGGTCATGGCTGGCTTTACAGACAAAAGAGAAAATTCAAATCCTAGGTGTTTGTCTGAACTAATCTTGTCAGCTTTGGCTTGCCTAATTGTATTGCTTATTTGGAGTCTCTGCTCTTCGCTTATGAATAGAGTAGCCCAATCTTTCTGAATGGATACAAAATCTCCTAAAGACTGGCCTTTTCATGCTTCTGCTTGAGGCTATTTTCCTATAGCGGGAAGATTGGGGCTGCTTTCTGCCTTTAAGATTTTTCTCCATTTCTCCTTTAGGGGAAATATTCTATCCTGCCTCTTTTTAATATTAAGAATAAAGAATATTTTAATCTGGGGGGGGGGCTTCCTACAGTAATATACCAGTAGAAAAACACCTTGTACCAGTTTTGTTTTCCATTGATAATCCTTCTGTTGCATATCAGTTGTCCTATTTAAGACCTTCAACGGTTTTCTTTTGTCTTGCTATAGACATCTAATATTCCTTTGCTTTGAGGCTTACAAAACATTTTGCATCTCTAATAGTATCTTGCATTTTACAGTGCCTTAATACAGTAGCCTAAATCTATGCTTGTCATTCTTTATATTTAGATAAATCCTCTTAGAAAAGGTTGGGAAGATGAAAAGTTAATCTTTCAGGCAGAAAGCTTTGGGGTGCTTTTCCCCTTAAAACCCAGAAACATGCCATATTTTCTGAGAAAATCTGCTTAATTTGGAGCTCTAACTAACTCTTTCAACGCAAATAAAATCAGGTTCCCAAGCTAACAGATGTGTTCAAAATTAAACCCGATAAATTCGAACACTGAAATTTCGTAGCAAACTACAAAGGAAAAGCTGCCCCGCTCTTTGAATTCCACAGGCGGAGGAGATTTCCAAAAATGCAACATTTCGAAGAAGTTACCGATAACCCATCTGCAATTTTATTTGCGTTTCTCTTACCAATCTGTCGTTGCCGGGGTCAAAATTGGAAAATCTTTTTTTTTTTTTTTTAAACGCCCTTAGGCTAGTAAGACTCTCTCTCCTCCGGGTGTCGCTGCAGAATTAATACGCGCTGCTGGATTTGCAGATTGATTGAATGGTTAATTGTGCAGGTTAAGCGCATGGAGGATCGGGTGAATTGGTTGGGATTTTCTATAAACAACCGGCAGCCTCAATTTCCCGGGTGCACCGGTCGGCGGATTCAGACGTTTTTAAGTGATCTCGATTTTGGGCCCACTCTGTTCTGTGAAAGATGCGTCCCTTTTATGTTTCCAGGCGAGCGGGGGTTGGAGCCGCAGCAACAGCCTCGAGAAGAGTGAGTAGCCCAGGCAGAAGGACAATTTGTCCTTTTTTAAATTATTATTATTAGTTAAACAGTCACTACGGGAGGGGCTGCTGCCTGGGGCCCTTTGATGTCTTGGCAGAGCCGAGGGCAGAAGGCTGCGTCGTGCCCGCCCAAGGAGGCAATTACTCTCTGTGCAACCTGAGTGAAACCGGAGAGAAAGGGGAAGTTGGGCGGGAGGGCGCTGCCCCCAAAACAAAACGGTGTGACGTTCCTGGGCCACAAGGGGATGAAGAGCGATTTGTGGCTTGGTCGGAGACGGCTCGCGTTTGTTTTTCTGCCCAGCTGTCCCCATCACGATCGAAGTGGCTGGAAAACTGTTTGCTTTCCCGGCGTGGCCCCAGCTCCACCCATAGTCAGCGCTTAATATCTATTCCACCTCGTTCTCCCCCCTCCCCCACTAAGTAGTTGGAAAGGCACAGCCACCTACTTACTCCGGTTAGCTTCTCTGAAGCCGACAAAACTAAGGCGGGGCGGGTAAGTGGGGTTGAAGCGATTTGCAACCCATCCGTTGCCAAAAGGTGGGCTTGGGAGAGAGTCGTCAGCAGGGGTGGAGAGCAGGGCTGGATGAGTGGTGTCGCTGTGTACTTGCTGAAGAGGAACCGCTCAGGCCGGCTGGCGAGTTCCCTTGCCTACTAGGTGTAAAAACCCTCATGCGTAAAAGGCTGTGTTTGCGCGCCCCTTGGTCCCCTTAGGCTTAGATCTTGGCCGTGGGGTCTTAGTCGTGCAACTCGCAGACCTCTGCTCTGGGGGCAGTGATGTGATATTGACAGCTGGGCTTAAACTGGCTCACAGAGAGATCGCTGAAGACTTCCTTGTGCCCCCCACCCCCGACTGCGATGTAGTTGATTAGCGGATAGAATTTGCAAAATAAAAAAATCCGTACAAGTGGACACACCAGGAAATGTGGGTGGTGGTGGTGGTGATGCAAAAGGTTAGCACTTGCTTTTTACATCCATCTTGGAGGCAAACTACACAGTATTGTAGAGGGAAAAAGCTTGCTTGGTTTAAATTGATTTAAGCTGGCTTTTATCTACCTCTAGAGGATCTCCCCCATCTTCCTGCCGGTAATTTAAAAGATAAGGGCTAAACTGCAAGGTAAACATGGCTAAAAGGCAGGCTTGTGGATAATAACATTTTTTTTAATGTGATTTTGCTCCATTGCTCAATTTGTGCCATCTAGGTGTAGGCATTGGTTTTACAAGTAACTTTCTCTTATAAGACGGACTTAGAAATAGTTCAAAAGGTAACAAACTATAGCTCCCCTTCCCTTGCTTTTCATAAGTAAATGGTAAGAATATATTCTATTATTATGAAGTTTATAATAAATAAATTAGTTATAGTGAAAAGAGCCAGCATGGAATAGTGATTAAAGATATAGTGGCTAGATACTGAGAGACTATGAGTTCCAGTCCAGCCTTAGGCATAAAAACATATTGGTGACCTTAAGCCAGTCATTCTCTCAGTCCTAGGAAGAAGGCAATGGCAAAACAGTTCTGAAAACTTTGCTAAGAAAACTAAGAAATTGTTCATTTCATAGCCAATGACAATCTTGACTTGCACGTGTACTGCAAGCCAAATGGTATGCCTATCTAATGTGTTATGATCATGCTTGTTAATCAGTTTATTTCTTAATGTAATTTACATTCATAGAACTACAAGGAATATTTTGCAGTCTGAGGAAAACTTTATCTATTTAAATTACTAAAATTAAAACAATATTTTAAATATTTGCATAGTGAAAACAAATCTTGATTTCAATAACTCAATAGCAATAACTGCTTTGACCTGCAAAAAAACAATGATCACTCGATAGCACCAAAGAGTTGGATCCTTTTCTATATTCTTGTTAGCGGCTATCTTGATTTTTGTTTATATCAGTCATCAACAGAATCTTGGGCTTCTGAAAATGGTCATTGTGTGGTTGCTAGGAAAACAGCAAATTATATTTTGGGGATTATGAGAGTGATGAAAAATGAAACTGACAGTACTGTAATGCCTCTATGCCAGACCTAGGCATGTTATGGTCTGCAGGCCTCATTTGGCCCTTCAGCCGTCCCTGTCGGCCCGGGGGGTGGGTGAGGCAGGGTGGCGGCAGGGTGGCGGGGGGCGGTGGTGGCAGCCCTCCACAACAATCCCAGTTTATCCTAATTTTCCCTTTGGGAAAATTAATTACCCACCCATGCTCTATGCAGATCTGTGATATTGACATATTTGAAATCATTTCTGGTCAACCAGCTGACAAAAAATGTGTTACCAAATTCAGCCTTCAAAACAGGCTCTCAAATTGAGCGTTTTCTTTGTGAAGAACACCTGTAGAGTCAAAAGAATACTGACTTATCCAGGAAAGATGGCAGGAAATTCAGGACATAAAAGAGTGCTTTGTTATATATTACAAAATTTTATAGAATTCATATGACCATAGCTTGAAAGGTAAAATTTCCTTTTGAGTTATCCTCGACTCCTGATTTCATGGATACATCAATACAATTGTCTTATAAGTGGCTTTACGATAAAAGTGGATTTGATGAGTTGGCCTATTAATGACTGTTAGTCATTATGTGTTTATTTAATTGCGTTATCTATTGCTTCAATCTAAGCACTGTAGGATATAAAAAGGTAAAGGTAAAGGTTCCCCTCGCACATACGTGCTAGTCGTTCCCGAATCTAGGGGGCGGTGCTCATTTCCGTTTCTAAGCCGAAGAGCCAGCGCTGTCTGATGACGATTCCGTGGTCATGTGGCCGGCATGACTAAACGCCGAAGTCGCACGGAATGCTGTTACCTTCCCACCAAAGTGGTCCCTATTTTTTCTACTTGCATTTTTTACGTGCTTTTGAACTGCTAGGTTGGCAGAAGCTGGGGCAAGTAACGGGAGCTCACTCCATTACACGGCGCTAGGGATTCGAACTGCCGAACTGTCAACCTTTCTGATCAACAAGCTCAGTGTCTTAGCCACTGAGCCACCGCATCCCCTTACTCTAGGATATAGTAGTTACTAAAATTATTACACAACAATAATACAGTTCAAACAGATAGGTTACATAGATTAGAGACAAGCTTGTCTACAGAAAGATAAGTTGGTCCAAATTTGAGTTCATAAACTGATGCAAGCATTTCTACTCAAAATGCAAGCATTGATTGCTGTATTCAGACTGTCAAGGTTCCGACATATGCCCTAATTAACTCATAAGACTTGAGCCAAGCTTCAAAAGGAATCCAATGATTTATTAGGAGCGGCATGCGGCATCTACTCGGATGAGGTTTGCTCTGCCGTGCGTAATTTACAGTTCACCCTTGACCCTGTTTCCCCCCTCCTCACTGGGCATGTCATAAATCACATTCTCCAATGGACCACGTTGGCGGGCTGTAAAAACCACACCCCTCCTACTAACTCCGGTAACCTAGGATATAATCAGGAGGAAAGCATTTAGGGAATGTATCTCCAAGCAGCTCCATCAGATCTCCCCCCTCCTCCTTATGGCAACTTGAAAGCTGGTCTGCAAAGCTTAGCAAGTTGACACAGACTATAGAGTATAAAAGGATAGGCATATATTCAATTGATTGGCAAAATGAAATAAAGTTTAAGAATTTTTTTTTATAAAATTGTACACAAAGTTCTTGATACTAGGATTACTCTAAAATTCTAACTCGTGCAACTGCACAGACTGGGAAAATGACTGCAATGGAATAGTCTGAAATGGAACAGTGAGGAGTAACCATATCTGCTACCAATCTTGCATAACAGATGGTTCAAGGCATCCCTGTGCTTTGTTGGGGAAACGGTTAGACATTCTACAAATAAAATCATCTGATTTCCATCCCATATATGCCTTTAGGAGAAAAGGGACCAAAGATAACGTCTTGAGATCCCATTTGGCCCATTTTCACAAAATTTTCACTGGTTTTCCCTGTAAGTAGATAGAATCTCCAGTGAATAGAATATAGGAGATAGGAGATGTAGGGTAGGGTGGCATGGGATGGGATGGGATGGGATGGGATAGGATAGGATAGGATAGGATAGGACTGACCTTTTGGAATACTGCATTCAGTTTTGGTCACCACAGTATAAAAAATATGTTGAGATTCTGGAAAGAGTGCAGATAACAACAAAGTTGATTAAGGGACTGGAGGCTAAAACATATGAAGAATGGTTGCAGGAATTTGGTTTGTCTAGTCTAGTGAAAAGGACTAGGGGTGACATGATAGAAGTATTCCAGTATTAGAGGTGCTGCCACAAAGAAGAGGGGGCCNATGCTTGCGCGACCCCCGCCCCCCGTTTTAGGCCTAGCAGGTCTCCCTGCAGCCTCCTGGGACCAAAAACGGGCTGTGGGGGGGCGCTACACCCTCCCATGCTCCCCCCACCCCGCGCATGCATGTGCGACCCTGTGCATGCGTGCATGACCGTGCGCATGCATGCATGACACCACGCATGCGTGCACACCTGCATGCCCCCTGCCCCCTGCGCATCCCAAAAATCAGCTGGCCGGCAGGAGGCGTGTGCGCATGCGCGGTGGAGTTGAGCTGGGTGATGGCTTGCGTGCCCGCAGAGAGGGCTCTGCATGCCAGCTGTGGGACGCGTGCCATAGGTTCGCCATCATGGGGATAGGATATCCAACTCTGCTTAAAGCAGGAGAGCTATCCTCAACAAATGGTTGCCCAATCTTTTCTTGAAATCTCCATAGATGGAGCACCCACAACTCCAGAAGGCAAGCTGTTTCATTGATTAATTATTCTCACTGTCAAGAGATTTCTCCTTAATTCCAGGTTGTATCTTTCTTTGATGAGCTTCCACTAATTGCTTCTTGTCCTACGGTGAAGTGCTTTGGAAAATAAGTCAAACCTCTCTTCTCTTATCAGCCCCTCAAATACTGGAGGACAGCTATCATGTCACCCTTAAACTTCCTCTTTGTTAGGCTAGACATACCTCGCCCCCTTAACTGTTCATTGTACAATTTAGCCTCCAGACACCTTTATTGTTTTTCTCTGCACTCTTTCTAGGTAGGGCCCCAGCATCTTTTTTGTATTTTGGTGACCAGAATTGGATGCAGTTATTCCAAGCATGGCTTCACTAGTGCAGTATAAAGTGGTACTATCACTTTATGCTATCTTGATGCTATCCCTCTTTTGATGCAGCCTAGGACTGCATTAGCCTTTTTGGCAGCCCACTAAGATAAAGGCTGTTTTATTGCCTGGACATATACGAATGAAGCAGAGGTAACACAGTATCGCTTTGTGACCATATGCTACTTGTCTGGGTAGTCAGTATAAAATATATATTTTATCCTCCATACTTGTACTAACTTTGAAAAATACTGAGATGTGAGCCTAGCACTGAGTTTGTATTCAGCAAAAGTAAATATAAGCTCTGGTAAGTGGATGAATTATAGTAGAATTTGAGCAACCAGTGGGATAATTTAAATACATCTAGCCAGAGGAAAGAAGCAACGAAATCCTGTTGTGCCAATAAGGGAACATTTATGCGACACAGGCCAAGGCCACTCTTATTAATCTTTGCCCTGTCAGTGAAAGTGGAACTGTAGGAGTGCTATTACACTCTGTGACACAATAACCGTCAGAAAGAAGTATACTTTTAATAATATTCAAATTTGCTTTGGCTTTTTGCATGGAATTGCATTTCTCTACTGCATTTAAGGAATGGCTTTAAGGTCCTTTCCCCATTATTGAGTTAAAAGTGCTAACTGAACAAGTATGAGTATAAATAAAACAATACCCAGCATGAAATACACTTTCCAAACTGCTACTCCCCCTTCCTGCCTATTTGCATCTGTGTGAAAGCACTTTTCAATGTTGTCTTGTGTTTCAAGTGTGCCGCTCATTACAGGCAAAGCGGTCAATTTCTCTCCTCGTTTTGCTGATATTTTCTATCACTATATCACAAACCGGGGGAAATCTCCATTTAACAGGCATTATAGCAGGAAACGGTAGGCCTGACTTCTGAAATCATTGTGAGCCTCTCAAGGGTAGCTTACTTTCTCTTTCACATACTGTAGTATTTGGGCATTTTCCAAGTTAAAATAATGTCGAAGAAAGAAACATTTGGGAGAAAATGCTAGGGTTAGGGTTAGGGTTAGAAATATCTTCAGAACGGAAAGTGGCAGACCACCATCCCATGATTTTGAAGCTAGCCAGGTTCTGCAGAATTGAAGCAGTGAATTAAAACTGATCAGCTGCTGGGCAACTATTTCTGTTCATGGTTATGACAGAGGACAGTGATTGAAAATAATACATGCTGAGAAGCTTGTTAGAAGCCTGGAAGGAAGTTGATGTCAAAAATAGGAAACGTGGTAGTGGGGCAGGGATGACGAGGATGAAGAAAACTCCGGGGGAGCATTGCTGATGGAAAGAGCAAAAGCTGGAAGAGAAAGGACTGAAATGGATGCTAGCTACCCTGTTTCCCCCAAAATAAGACATCCCCTGATAATAAGCCCAATCGGGCTTTTGAGTGCATGGCAATAAGGCCAAGCGCTTATTTCAGGGTTCAAAAAAATATAAGACGGTCTTATTTTCGGGGAAACACGGTACCCTGTTTCCCCCAAAATAAGACATCCCCTGATAATAAGCCCAATCGGGCTTTTGAGTGCATGACAATTAGGCCAAGCGCTTATTTCAGGGTTCAAAAAAATATAAGACACGGTCTTATTTTCGGGGAAACACGGGTAGTAACCAGAGTAGAGATGTTTCAGCACCACACAACACTCCAAAACCAAACCTCTGATCAACTTCTCTATTATTTGACTTTTCCTCCAAGATAATAGATGAAATCTTCATATCAACAATTATATCTATATGCACACACATTACACATATAAATACATTTACATATCTTGATTCTGCCTTTGGACAATGTTGAAATAAGGGAAAAATACTTTTATAGTGATTCAACTTAATACAACCTAATAATTGTGCCTCTCACAAGCTGGTGATGAAACAAAGGCAGTATCATGAGGACACTAAAAATTGATTTTGTCAATAAGATGTGCCCTGTTAAGTTGCAAGTCTATAAACCATATTTGCCATCTCAATAGGATTCTTTTTTAAGATAACTGGTGCATAACGTCTAATACCTTTTGCCTCATTGTGTCAGATTTACGTTGATGTTGGTCCTGTTCAGATTAGGAATTAATTCTAAAGATGTCTGAAATGTATGCTCATATATGACTTACATAATAACTTACATTGTCTGAAATGGTATAGGGTTTCCTGCCTGAGCAGGGGGTTGGACTAGAAGACTTCCAAGGTCCCTTCCAATACTGTCATTCTATTCTATTCTATAAGCAATTTCTACTTAAACTTGAACAATTATTGCATAATGTTTGAAATATAATTTTCAGTGTGATGGGTAAGTTTGACTATAGAAAACTTCGGTGTTTTTTTTTTGTTATACTGGAATTATATTTCATTCTTCATGTGTCTAAAACATCAATAAATAATGTCAGTTATTCTGAAGACCTTTGTTCTTTACCCTTACAATAAAAATACAGTAGTATCTTTTGACCCAAGGTTGCATTGCAAAAGGAATGCATTTCAAAAGACTCTGAAGTATTTGAATATAAATCTTTAAAGGTTGGACATATTTTAAAAAGCAGTTATCTAGTTGTGTCACTGTAGCTCTTCAAACAAGCAGAATCTAAAGTAGTTTGTCACATGAAAAGCTAGTAAAAGGAAAGCCTTATGCATGCTTCCTCAAGCACATTCATCTCAATATTACATGCTCTAAGGTGTGTGTGTAGAATTTCCCATTTCTGTGCTCTTTGGAATTGTTAAAACATTCAGGAACACTCATATTTTAACTGGATTTACAAATAAGCAGAGCACTTTAATAGTGCTCCACCTCATTGCACACATATTTTTCTGTTGAGAATTCTTGCTAAATTGAGGCCAGTGGTCTGAAACATGCTTACCATAATGTAAATTCCATTGAAATCGGTGGGATTTATTTCTGTGCAAACTTGCATTGGATTGGATTGTAGGAATCCAGTTGGGGGCAAAGAGGTGAGAGGAATTGTAATTCATTTGAAGTTATTATTATTTAACAAGAACAAATTCTCTCTTGCTATACAGGAATCTAAACTTGTTGCGCCTCATATTCTGTGGATCATTAGGAAAAATATATTCAAAACAAGATACTAATTGGTAAGTGGCCTTCATAAACCCTTATAGAGATCATTGTGGTTACATTTTCAGTGGAGAATCTGGCACATCTACTTTTGTCATTAAGACAGAATATGCTTGCATATGCAAGGTTTTGTTTGGTAGTTTCATTATACTTTCATTATAAATCATAATGAAAGGAAAGTTACAGACCTAGCTAGCCAATTAGGCTTGAGCAATAGGTAAAATCTGTACTGGATGCATAACATAGTTTGAGCAGAATGTTTAGGTATTCAGCTTTTCTGGGTGTTTTATTACCATTCTGAATTCTAATCACATAGTTCTTGTATAGAATGTACAGTGTATGGTGCAGCTTTGCTCAAAATGTGAAGCAAATTCAGCCAAATATTAGCCTATATTCCACTATTGTAAGCAGAGATTTAGACATTTTGAGTATGGCTTCTTTTTCATATCAGTTGTCTTCACTTTACTGGTGTCTAAATATCTGACAATTAAGTTTTGTGTTTCATACACTAGCTTAATTCATGGATTGTAATGGACAGAACCTGAGGCTGGGAATGAGGCCAGTTGTTATGAGATCATACAATGAAAGGTCCTAATCTAAAGTGTGGTTGAATATTGTAAATGATCATGTGGCTTCATAGGTTTCATTTAAGATAGTAAAGATTAAATACAGTATTGTGTGTTTAGAATATAATCCGAAGTTATTATGAATTTCCTACATACTCTAATTTATTATCCATTTGATTTAAATGTACTGGTAAAATAGTGGAGTAAAAATTTGTACTGAGATTGGCTGTTGCGAGAAGAGGACTAACATGAAGTTTCTACCCTCAGGTTTTCTTAAGAGTCTTAGAAGCCCTTAGTGCCGTGATGGCGAACCTATGGCACGCATGCCACAGGTGGCATGCAGAGCCCTCTCTGCAGGCACGCGAGCCGTCGCCCCAGCTCAGCTCCACCGCGCATGTGCGCGCGCCTCCCACCAGCCAGCTGGTTTTCGGGTCTCTGCCGCGCATGCGCGGGGGACGGGGCACATGTGGGAGGCATGCGCGGGGACGGGCTGCACGCATGGGTTGCACGGGGGTATGCACATGGGGGTTGCACGCACATGCGTGGGGGTCACGTGCGCATGCATGGGCTCGGGGCACACACGGGGGTTGTGCGCATACGTGGGGGGCAGGGTCGGGAGGTCACATGCGCATGCACGGGAGCAGTGCGCACATGGGTCATGCACGCATGCACGGGGGGTTGGGATGCACACGGGGGGTTGTGCACGCATTGCATTATGGGTGCACATGCGCTCGCGCACTTTCGGCATTCGGCGCCGAAAAGGTTAGCCATCACTGCCTTAGTGTAATCATGACCCAGCTAGGTGACAACCCATAATTGACCTTAACTGACTTGAAAAGCTAAACAGGATTAGATCTGGTTATTATTTGGAGGTACCAGTATGAAATTCCAGAACTCTAAACTAGTCTCTAAAGTTAGAAAAACATTCTGAAAAAAGCAAATAGCAAGTAGCAAGCTTGGACATATCCATGAAATCATCAAAGTTGACCTTTATTTGAAGAAGACTTTATTTTACATGCTCCTCTGTTCACTTTGCATGTAAGAAAAGAAAGTTTAATGATTCAATTCATGGGTTGTTCTATAACTTTCCATTTTGTTTCCAGGATACCACATTAAAAATGTCATTAATTATTGTAGAGTTTAAACCAACCGTTTATATAATCTAGTTTTCCCCGTTAAGTATGGTCTAAAATTAACTAGAAATATAAATATTAACAATATCAATGTGTTTTTAAATAGCTTTATATAATAATACATCTGTAAAAGAAGAGGAATTGCTTTTAATCATTTTACAATACAGAATAATACAACATTGGTACAAATGAATATTGAAATAGGCTTCTAGTTTTGAAGGGTTTTTTTAAATGATTAATTGCAAAGAGAAAATTCTTTTAAAGTTGGGATATAAGAAATAGTTCATCATTTGAGATTTTGTTTATTTTATTTATTTATTTATTTATTTTGTCAAGCATGTATATGATTACAGGTAAAGTATAAATATTAATATGAGTATATAATAAGTACAAACATAGTTTTGAGAACATATTTTTCGAGTACATATTTTCGAATACATGGGGACTTTAGGACAGGGACGGTAGGCACGCTGGTGCGCTTATGCACGCCCCTTACAGACCTCTTAGGAATGGGGTGAGGTCAATGGTAGTCAGTTTAAGGCATACACTTTCATGAACTGCAGCTCACTTCATCAGATGCATAAAATAATGAGATTGATGTAGGGATGGTAGGGAGGGGGAAAGGAGTTGGTTATGCATTTGCAAGTTATGTGGAAGACAGATTACAAATACCGTATCAATAGAAAATTGTAATCTGTTAAATTGGACATTCCAATTAAAATTAGAAATATATTTTTGGAAGTATTAAGAAAATATAGTATACTATTTTATTTGACCTGTTGAGCTAATTAAACATTCAGTGTTCATAAATTAATGCCAGTAATAAGGCCTATATGGTTTCTGTAGTTCTATTTCACCCTACCTATTTACTAATCTAGGTAAATGTTAATATATATTGCTAGTCCATGTATGAACTGCCACACGCTAAATAAACAAATAAGCCTTGCCTATCCATTTTTTTTCATAACAATAAAAATGAACTCTGACATCATTACATTATCATTTACTATTCCCCTGCCAACTCTAAAAGTGCTGAAAACTACCATGTGATAGGCATAATGTAAGTTTTTACTGTGTATGTAATGATTAAATAATTTCTCTCATAACCAAAATCAATCAAAATGATTTAGAGAAATGTAGACATGTCAAGCTATTTGCAGTGACTGTCATCTGTGCCATGTACCCAGCTTCCATAGCCAGCATTGCAAATGATGTTGGATAGCAGGTATTTTAAAAAGATAGTTAGCCATTATAATGCATTGGCTCCTCAAAATGACTGTGAAAATCATCAAAAGATTTTAGCGAGTTACACTGAATGAAAAGATCTCTGTGTGTGTATTTTCTCTAGAGAGAGACCATGACTGCATGAAAAAAAAATTACACTGTTAATTAGAGAATTCTGAATGCGTGTTTATTGAGTAAAATTTTAGAGAGAGACTCCAAATTGTAAAGCTCTTGGAATAGAGTATACTGAGTATAAAGTGCGTAAGCTGCCCATAAAGCTGTATAGCATTCTGATTTTGAAAGGAAAAATGTTTTAATTGTAGTTGCATTTGTAGCACCTATTGCCCTTCTCCCTAAATGAAATCTGCCTTTTCCCTGTCTTCGATGCAAATCTAGGAAAAGAACACAACTTCTTTAAAGATTTTAAGGTTCTAGTTCCCATCTTCTTGGGAGCTTGATTGCTAACTATGCTGACTAAATGGGAGTTGGAAATCCAACACCATTTAGAAGGCACAGATATTTCATCTTGATTTATTTACTTAATGTATTTCCCTCTTTGGATCCTTAATGGGAGTTATCATGAGACTCAATAGTCTACCCTGATCGGCCATAGAAATGCATTTGATTGACACCAAGTGTCCTACAGTTTCCCCCATGGGAAAATAGAAGTAATTTCTCAGATCGCCTAGGAATATAATTTTTTTTTTGCACTTTCAGATTTTCATGCTGTACACTCTTCCTACAGATATAACTTTCTTTTTAATTGTCAAAGACATACATTGGAATACATCCAAGTATTATATAATTGACAGCAGAGAATGCTTGCACTAATACACATATTATGTACTTCAGTGCTAATTAATCTCCTGTTCTTAAAGCATTTCCTCTTCGGTGAACTGTAGCAACAATTTGGGATTTGATGAAATCCTCCATAATTGATAAAGGATGTCCCTGAGAGCCCCCCGTATGAAAATTATGTGTTTTTTATCCAACCCATCATTTCCTTAGTAGTTTCATATATCGGTAATTTCAGAATGATATCTTCTATGATGAGGGTTGCTTGATTAAATTCATTTATTTTTCTTGGCTTACATACCGAATTCCATGTGTCTGAGTAAACCTAGCCGAGATAATGATCTATTAAGAAATCAAAAAGATTTGCTTAGTATAATCATTTCTCAGGACCAAAAGATAGTCTTAAGAGTCTTCAAAATAAACAATTCTTTGAGATGTATGGTCAATTGGTTTAACTTTTTTATTATAGCAACATTGATGGATATGGTACTCAAAGTAGCAAATGCTTACACTATTGGAATATAACGGATAAATGCAGCAGGATCAGAATTAATAAATGCCACAAAAAGCTTACACTTTTAGGTATGAATTATATCCAGACCAATCCTTACTTTTACTTTAAACAGGCTATACCAATACATGTAGTCCTCAACTTATGACCAACTGAGCCCAAAATTTCTGTTTGCTAAGTGAGATAGTTAAGTAAGTTTTGCTCCATTTTACAACCTTTCTTGCCACAATTGTTAAGTGAGTCTGCAGTTTTCAAGTTAATAACACAGTTGCAAAGTGAATCTGGCTACCCCATTGATTTTGCTCGTCAGGAGGTAAAAAAAAGTGATCACATGACTCCGGGACATTGCAGCTGTCATAAATGAGTCAGTTGCCAAATGTCCGAATTTTGATCATGTGACCATGGGGATGCTGCAACGGTTGTGTGAAAAACGGTCATAAGTCACTTTTTTCAGGGCCATTGTAACTTCGAATGGTCACTAAATGAAAGGTTATAAGTCGAGGACTACCTGTATACACTGTTTTCAATTTTAACATGCAGTTTTCTTGAAGAAAGCTCCTGAAAAGCTATTTAGAGGAATGACCCCTGAATTATTTCTGAATCTGCATGGTTCATAATTAACCGAATTAGAGAAAGTGTTGGGAGGCTATGCAGTATAGTATTCAAATAGATAAAGTGATGGCTTTCTGTTGGTTCATTCCCTTTGCTTAATTACTGCTGCAACATACATATCTATTATTGTTGAGCTTTTCTGATTCAAGCACTCTGAATTTTCACATATCAACTCTTGCAATAACAGATAAAAGGTATGTGCCAGGCAGTACAGAAAAACCTGCAGAGAAGAAACCTGGACTTGCACAGAAAAAGTATTTTCTTACTTCAATAATAATAGAACTCCTCTCTCTCTCTCTCTCTCTCTCTCTCTCTCTCTCTCTCTCTCTCTCACACACACACACACACACACACACCGCTCTGTTTTAGGCCCAGTACTCTTCAACATCTTCATCAATGACTTGGACGGGGGGATAGATGGGGAACTCATCAAATTTGCAGATGACACCAAACTGGCAGGAATAGCCAACACTCCAGAAGATAGGCTCAAGATACAGAAGGATCTTGACAGACTTGAACATTGAGCGCTATCTAACAAAATGAAATTCAATGGTGAAAAAAGTAAGGTTCTACATTTAGGCAAGAAAAACAAAATGCACAGGTACAGTATACGTGGTACCTTGCTCAACAGAAGTAACTGTGAGAGGGATCTTGGAGTGCTAGTGAACAACCATTTAAATATGAGCCAGCAGTGTGCAGCAGCTGCCAAAGAAGACAA
>QLTV01002419.1:10089919-10107236 GCA_003457575.1 Thermophis baileyi | reverse complement strand
TGGCTGCCACAAAGAAGAGGGAGTCAAACTATTCTCCAAAGCACCTGAGGGTAGGACAAGAAGCAATGGGTGGAAACTAATCAAGGAGAGAAGCAACTTAAAACTAAGGAGAAATTTCCTGATGGTTAGAACAGTTAATCAGTGGAACAACTTGCCTCCAGAAGTTGTGAATGCTCCAACACTGGAAGTTTTAAAGAAGATGTTGGATAACCATTTGTCTGAAGTGGTATAGGGTTTCCTGCCTAAGCAGGGGGTTGGACTAGAAGACCTCCAAGGTCCCCTCCAACTCTGTTATTCTATTCTATGTATTTATAGAAGCATATTTTATTGGCAATTAAAGCAGTCATTCATTCAGTTTAGTGTTTGAAAGACTGGGAGAAAGAGATACATCCTTACAGGTTTTCTAAAAGTGGAAAGAATGGAAATCAAATTCAGCTCTCAAAGGAAGACAGTCTATCCCACATAAGTTAAATGAGTCTCAATAAAGGGGGAATTTGTCCTCTCTTTCATATCTAAGAGACTAATAATGGTATCCAAAGTCATTTAGAGTTCTACCAGTTAATTTCTTCACCTTACGTTATATCTGGTAAACAGTTGGCAATTAGCACACTACACTTGATCTTAGCCAAAAGGCCGAGAAGCGATTGGCAACTAGCAAGAATTACAGTGTAGGCACTGTATGAATCTTCTACCTAACACTGGTTAATACTAGCAGTTGCATTTTACACCAAGTATAATTTCTAGACATTTTTCAAAAGTAATCCGATATAAAGTTAATTATAAAAGTCAAATTGGGATGTAATAATCTAGTATATAACTGTCACCAGATCTGATGGTTTATTTAGGAGCAATCATACCTATAGTAGTCATAATTGTGCACATTCAACTGAGCTTTTTGCCAACTTGCAGCTAAAGTATTAAGAAGTACTTCTAGACTTTAGCCCCTACCCTTTCAGTACAAGAGAAACCCTATCTAGAAGAGCCTGAAGCTCCATTCCCAAGAGTAGTGCCTATCTGTGAACAGCACCTCCATTTTCTTTGGATTTAATTTCAGTTTTGTCTCCCTCATTGAGCTCATTATCAAACTCATTCCTTGAAAGTAGATAATAAGTTGCAGTAGAAATAACTGTCCTCAGCATACTGATAGCCCCCTATTCCAGATCTCCAGCTGAGTTTTCCTGGTAGTATGGGCCAGAAAACTCACTGTGGATATTGAGCACCATGAGACACAAAGTAGAGCCCTAAGGAACACCAGAAGACAGTATATAGGTTTTGAAAAGTAATCCTTTGCTCCACCTTCTGGACCAGGCCTGACTACAAAGATGATAATCATTGCAGAACAATTCCTCCCAAACCCAGTTCTGCCAGATGATTTAGAACAGCAGCCTCCAAACTTTTGGGCACCAGGGACCAGTTCCGTGGAGAGGGTTTTTTCCGTGGACCGGAGGGGGCGTGGTTTCACGTGCTGCCTGCACCCCGCAGATGGGGCTTCGCTTGTTTTCATGGCCTGGGTTCTGGCATGCCGTGGTCCAGTGTCGGTCCAGGGACCGGGGGTTGCGGACCCCTGATTTAGAAGGATTTCATAGTTGAGAATAGTAAAAGTAATTTCATCCAATGGAATCTGAAGCCAGAATGTCCTTTAGAATTTAAATACATTTATTTACTAATAGTTTACCTGTTGCTTTCAACTTCCTGCTTGTCTGCCTAGAATATTAAGTGAGCATCCAATGATAATGCTTAGTGACATATGCAATAATCAAAGCTAATAATTACATATAGGTTTAGTGTTAGCTAGCCTCGCCACTAGCCTTTCCCAAGATGCAAATTCTTAGATTTAGACTCAGAATGAATTTGAGAGGCACTAGGCTGGAGAAGGTTGTAATGGATCATTTTAGATCTTCTGAAGAAGTAGGGATTAATAAGTTCTCATCTCTTTTTGGAGGTAAGTATTAACTAATATTTTAAAAGAGGGCTTGTGACTGACAAGACTTCAGTGTTAAACATATTTTTGAAAAAATATATTAAGCCTAGTTCAAAGCCATTAGTAATATTTAAAGACCTGGCTATTCCTCCAGGCATTTGTGCCAGGAAATCGAGCAAGCTCTGTTGATTGATTGATTTGTAATGTTCTTTTCTGTAATTGGAATTATTTCTCTGATAACAGACACTTGTTATTTGGTCTGCTGACTTTGTTGTTGTTGTTGTTGGTTTTAATCCTTGCATACCACGCAACGTCAATTCCATGTGGTTGCTGGCTATATAAATTGAATGAAATAATAATGAACGAATGAATGAAATTGGAACTATTGATAACATATATTGCATAATTCAAGTTTCATCAAGTTTCTGAAGGTACTTTAGATGCTAAACTGTTCCATTCTGCTCTCTTTAAACTGAAATATAATACTTATAGCTTTATATAGATTTAAAGATGAGTTGACACTGTACCATTTGGGGGTGGTCTATAGGTTGTACAACGTCCTAGACAGCCACAATTTGATTTGTTGCGGCTATTTAATCTAGAAAATTAGTCAATTGTTGCAAGCTCAAATTGTTAATATTGTTTAGAAGAAGCATATATTCATCAATAAACAAGGGTAGGCTAATTTTGAAATTTTAATTTTGAACATACAAGAAAAGCTAGGAAGCCCTCAGGCTGTTACTTCTCAGTTTAAAAACTATGTTATCAGTGGTAGCTGGTTGATGGGGGAGGGGCTTTTCACCTCTTCACCTGTGATTGGTCTAAGTGCTACATGGTCATAAGGGTTTTATGAGCTAGAATAATACCACATTTCTATATATAGTATAAAGTAATCTTAATGAATCTGAACAATATTGCAGTGAGTATCAGTATTGATTGCTGCTTAGGGCCCAGCTGAGTATGGGTTTATAATACTTGTTTGTATGTTAACACTTCGAAATATGCAGAACAGGTTTCCATATGCTCCACACAGTATCATAGTGTTTTAAACAACATTGTGTCTTCATGAGCAATTTAACACAAACCATTCTGCTTTCAATCTATTTTCTAGTATTGGGTAGACTATTGTGAGATTCAAGGTCTACTCCTATAGTGCAATGAATTTCTGCTGCAAGGCTGCCAGTATTCAAGGAAATTCACATCTTCTGCTCCATCTCGTAAAAGATCACGTGGGTCAATGTAAGCTTTTTAAATAATTGAGGAGTGGAGGGATACGGCAAAGCAGTAGGCTGAGAGGCAGTTCTTCAGAAGAGGTCGCAAATGCTTTCCTGAGGTTTTATAACAGAAGGATGTTGTATTCAAAAATTGCTAACATGAATTGGAATGTACTTTCATGCATCCATAATATTTTTTTTCTTCCTATCTTTGTAGCTGCTGTAATACTTTGCCAACAGCCTATTGACTTTTCTTAAGAAGTAGTTAATAAAGTATAGGAAGTAATGGCTATAATGTTAATTTAACATAATACTCAATGTTTGCTGAGTTATGAATTTTATTTATTTTATCTTTAAATAATCTAGAATTCCAGTGGTGTCTGGAAGCCCACATTCTTTTTTTTAATAATTTTATTTATATATTTTTCTTTAACATCCATAAGTGTTTAGTGGACAGTGTGTTATCTGGGTCAATATATTTTGCATACAATCCTGATAGTGATATTACCATTTAAATATACATAATCATACTTTTTCAACTAACATTTGTATACATAGTAATCATAATATGTTCTATTATATTTCAGTATACATAATATTATTTTCCCAATTTCTACTTTCTACTTCTTTTTTCTAACACTTATTAGAATAACCACCATGTTAAAAAGTATTCTGTCTATCCATCCATGTAACAGTCTCAGTTACTGAGTTTTCTCCAATGTAATCTTGAATGAGGGATTGCTGTGTTAGTATGCTGCAGCTACTTTCTTTATTAAATATCGAATATCCAAAACCAATTCGAGCTGTAAGTTGAAACTATTGGTAAAGTCATTATTTCAAGCCCAGTTCATTATAAATAGGAGGAAGGTACGATTTTTGAGTATTTATGGTAGTTAAGATGCTGACGAGAATTCAGCTGGGAGTCTAGAACTTGAATTTATGAAAAACAATTAGTTCCATTTAGGGCCGAAACAAAAAGAAACTCCCAAGATTTCCTTCCTACTGGAATTTTTAAAAAAAATAAATCTGCTTTTACATGTGCCGAACACAAAAATAAATGGAAGAAGTAACATTCTAAACCCTGCAATGTTAATTTTTTTACCCACAGATATTGGGAGAAGTGCATACTCTCATCTCTGCTGGCAAGAAAGTGACATTCTGTACCCTTCTAAAGGACAATACATCAAGGCTGACTGTGCAGCTAAATTGAATAGCAGTCGTACCATGGGATGTATAAAATCCAAAAGCCCCTTCCCGCACACTATTCTAGACGATGGAAGCAGGGAAGTCGGCAAATACGATAGTGGATGTAACCTTGAAAAATCTTCCCTTATTCAGGCAAACTCTGGGATGCCATCTTCAACAAACACTGCAGTGCTGGACTTTGCTCACCGTCTTTCCCTTGAGATTCTGGATCAAGCTGTGAAGCAATGGGCAATAAATGAAAGCAAATACAGTGACATCCCGTTCATAGAAAGCGATGAGCCATGAACTGCAGGGCTTGGCTTCCCAACATGCCTGTGAGGCATCTCGTGTTTTGGTGCTAGCACAAATAAAGCAACATTCATATGAGAGCATTTGTGATTTTAAAAGTCATCATACATACAGCTAATCCTGACTGAGGTAACTTTTTGCCTTTAGTTGTAATAGAACCACAATAACATCAAATGGTTCTAGGGCTAGTATGTAATTCAGTATTCCGGTAAGTCTCATTTCAGTATCTACAGTACAGGAATATAACAATGCAACAGAGCAAAGTATAAGTACCCTTAAAAGCAAAATCAGTCTTCCCTCAACCAAATAGCCATGAGGAGAGGGAATGTTTGGGTCAGGGTGTCAAAATAGGGTTTTAGCTATATAATTCCTATTGAGCTATACAGCAGATGTCAAACTGGCGGCCCGCAGGCCAGATGCGTCATGCGCAGGCCAGAGGTGGGTTCCTACCGGTTCTAACCGGTTCTTTAGAATCATTAGTAAACCGGTGATGACATGGAACTGGTTCTTTCGGTGTCTCCGTGGGTGCCGCCATCTTGGATTTTGCTTCTGCGCATGCGCAGAAGCAGATTTTTGCTTCTGCGCATGTGCAGAAGCTATTTTTTGATTGCTGTGCTGTGGGGGCGCGCGCACAAAGCGCACGTGCATGCACGGCGCGACCCTGAGCGAACCGGCAGCAAAAGGATCCAGAACCCACCCCTGGCGCAGGCCATGCCCACCCCAGCTCCGTGAAGGGGAAAAACATCACGAAACATCACGTGGTGGCAACATGACGCCGCGAGTTTGACACCCGTGTGCTAAAGTATCTTGGAAAAAAGAAAGTAAAGGGAAATATTGGTGCTTAACTTCCCTGTTTACATACAGGGGATTTAGTTACTTAACATGAGTCTGAACCCTATCGGCATTATGTGAATATCAAAGGTTTCTTTCCAAAGGCATCTCACATCTTGTTGAAGTGAGACTAGTTATTTTACAATTTTACTTGGTTGAGCGTACTAAACTCAGACCAAAGACCTGCACAGATAGGTTTTATAAAAGAACATACAAAAAACATTTAATAGTTGGAAGAAAAAAATAACTGAAATTACGATGATTTTGCAAGTTATTAGCAAAGTCCTTATGAAAGTGTACTAAAAACACTGGAGGGATTATTTCTCTTGATCATCAATTATCAAGAGGACAATAGGGAGAGTAGACAAAGGAAAAGCAAAAATGCAATATATAACAAGTGTGGCAGCTTGTATATATGGAGAAAGGTGACTACTGAAAATATGGGAATAATATATTAATTTAGTATTAAATTCAAAGAAAACGCAGTCTTTGTCCTCTTGGTTATTCAGGCAACATAATTAACTGTTCAAAGGGAAATTATAATACAGTAATAGCGAAGAACTGCTGTTCTTAAACTAAACTGTATATGATTTTCTCTAAATAAATACACCATTCCTAGAACAGCAGAGTATATTTTCAGTACAGAATTGAAAGAAGCAAGGCACTTTTATATCAAGGAGAAAGCTATCATTTTGTTCGGGTATAATTCATTATAGCAAAAATGTCACCCCTAATGGTTTGAAATTACACATTTCAGATATTTATAGTGTAGTTCCCCTTTGGAGTAGAATATTTTGTAGCAATTCTTTTTTCAACAATATTCGATAAGCACACGCCAAATTGATAATTATTCTGGCAAGTAGTAGAAAGTAATTTGACTTCTCTAGAGCCAGAACTCCTTCAGTTCTAATACATGTACACGCATATATATTCTACATAATATTACCCCATTAGTGGGCAAGGGCCAAACACAATTGTACAGTGAATGTCAGACTGACTTCGTATTGGATTTTGTAAAAGCTATACTATAGCAAGGGACGCGGTGGCTCAGTGGCTAAGACACTGAGCTTGTCGAACAGAAAGGTCAGCAGTTCGGCGGTTCGAATCCCTAGCGCCGCGTAACGGAGTGAGCTCCCGTTACTTGTCCCAGCTTCTGCCAACCTAGCAGTTCAAAAACACGTAAAAAATGCAAGTAGAAAAATAGGGACCACCTTTGGTGGGAAGGTAACAGCGTTCCGTGCGCCTTTGGCATTTAGTCATGCCGGCCACATGACCACGGAGACATCTTCGGACCGCTGACTCTTCGGCTTTGTAACGGAGATGAGCACTGCCCCCTAGAGTCGGGAACGACTAGCACATATGTGCGAGGGGAACCTTTACCTTTACCTTATACTATAGCAAGTGTTATATAAATGTATCATCACAAACGGTCTGATTATGATTATGCCATAAAGTCATTGTTAACTCTTAGCAATCACAAAATAGATTTTATCCATGATGACCTGTCTTTATTGGAATTAACAAGATACTTTAAATTTTTTTACTAAGTAGGTATATAATAAGGATACTAACTGAGCAATTTTACATGTTGCAGACTGGCTTGCTAGTAATCTCTTCATTTCCCTCTTTCTGCTCTTGAAGAGGTAACAGCCAGCAGTTTCCACAGGATCTTCTCAGAAAGACATATGGAGATCCAAATTTCAAATTTGAATCTCTAAATTTGGATCTCTTTACATAGGTTAAGTAGGCTAAATCCGTTCTGTCCCTTATTCGTTAAACCACAGTAGCCAGTTTTTAAATCATTATTTGCAGTTTGACTATCATTTAAGTAACAGTTTAAGGAAGTTTAAGGAAGGAAACTACCATTGTTTCAGCATATGTATTTTCCTTCTAATTAGTTAATTGCATGAAATTATGTTTGAATAAAGGAAAAACCCTTATAACTTTGTGTATTTATCTAGAACTCTATATGAGAGTCCTAAAAAGTCTGGGCTCTTAAATATTCATATAACAATTACTCATCTATGAAGTAAAATTGGCATGTTTAGGCAACCATGTCCAACTGGGAATGAAGATTATAAGATTTGCTTTTGTTTAAGACAAGAATGTTCATTCTGATGCCTGATGAGACCTTGCTAAAACCTTTCAAAATTTGAGTGCCAATAAAACACTAAATGTACTACTAAAAATTCTCAGAGTACCATTTAGATAGGATGTTGGGTGGAATGTGGAAAACAAAATACCACTCATGCTATGAACGGAATGGGACAATTCGCTGCAGCCAACTCACCATGGTCAACTTGGTGCGGGACAATTTGCCGTAGGACAATTTAACAATTACCTTTAATTATTTAAAATAAAAAAATATTTTAATTTTTGTCATTCACATTTCATTTTGTTTTGCATCCTTTCTGTAATGATTCTATTCCACCATTTGTTTGATATTAGTGTAACACTTGCCCCGCAGTGAGTTGGCTGTGGCAAGTTGACTGTGGTGAGTTGGCGTGGTGAGTTGGCCATGGCAAATTGTCATAGACCTGCTATGAAATATATAAATGGTCAGTAAAATGAAAAATGTCTCTGTATTTCTGTTTTCAGATTTTTCAAGAGTACAACACAATGTTTGGATTAATCAGTCATTTCCTAGTGCTTAAGTCAAAAAGGGCACTGTTTCTTTGAAGTTGGGAAATGGCTGAAAAAGGCAAGGCATAGCAAATTAGGCTAACAAGATAATTATCTTTTTACCTGATCATTTCATTTTTTCGCCTTCCAAATGAAAAATGCTTCAGGAAGAATAAAATTCAGCTTTCTAAACAGTGTAAAGAAATGGACAAGTGTGGTGAACATCCCAGCAAACAATAAAAACATTCACAGCTATCTTTGGCTAAGGATTGCATATACTTTCTACTCACTGAGGCTAGGAAAAATTCCCTTCTATTTCTTAAAATCTTGATTTGAAAGGCTGTGGGTATTTATTACAGCTGTATGATGTTCTGTTGTGTCATTGTACTTTGTTACTTCGTGGTTACTGAACACATTTCAAAGATTTCCCAGTTTTTTCTATTTGTTTTTTTCAAAAAAAATCTAAATTTCAATATTATTACATCATTTATTGCCATGGAAACTTGTGGAAGTATGGTGATATGACCTATCCATGAAAAGATTTATACACAGTTGTGATATAATTTACTGGTTAATCACTAGTTACCTAAAAAAACCAATCAAATAATTAAAGAATATGGTCATGTGAAAAATAATCAGAATAGAAGAATATTAAAATGCTAATAAAATGTAATTCTTGAATAGGACCGTGTAATGAAAGAATATGGGCCTGCCTGGTCTATGTGCATATGCTGTATGTACAGTAACCCATCTTCTGGGGATTACTTGCACAATAGCAGTATAGTACTGTTTTTCCTTACATAATATTTCCAAATCCTCCTCTTTCATCAAGTAATGATTGTTGGTTCCCAAAATGTGCGCTTTTAACTCATAAGCATGAGACCATGTCTATATTCACCATATAGTTTTGAGTTAATTTTTGTTTTGCTGTAGCTCAGGGGTGTCAAACTCAAGGCCCGTGGGCCGGATGCGGCCCATGGGGTGCTTAGATCTGGCCCGCAGGGCCGGTCTGGAAATAGCGAAGGACTGGCCCGCAGTGCCTCTGCTAGCAAAAATGGGGCATGGGCGGGGCATGCGCGCCCCCCAACTGCTTTTGGCCTCCAGAATGGTCCAGGAGGCCTTCCAGTTGTAAAATGGGGCCTCCGGAGTCACCCAGGCCCAAAATGGGGCCCAAAATGGGGCCTCCGGAGTGGCCCAGGAGGCCATCCAGGCCCAAAACGGGGCCTCCGGAGTTCTGCAGGCGGCCTTCCAGGCCCAAAACGGAGCCTCTGGAGTGCTGCAGGAGGCCATCCAGGCCCAAAACGGGGCCTCCAGAGTGCTCCAGGAGGCCGTCCTTGACTCAGAAGGTTACAAAAGGGAGGAAAAGTAAAATATTTTACCTTTCAGGCTTGCGGGATTCTGCTACTATAGCCTATGTCAATAATTTATAGTTCTAGTCTTCCTATGGAGTCAGTTTCTTGATCTGGTCTCTCTTTCATAAGGTGATCAAGTAGATCAAGTAAGTATTAAAAAAACCAAAATCACAGAAATGTACGCCTCCCTATTTTTATAAGTTTATAAAACCATGTCTGCGGAGGTGTGGTCCTGTGTCACCCCATGGCCACGCCCCCACCCGGCCCTCCAAGGTCAAACCCAATCCTGATGTGGCCCTCAATGAAATTGAATTTGACACCCCTGCTGTAGCTGTATTTCACATTACAGTTATTTGGAACAAAACCACTTTCTACTTGGCTAGCCACCATCCTGATTACAACTCTTTATCTTTCTAGGATTTCCTTCTTGATAAAAACCCTAGAAGTAGATTATCTAAGCAGAGATAGCCCTGATTACACTTGTAGATGGCCTATATAAATGACCTGTGGCAGAACCAGGATGGTAGTGTTAAATTCTCCAAAATTAAACAATCAGTTCTTGCAAGCTGGAATGAACCAGCTCAAGCATACCACTGGGAGGAACTGTCTCCAGTTCAGTTCTACCAGGACCAAGTGCTGTCACAATCTGGATATTTCATCTTTAACTTGGCCAGGGTAGCATTTCCCAATTCAAGAATCATATGCAATCTGGGAGTGTGGAGTGGACTCATAGCTCTTGCTTAATGATTAGATATCAAATGTGGCCAGGAAGACCTTTCCATTGCTTCACTTGGTGCGCTGTTGTTTCCTAGATTGGGAAGCCCTTCACACAGTCACTCATCTGACAGCTAGATTACTCCAACAAGTTCTACATGCGGGTGTCCTCGAAGACCACTTGGAAGCTCAACTGGTCCAGAATCAGTGTGGACAGTGAACTGAACTGGCTGACAGTTTACTTCTGGGTCCATTTCAAGGTGCTGTGTATAACCTATAAAACCCCACATGGCATAGATACTGGTTATTTGAGGGATTGCCTGTTTCTTATGGTGTTGGCCTACACCTCTCCAGGTTCCTTCAATTAAGCGATGCTACTGGGACCTGGAAACATGCCTTCTCTGCTACAGTGCCTGTCCTGGGAATGAGGCTTTCCCTGATCTCTGGGTGGCTCTCACTGTAATGGAATTCCAGAGGACTTTAAAGACCTGATTCTTTTCTCAGGATCTGGGCTAGGATGGGTGGATCCAGTTGCCTAGTGTTGTATATATTTTGTTATGCTGACTGGATTTGCCCTCTTGTTTAATATGGTATATTTTCTATTTTTTGATTATACTATTTGATATTTTGTTTTCATGATGTAAGTCATTGTCAATTTGGAGTTGAGGTCTGACTCAAATACATATAAATGAGATATTTTTCAGTCATAGTAGGCTAATAGTTCTTTGAAGACAATTCTTGATGTGGAGATTCATTCAGATTTCATTCAGGCCTTGCGAGATCCTCTAGGCCCGTGATGGCAAATCTATGGCATGCGTGCCAGAGGTGGCACACACAGCCCTCTGTGGGCAAGCGTGCCGTCGCCAGCTGCTCTTCCGGTTTCCGGTGCGCACATGTGCGCCGGCCAGCTGCTCTTCAAGCACACCGGAGCGCCGGAAACCCGAAGACCAGCTGGCCAGCGCACGCATGCGCACCGGCCAGCTGGTCTTCGGGTTTCCGGCGTTCCAGTGCATGCGCACATGCACATATGCGCGCACGCGTTCCGGTTTCAGCACTTGGTGCCGAAAAGGTTTGCCATCACTGCCCTAGGCCCTGGAATCTTGTTTTCCATGCTGTCACATGCCCCAGTTACCACATGCACATGGTCACAGATTTCACTTAGCAGGAGAATCCTTTCACATATTAGTTTTGTCAGTGAAGTTGAAATGGTGGAACAGATAGTTTTTTATAGCTGTACCCGAACTACAGGGGACTTGCAGAACTTTCTGAGTAACTACAGTCTGCAAGTAAAAAAAAAAACCCCATACAATTTTATATAAAAGAGAACTAAGATATATTGCATCAACACTCATTTTGGATAGCTGCTCAACTCTCCTTTGAATTAGTGCAGTACATTCTTGCCATATTTAACTGTCCATATAACAAATTGTTTTAGCTGATCCAGAGTGTCATGTTTTACATTCAGTTTTCACAGAAAAATAAAAACGTATAGGTACCAAACTCCTGGAATCTGGAATGATGTTTGTCTCTTGAAAATATAAGTCCTCTTCAAAGCATTTCAATCAATTCCAATTTTTTTACATGATGAAATAATTTATTGGATTAAATTCATCATACATTTTACTGGGTTATATATATACTGGCTTTGATTTTACATTAGTAAAACATTATTATAATTTGAGATCATCACTTCCAAGTGATTTAAAGCATGAGTCCAAAAATTCATCTGTTACGTCTTCAAGAACAGCTGGCATCCATTTCGGGGATTGGTCTTTGTCGATAAGTACTAGTAGAGAAGAATGTTTTCAGTTATGCTTTTCTTAATAATCATATTAAAAAGATCATTTTATATTATTCTTAGCACGTATGAAAGATAAACCATTGTGGAGATCAGTACATTATATATAATTTATACATAAATTATAAATACATATGCATTTTCTATAGAAGATGGAACTGATTCACTGGATTTCTTGAATAGAAAAGTACCTTAGATTCCTATCTCCTGAAAACAGAATGACTGAGAATCCAACATTAAAGCATTTATTTACCATGTTTCCCCGAAAATAAGATCCTGTCTTATATTTTTTTGAACCCTGAAATAAGCGCTTGGCCTTATTTTCGGGGAGGTCTTATTCTTTTGGGGCGCGTGGAGCAAGATGGGGCTCCTCTTGCCCTCTTACCTGATTTCCAGCTCTGTCTCCCTAACCTTAACCAGAGGAAATAGTATTTTTGGGGGGAGGGCTTATTTTCAGGGGGGGGCTTATTTTTGGGGAGGGGTTAGTATTTAATGGGGGGGGGGGGTTGCACCAGCCTACTAGAGGCATTTTATTATTTGTATTCCTAACCTAGTGAATTTCTGTCAGAAAGTGCAGTAATAATAAATGATTATTTTTAAAACCAAACAGCGACAAATTATTTAATATAAAATATTCAATCTCAACTCAATCTCAGTGGTAATTAGTCTTTATACCTCCCCCACACTGCATGTCCTTACCACCAGTGGCTCCATGTTTGGATTGAGGGTTCTCCTCCAAACCCTCTGCACTGCTCCTCTATCCAGCTATAATGCACTGAGATGTTTCAATGAAAAAACTCCTCATACCCTGGAAGGCGCATTGAGCCTTCTAAAATACTCTCCATGGCTAGGCTATGGAAGTTATACTTGCTAGTTATATGACAGTTGAAATATGCTTCTGTTTGGTATCTTCTGTTATAGATTTTGCATTGGCAAACCATATGCCTAGAACAATCTTACATACTAGCACAACCACAACAGAAATATTATTTTTCTTAGAGCAGCTCAATTTTGCATATTGCTACCCATTCTGCTACCCAGTGAAATAGGCAGCCATATGCTTGATGTTCTGAATAACTATTAACTATTTTAATTATTATTTTAATTAATTATCTTATTTTTATTAATTTTAATTTTATTAATTTTATTTAATTTTATTATTTTCTACCATCTTTATTACTTTATATTACTAAAACTGTCTCAAATAAAAAGAGGTCGCCAGATAATATATTTTGCAAGTATCCTAGAGAAATATTGTGTCCAAAGAGCATGTCTTGAACTGTCCCTGATACCAGTAACATGTCTAAACTAATAGTTTCTGAAGAATCTCACTAGGTCTGCATTGTAATGCATTTGAAATGGGCACTCTGGCTTCAAATTTTACCTGCTCGGACACCTTCATAGAAGTCATGGCCTCGCTGTAAGATAAAAGAAGTCATTAGGTAATTTCCTAGTATATTTTGAAACACAATTTTCTTTCTATATTTTGTTCCCTTAGCACTTTTTTCACAAGAAAAATATCTTCCAATAGGAAAGAATATCTGTAGCTCAGGTTGAATTGTTGGAGTCCTGGATGTTCTCCGGGGTTGGTTGTTTGCTTGTAGATCAGCGGTTCTCAACCTGTGGGTCGCGACCCCTTTGGGGGTCAAACGACCCTTTCACAAGGTTTGCCTAAGCGCGTGCTAGCCCTCCCCCTTTGTCACCTCATAGCATGTGGGGAGGGGGCGGGGAGGGGGTCACGGCAGCAGGGCAGGGGTCGTGGCATTAGGAAGGTTGAGAACCACTGTTGTAGATGTTTCATTAGGTGTTGCTTAGTTGGGTAATGAAATGTCTGCGGGCAAACAACCAAGCTCACAGAACATCAAGAACTCCACACACAAAAATATCTTATGTAAAGGCCACTTTTGTATATTGATTTTCAATCTGGTAACATTTGTAGCTTGCGTCTTTGAGATTCCGGGACGAGATCCCTACGGAAGTGTGAGATTTTGCACAGGATCAGTGGGAGGGTTGTTTGATGTAAAGATTACTACTTGAAAATAAGCCATTGATGGTTTTTCACTGTTGATTTCTGTGCTTCACATACAGAACGTGAGAGAATAGCAAAGCTCACTTACTGGTGATGAATAGCCGAGTCAGTGGAGAACTGATGGCATGTGCACCTTTCAAATGAAATTATCTCACTCGGAGTGCATTCCAGATGATGATGCCAGAAGTTCATCTGGCAGTATGACAGATAGCAGGAAGGGACTATAATGGACATTGCATCACCCCTGCAGAATGAGTCTTTATTGAGTATAGTGTTGGAAGTTGTATTAATATGTAAGCTAGATGAGCCAGTTGGTGTAGTGGTTAAAATATCAGGTTAAAAACCAGGAGACTGTAAGTTCTAGTCCTGCTTTATACAGAAAGCCAACCTCAGATACAAAGCCACAGAGCCAGATGACCTTGGGCTCTCTCTCTCAGGCCTAGGAAGGAAGCAACAGCAAACCATTTCCAAAAGACTTGTCAAAAAACTGCAGGGACTAGTCCAGGCAGTCACCAGGAGTCAAAAACTGACTTGAAGGCACAACAACAACAACATGAACGTTCTCTATCAACCAATGGGAGACAGAGGAAGGAGAAAATAATTTTTTCTTTGCCTGTAACATAGCAACAGCTTTTGAATCTCTTGAAAGAACCAAGTATAGTCAATATAGAATGCTAAAGCTCGACAAACTTTCAGAATTATAGTGTCGTCTCAAGTGAGGTGGGGGAACTGGGAAAAATGGGTAGCAATGTTTTGATTGAACTAGAAACTCAAAATTACTTCAGGAAAAAACGCACATGCATTCTTATCTGAGTGGAACACAGCTTTATGAAAGATACATAAAATGGGGTCATTCTGTAGTATACTGTATCTGCTTTGTTATGTCGATGAGATAACCAGAAGCAAGGACACTTTCCAAGGTACAATTTATGGTTGTTAATCCCTCCAAAGGTTTGTTCATCAACACTTGACAAATCATAAGGACTTCACTGAAGTGACAATGGCAATCCAGGTTGTTTTAGACCTTGAATTAATCTTTATAAGTTCTTTTATACATTCTTGGGAAGGGGTGAGAAAAGAGATTTCTCCTACACAAAGCCACAGAAAGTTGTAGCTGCCAAAAAAACAAAGCTTAAGTGAAAGAATACAAACTCCTGAAAAAAACAGAAGTAGAGAAAGTACACCATTCAGCTTAATGTCACTTTTCCCACAGCCCACAAGACAGTAGCAACATCAGACGCCAATCGGCCAAATGGATCTCAAATTTGGAGATAGATGGAGATATATGTGACTAAAGTGTGATTGGTATGGACCCTTCACATCTTGGCTATCGTCCTCTTTATTAAGGTTAATATGAAACAATGCTGAACAGAGCCAGTGAGAGAACAAGAAGCCCTGTAACTTGCGCTGCAAAGATAAAATGCTAACATTTAAAATCAATGGTATAAAACGTAATTACTGAGATCTTGGAGGTCAGGCACAAAAGGGAAGCTAATTCTTATTTAGGAACAGTAAAACAGAAGAAAGAATACGTGACATTATGGTATAATGGAAGAAGGATAGTTTGTCTACCTTTAGTTAAAGAGTTTGTCCCTTGTCTAATATGTTCACAGACAACAGTGTACAAAAATAGAATGGAATAGATAACAGAATTCCTGTTCGTATCCTTAGCGGACTATAGGAAATACCAGCAGTCCTGTAAGCCATACTTAGTGACATAAAAATATACTTGGCTCAGAAAGTGCCAAAATGCAACACGTCTTACCATGCATGCTTGACTCAATCTATATTCCATTGTGAATACATCTTGTAGGTTCAAAGAAGCTCCCTCTTTAAGTTGCCGGAAAGTTATCTTGAGTGAAGTTGGGGACATTTTAGCGATTGTCTGCAGAGGGGAGGAAAAACAGCTGATGTGTGAATATTTGATTCCAAAGAAGAGAAACCGCAAGTTACAGTTTCAGGTCAAAAGATAAAGTAACGAGTAAATTAACCATACAAGATAGAAATAAAGATAAACACCTTAATAAAATTGAAACTCCCGAAAGACATACATTCAAACAATAGGTTTCAATCATGAAATGAATACTCTTCACCTCATCCTCATCTAACGCTCTTTGGTTTATTATTTTTCTCATAATAGATTTATAATACTGTAATTCTTCTCATAACTTTTGGCTCAGTCACATAAGACAAAGCTAAATTATGATGGCATAGAGAAGGAATATTACAAAAGAAATAACACATCTGCAGTTGATTCTTAAATAACCTGCTTTAGTTAATGGAGCTCTGGAATCATGTACAAGGACAGAACTAGTCATGTTCCATGTGCTATTTGTCACCCTCAATACATAAACATGGATTATTAGATGCGGCTTCCTCAATTTCAGTGGCCATAGTGGATCCTTTCAGTAAAAGGATTGGGTGATGAAAAATGTGCCGGCACGCATGCGCACGCACACACACAGCACCAAGTGAATAAAAGGGGATAGGAAGACACCAACTAGGACAGAATGGAAGTAAAAGAGAATATAGGTGAGATACAGATTGGCAGCTCAAGTGATTTTTACCAGATGGTTGACCATCAGTGTTGACTGATGGTGAGTTTGGGTTGTGAAAGGATAGAAGTCAAGTTACTGAAATATTGGCGAGAGATCTGATGTTGGGGGATGCAGTTCTGGTCACTAAAGGAGAGAGGTGAACAGAACCTACTAGTGAGGGGTTGACGCAGATATGGTGGCAGATACAGGACAAGCCATTAAAGAAAAAGAGAAACCAGCAATTTTGTGTTGGTCCCTCTCTTCATCCATATACAGTTGCAAGAAAAAGTATGTGAACCCCTTGGGATTACGTGGAGTTTTGCATGAATTGGTCATAAAATGTGCTCTGAACGTCATCTAAGTCACAACAATAGAAAAACACAGTCTGCTTAAAATAATACTACACAAGCATTAGATGTTGCCATGTTTAATTGAACATAACATGTAAACATTCACAGTGCAGGGAGGAAAAAGTATGTGAGCCCCTAGCCTAATGACTTCTCCGAGAGCTAATTGGAGCCAGGAGTGAGCCACCCTTGACTCCAATCAGTGTGATGATATTGGATGTGTTGCTGACAGCTGTCCTGACCTTTAAAAACACACACCTGGTTTGGGTTTACTGGTTTCAAGAAGCACTGTCTGATGTGAACCATGCCTCGCAGAAAAGAGCTCTCAGAAGACCTACGATCAAGAATTGTTGACTTGCATGAAGCTGGAAAGGGTTACAAAAGTATCTCCAAAAGCCTTGATGTTCATGTGTCCACGGTAAGACAGACTGTCTACAAATGGAGAAAGTGTAGCACTG
>QLTV01002419.1:10066825-10089417 GCA_003457575.1 Thermophis baileyi | reverse complement strand
AGAGTACTGACATCAACCCGATTGAAATGCTGTGGCATGACCTTAAGAGAGCGATTAACACCAGACATCCCAAGGATATTGCTACACTGACACAGTTTTGTGAAGACGAGTGGTCCAAAATTACTCCAGATCGTTGTGCAGGTCTGCTCTGCAACTACAGGAAACGTTTGGTTGAGGTTATTGCTGCCTCAACAAGGAGGGTTAACCAGTTATTAAGTCCAAAGGTTCACATACTTTTTCCTCCCTGCACTGTGAATGTTTACATGTTATGTTCAATTAAACCATGGCAACATCTAATGTTTGTGTAGTATTATTTTAAGCAGTGTTTTTCTATTGTTGTGACTTAGATGACGTTCAGAGCACATTTTATGACCAATTCATGCAAAACTCCACGTAATCCCAAGGGGTTCACATACTTTTTCTTGCAACTGTAGCTCAATCTTCGATCCAAGTCAAATAACTGGTGATTCTCACCTCACGCCACTGTTGGTAAATGCTAAATCCATTGCAATAAGACCATATTTGGCCATGATTTGGAAGTGAATGAGTGGGAAGACCTGACATGCATTATTGAAAGTTGATTAAATGAGGTGGGGATGTCACCCTCTAAGGATTTGTCCACCTGGATCTTGATCCTTCAGCAGACTCAATTCCAAGATTGCAAAGGTATGGTGGCAATGGTCTTAAGAAACACCTTTCTTGTGACCAAGTTACCTGATGAAACATGAATGGCTGTGTATGAGGTTGAACTATTCAGAAACCTGGCTGTTGGTAGTTAGAGACAATTATTTTACAGTGACTACTGTAAAACAGGTAATTCTAGTAAAGAGAGGGGAGCAGAGGAAAAACTGGCCTGATGAGCGCTCCCTTATGGTGCCAAAGTTCAGTCCTGCTTCTTCTACTTCTCAACTTCTAAATGAAATTCTTGGGAGACATCATCAGTATAACTTAGGTTATTGTTGAATTGAGAGTTATAGGACACAGGTGGGAAGCTATGTCTGCAAGAAAACAAGCAAGCTCAGAGAGCACCAAGGACCCCTCAACCTTATCACTAAACAGTTAGATTACTGTGACAGTAAAGTAGCTGCAAAATACTTTACACTGTGCTGCCTCTGAAGACAATTCAGAAATGACATTTGGTACAAACTGCAGTAGCCCGTTTATTGACAAATAAGAATGACTGTAGCCACAAAACACTTGTGCTAAAGGTCATGGATTAGCTTTCAAAGTCAATGTCTTTGAAAGTCTTAGCTTACAAAGTTTAAGTCCTGGTTTTAACCTATAAAGTCTTATATGGCTTGGTACCCAGATATCACAAGGACCACTCCTTCCAAAAGGAATGGCATATTCCTCCCAGTATACTTTATTACTAGTTCCCTATTTCTGAGGGGTGAGAGAGACTGGGCTGAAAACAGTCCTTTTCTGTAATGGCCCCAATGCTACAGAATAGTCTCCTCACTGAGATTAAGCTAACATACTGATAGCATTTTAGAAAATGGTTAAAACATTTATTCTTCTGAAGAGCTTTTGGAGAACAATAGGGTTGGTGCAGTCTGTGATTTCCCTTTTGTGGTGCTTGCTCTTAGTGACATTCTTTTAGGTAATAATACTACATTGATATATTTTTATGTTTTTTATAATTTTAATTACTGGGAGTATTTGCCAATTATGGCAGTATATAAAATAGATACTTTATACATATAAAACTAGTGGTCTCTGGGCATCAAGGGAATTAAAAGATCTCTGTGTATAGAAGAACTGGGAAAGAAATAATGCAAAATAATCTCGTGTCTCAAGAAAATAATGGAACCTAGACAGAAAGTACACATTTCTGTGAAGAACTACTTAGTTATGGTGCATTATGAAAAGGGATGCATCTCTGTACAAAGTTTCAATGTACAACTATTTTAAAAAGTAGTCTTCCATTTAAAAAATGAATGAGAGTTGTAGTAACTGATGTAAAAAGGTTCACATAATAACATGGAGAGGACCAAGAAAGACTTGTCAGGAGACTACTGGATAATGGTGAATTAAATCATTCCTAAAATAATTAACCAGTGGACTAGAGCAGGGGTGTCAAACTCAAGGCCCGCGGGCCAGATGCGGCCCCCGTGGGGCCGTCCTGGAAAATGTAAGGGGCCGGCCCGCATCGCTTCAGCCCGGTCTACCCAGTGGAAAGAGGAAACATCGGGCCAGCATGGCTTCGGCCCAGTCTACCCAGTGCAAAGAGGAAACATCAGGCCAGTGTGGCTTCGGCCCGATCTACTCAGTGCGAAGAGGAAACATTGGGCCAGCGTGGCTTCGGCCCGGTCTACCCAGTGCGAAGAGGAAACATGCCAGCAGTTTGGGGAGTGGTGTCAAGCTGGCCACACCCACCCAGTCAGCTACCCAGTCGGTCACACCCACCCAGTCAGCTATGCCCGTCCGGCCCCCCATGAAATTGAGTTTGACACCCCTGAACAAGAGAGAAGACAAGTATCATCAGCAGAACATTAGAAAGAGGAAATGGATGCCTTCCTCAAAATGCTGGGTTGCAACTCCCACTATCCCAATTAGGCTGGGAACTGATGTACAGGTAGTCCTCATTTGGTAACTGCTTCCTTTAGAGCATGGGTGTCAAACTCGATCGTATCACGTGATGTCACATGACGTATCGCGATGTTTTTTGCCTTTGCGGAGCCGGGATGGGTGTGGCCTGCACATGATGAATTTGGCCCGCGGGCTGCCAGTTTGACACCCCTGCTTTAGAGACTGTTCACAGTTATGATGGTAATCAAAAAGTAACTCTGCAACCAGTCCTCACATTTACAATGTTTGTAGGTCTGTGAAGCAAAGGAAAGCTGAAATAAGATTGCAAGCAAAGTCTCGGTTTCACTTAGTGACTGATTTGTTTAGTGAATAGGTTGCTGGTCCCAACTGCAGTTGCTAACGAGGGGAACTGCAACTGGCAACTCCGACACTAAGCGATGTGATTATAAAGCACGATCTCATATGATTGTACTGACTTACAGCAACTGTTGCAGCCATTCTGGTTGCCACCATTCAGCAAATGGCAATGATCACCATTTGTGACCTCCTGCCAGCTTTCCCACTGGCTTTCCTTGTCAGAAGTCAACAATGAAGGTTACAAATGATTATTGCATGACTGCAAGATCTACAGCCATCGTAATCGCAAGCCGGTTGTCAAGCACCAGAATTGTGATCACAACCATGGGGACATTGCAATGGCTGCATCTACAAGGATTGGTCTTAAGTGTCCTTATTCAATGCCATTATAACTTTGAACCGTTGCTGAACATGTGATAGTTAAACAAGGACTACATGGAAATATGGATATACCAGTATACCAGAGCCAAAGTACTCCACAAGTGGGAAGATCCAGGTTTTAACCTACCCTGAACCATGGAAAGCCACTCTGCCTCAATACAACCTGTATCATAGAGTTATTATGGGAAAAACAGGAGGAGGAAACATAGCGTACACTGCCTTGAGCTCCTGAATGAAAGGCATATAGTAAATCAAATAAAGAAATAATGTGTTACAAGAAGTTGAAGTGAAAAAGGCTGTTTAGGAAGATGGTTTTATGTTATGTACCTGTAGGCTTCTGAATAAAATACTCAAAGCACTATTTATTTGTTATTAAAATGGGCAGTATTTGCTTCAAGAAGTTTGCTTGGTGCTTGTTGATGGCCCTACAGTCACAGAGAAGTAAAAAATGGAATTGTTTTGTTTGCAGTCTTTGCTTCAGTTGGAGCCATTTTTGAGGCACGTTCTCTTTTAATTCTCTTTTAAAAGACAGGAGTGAAATCAAAACTACTTTAGCTGAGGGGAACTGAAGGAAATCTGTTCTTGGGTAAGGTGATATACAACTTCCTTTCTCAAAGGAGGGGCCTTCTTGGGTCTGGAATGGCCATCTGTCTGCTGCCAAATAAGGTCTGTGTAAGTGTTTCATAGAATGTAGATACAGAAGCTTCAACAATTATAGAATGTTCATTATAACATTCCGCCTTGAAGCTAACTGTGCTCAGCAGGCAAAGGAACAGATTTACCAATTGCTGTTCTTTTTATAAAAACATTAAAACTACTAACCCATTGGAACAAGTGGCAGGTTTCCAGCGCTCAACCATTTTTCTGCTCCTGATTACTCAGTTCTCCTGTTTTTTTTCCAGATGTTAGCTGATAAAAGCAGTGACCCATTTTGCTTAGGCCTTTAGATCTGCTAATATGCAGTTGCTGGGCAGATCCTGCAAGCACAAGCAGGATAGTTTTAATTTATACCTCTGGTTTTTGAATACATGAGTCACTACCAGCTGGCTTAATA
Organism: Thermophis baileyi; assembly: GCA_003457575.1. NCBI lineage: Eukaryota > Metazoa > Chordata > Lepidosauria > Squamata > Dipsadidae > Thermophis > Thermophis baileyi. The sequence goes on along the minus strand of QLTV01002419.1, from coordinate 10,085,096 downwards.
GGGAAGCAATGAGAAGACAAATATTCCTCTGCAAAATAGCAAAACAAAGCGAACATCACACATACACAAAACCCCAAACACAGACCAGCTTATTAATAGCATCTACTTTCATCCTTAATGTTCCAGTTCCTTTATTTTTCTCTACAGTCAGGAGCTCATTAAAAAGGGCTAATTTGATACTGACCTATCCTTCCAGTGAGGGACTTCTGCACAGGATACACACCGTTTATCAATTTCATCTTAAGAATCCAAACTCTTGTCACTTATAATGCATGAATCTGTGGCATCTTGCTCCCTGTACCCACTGATGAACTAATGTAGAGGCAACTTTATCTGAAGCAATAACCAGAATGAGCTTAACTGAGTTTGGCTGAAACCTGAAGCCTACTAATAACATGGAATGAAGGGAGTGGAAATCCTGAAAAATTGCAATGCATACTAAAATACAGCTAGTCCTCGACTTATAACAGTTCGTTTAGTGACCATTTGAAGTTACAACGGCACTGACAAAAGTGACGTATGATCATTTTTCATTGCAGCATCCCTATGGCCATGTGACTTACATCTGGATGCTTGACAACTGATTCATATTTATGACGGTTACAGTGTCCCGAGGGGGTCACGCTATTCCCTTTCGTGACCTTCTCACAAGCAAAGTCAATGGGGAAGCCAGATTCATTTAACAACTGTGTTACTAATTTAACAACTGCAGTGATTCACTTAACAAACGTGGCAAGAAAAGTCGTAAAATGGGACAAAACTCACTTTAACAAATTTCTCACTTAGCAACATAAATTCTGGGTTCAACTGAGGTCGTAAGTCGAGGACTACCTGTAATGCTGGCAACGTTTGTCAAAACTGAAGCAATTCAGTAAAACTTACTTCAAGAGGAGCATTAGAGCTCCCAATTTCTTCAAGACATGGAATTCTCTACTTGGCTCTAAAAGCTCTGGCCAGGAGCGAAAGTATTGAAAGGCCTTGGAACAATAGAATGCATAGCAATGAATTACTATTTTCCCACTTATCACTCCCTACTGGTTTCTAAGCAGAAGCAGCCTCTTTATTCGCTCTAAAATCATTACAGAATTCCCAGCTTCTGTTTGCTTCCAATAGCTTTTCAAGCTGTAGCTTTCAAAGCAGCACCTCTGCAAATTTCAGGAGACCTATAGTCTCTTCCTGTTTGCAGGGGATCCTTTGAAACACTGCACTCGGGGAAAACTAACAGTCAATGTAGATTTCTCCAAAAAGTAGCTTATTTTTCTATTTTTGTGGGATTCCATTTTGAGCCAATCCTACATGACAGGGGTGGATTCCTTACCTTCCCTACCGGTTCGCATCGCAACGGAAGTGCACGTTTTGCCTATGTCTATGTCACGGAAATGACCCTCTGCACATGCGCAGAAGCCTCTGCGCATGCGCAGAGGGTTCTTTTGCCAGCCGCGGCAACCGGAGAACGGGTTCGGGGGCGTGGACAGCCGGCCATCGCTGCCAGTTCGGCGAGCGGATGCAAATTTCCACCACCGATACAGGAGAACTGGTCCAAACCGGCAGCAACCCACCACTGCTACATGAGTCAGGATAGTTTATCCATCGCTAATCTTTTGATTCTACAGACTAAAGTAGAAAGTCTGTTTCTCTTGTATCCGTGCTTCATCCAGAGCATTTTTCAGAATAAGATGTTCCTGAAACATTAACAAGTTGGACAGTTTTATGCACTGGTGGTTCAAGGTAGTGCTAATGCAAAAGAAAGGATGAAAAGAAACAGCTGAAAATATAAATAGTAGGGAAAGTACTAAGAAGTGCGTCACTCTCTCTCTCTCTCTCTCTCCCTCTCTCTCTCACTCTCTCACTCGCTCGCACCCCCCCACGCGCCCACTCCCACACCCANTCTCTCTCTCTCTCTCTCTCTCTCTCTCTCTCTCACACACACACACACACACACACACACACACACACACACACACACACACACACACACACACACACACACACACACACACACACGAGGTGACAGTCAAAATTAAGAATTTGAACTGAGGACAGATGAAGAACCAATCAGTTAAGTGAAAGACAGACTATATGCTAACAGGGGAGATTAATTTATTCTTGATAATGCTGTCTAGAGAGAGATCCTGATTTTTGCAAGGAGGATTTAAATCTGGTATGCAGCACCTGGTATTCATCAACTTGTGCAGACCAAGGAGACTGGGGAGGGAGAGAATGGGCAGGCACGCAAAACAGCAGCATCCAACCACAGTGTTTGAGAAACAGCTTCTTTTCTTATTGTGGAAAGAATAATAATGGATGAATGAACAGCTGTGCAGTCAAGAGAGGGCTAGAAAGGAAGCTGCCCTAGATTAAGGGATCTTCTGGGAAATTGCAGCTTTACTAATCAAGCATTTCTCCTGTGTGCAATGTTTATTAACTGAGTCTAGGAATATCAGCCCTTTGAGTTAAGCAAGGTCAAGAAATGGGTTCCAGAAATGTTATTTAATATTGTAGAACAACAGAATCTTGAAAGCTTGCCAGGGTTTCTCTCTGCTCCATCTTGTAACTGAATTGAGTTCCACTCTGGCCTGTCAATAAACGTAACATATTCTGGGTTGCCATAGGGTCCAAAAGATAGAAAATTATATTTCATTTTCTCCATTTTCCCCTTAATAAGCACTTATTAACTTTCTGCACAACAACAAAGACAAAACATAGGAATCTGTTACATCCAATCATACAGTAGATTGAGTTTCATTAATAATGAAACTGCTTCAGGGTGTGTGAAAGCAACCGATATCATGTGGCTGGACTTGGGGAAGGAACACAGCTACACTCATCCCACTATAGGTTTAAAGCGACAGTGTAAGCAGTAGTTGAATCCAATCTAAAGTGATGTTTTACAAAAATAAAGAGAAAAGAGCAATATGTATATTCACAATTGAATATACGATGGATGTCATGGGCTTTGCTCACAGGGAGGTGAATTGAAGCCTAAATAGTTAACAGTGAGAAATATCCTAGTTTTGCCTTATTCTCATATAAAAAATTATAATTGCTTTTAATCGCAATTATAATTCTTGCATTGTTATTTACTTATGCAAACACAAAGGCACTGCAAAAACGTAATTAATTTCTTAAACAAGACATTTTTCTGTGACCACAAGCAAGCATATATACTGGAATAATTGGGCAATACATCTATAAATAAAAAATAAATTCCCCAAATATTGCTCTACCAATAATGCCTCCTATAGCAAATTGTTTAATATTATGCCTTCAATTTTATTTGAAATATACATCACAACTATACAACCCCAAAAGTTATTTCACCAAAAGCACAATGAAATTATAAGTAACCATTCTCTCTCTCTCTCTCTCTCTCTCTCTCTCTCTCTCTCTCTCACACACACACACACACACACACACACACACAACACACACACACACACACACACACACACACACACAGAGTATGTAATTAGGACATGTAAGAAGTATAAATAACAAAGTCAGTTCTACTACCACAAATTCGACTTGACTAAAAATAGATTGTATTTGTAATATGAATTGTAATGTTATTTTTATATATTATAAGTTATATAATACACTTTTTTATGTTTACATATGGGTACGGCATGTATTTGTTAGCCCAGTTCCTTGGTTTCAGCTGTACCAAATTTAATACAAACTAGTTGTATAACCAATATACTGTAATTATTGAATTATATCATTTAGACCGAAGGCAGGCTTAGGTGAGTTCAGTATGACTAGGGAGGAATGAAGCCCCCCCCCCTTCAGGAACAGATCATTCTAGTGATTTCTGGAACATTCTGTCCCTCTTTGGGCTGTGCCAAGTCTCTTCCTGGACTACGATGTTCCAGGAGTGGTTCAGCACGTTCCAGAAATAAATCATTTGAACCAGAAGCAGATTGAGATATTCCAGACATGATGCTCCAGATAAAATGGGCCTAAATAAGTGAGGTTTGTACATCCTTACAAATCATATATTTCAATGAAAAATAATATTGAGAATTCTTTAAAAAAAAATAGAGATAAGCTAAGAAAAATAAAGGCAACTCTGCAGTTCACTGTAATACAGATTAATACATGATTCAAAAGCTTTGAAGGCTACTCATTCTGGGATGGATTTTTTTTAAAAAGAGATAAGCAGGGAAAGGGGAAATGTGGCAGTTTATATATACAAAATGACTTAGTTGAACAGCTCTAAAGACTACTAAGCACTTTTACTTTTTTTTTCTGCATAACTCCATGTGTTTGGTCATTGTTTCATAGCATTGGTATTTGAGGAGTCCCTGCTTTTCTCTTAACTGGAGACAATATTGGAATCCACTAGATTCAGGTACTTTTCTTTAATGACTGATCACTTGACAGGGCTCTCTTTCTAGGAAAATTCTAGCAGCCTAGTCTGTTGTCCTGTCCACTGATTTTCCTGCAACTTTCCTGTCCTCTTCTGCCATTTTCAGTTGGAGGGTTAACTCTTGTTTTTACTTGCTTTATTATTTTATTCACTGGGTTCCATCTGGACTTGTTTTATTCTATTGATGAGTGCATTACTGTAGCTGTTACGTATTTCTTGATAAAACAATTGTAAATGTTTCATTATTGTTTAAAAAGAACTGCTTTAAAAGATAATGCTTAAGCACGGTGAAATTAGGAAAATCTTACGTTTTGCAATGATGTATGCCTCAAATATCCTTCATCAGTATTCAGCTGACTTAACTGCTGTTGCAAAGCAAAAGAAATTTAAGCATTTCATTACCTGCTTATCAGTAATAAAGGACGGGAGAAGTATCATTTTAGAATTTTTTAATGTCCTTTCATTACTTTTGTGCCACTATGCTTTCCAAAGGGTGCACATTTTCACTGGTATAAGGGAAAAATGTCCCTTTGATACTTGTAAGTCTTGCTTCTATATATCAGCAAAGTGATAAATGTGATATTCTCATCTTATTTCCAACAGCTGAGGGCAAGAAAAAGCAAGGTGCTGATTTTATTTAATGCAGAACAAATAGAATTTAAGTTTGCAAACAGTGTAACTTTGTCAAGATGGGAATGTAAAAGAATATATTATACATTATTCAATTTTTATGGAGTCAGTCAAAGTGTTTTCTATTATCTAGTCCTGCCTTAGGCATGAAAGCCAGGTGAGTGACTTTGGGCCAGTCACTCTTTCTCAGCCCAACTCACTTCACAAGGTGATCGTTATGGAGAAAATAGGAGGAAGAAGGAGTATAAGATATATCACTGCTTCTGAGTTATTTATAAAAATAATAAAGGCAGGATAAAATTAATTAATTAATCAATTAATTAATTAATTTACAACAACCATACAAAAAAAAAGATAGATTCCTGGATGTTATTTTTTTTTTAACTTAAAGAGGAGAATTACTTAGAGACAAGATAATTCCAATTAAAAGACCAACAAAACAGAGACCTAGCCCAGGTTCACATCCTTTAAGCCAAAACTTAAAAAATAAAACTCTCTTTTCAATAGTAAATAACTTATATCAATTACTTCGGTGGCATATAATAATGTATATTAGCCGTGGTGGCACAGTGGTTAGAATGCAGTATTTCAGGCTAATTCGGCCAGCAGTTCGATCCTGACTGGCTCAAGGTTGACTCAGCCTTCCATCCTTCTGAGGTGGGTAAAATGAGGACCCAGACTGTTGGGGGCAATATGCTGACTCTGTAAACTGCTTACAGAGGGCTGTAAAGCACTGTGAAGCGGTATATAAGTCTAAGTGCTATTACATGCACAGTTGAACAGATATTCCCTTTTTCCCTGAAAGGAAGGCGCAGTAACAGAAATTTACTTCTTCAGCTTTCAAACAAAAAACAACTCTCAAGCTCCACAGGCCAATTGCCTTAATGACAGGCATAAACAAAATGGAAGGATCTGTTTCCCCATCTGTTTGCTGGAAATCAAAAGATGTGTAACTGTTTAAGAACATGTGGAAATTTGTCTTTTTGATTACTGCAATCAGCTGCAGGTTACTTTCATTCAGACTTTCAATTTAATTTCAAGCAACAGAATACATAAATGCAGTCAAACTTTAAAAAAGCCTGGATATATTCTTACGTATGGTTGCAGTAAAGCTACTGGAAGCCTATATTCAAGGAGTAAAACAAGTTACCCGCAGCAATGGATGAAGCACAGCCTCATTCATTTTTAATATTGTAGCACACAATTACTAGCCGAAGGCAGATTAGAGCAAAATGTGCTAGCCATTTCATTGTTGTTAATTTCATTTCAAATGAATGTCAACAACAAGCCCAGATGTTAAAAAAAAACACCTGTGGAAACTGCCCTCCTTAAAGTGTATAAACTATGAAGGCAAAAACATTTTCCAGGCCTTTCAATAAGACTTTTTTTTTTGTTCCTTCTAGCCTTTATTTCCTACTTTTTCTATTTTTCCATATCTCTCCGAAGTGACCATGGTACAGCACTATACTTTCACTGAAATTCACCCTAACTATGGTTAATGGTGAAAAACCATGCAACCGCTACCTGATAATATTAATTGCATTTTGGGGGGGATCCTAGTTAATGAATAAGAAAAAAACCAAGATGTTCTGCAAAAAATAAATGATGATCTGGGACTTTATTAAAGGACAAATCTCTTCAGCATGAAAGTTTTAACATTGGATATATCAAAGGAGGTATTCCATTTCTTTACATAGAAAGGAACAGCTGATGATGTGGTGGCTTTTTCAAGATTATGCTCTGTGATCAAGTAGGCTAAGGGTTGGCAACAACAATTTGATATAAAATAAGGAAGAAAAAAGAAAAAAAGAAATCAAAGAAAAAACAATGTGCAAGAAAAGAAAAGTTGAAAAATAGAAAAGAAACAAAAATATATATCAAGTGAATAAATATTCTTCACAGTAGTTATAAGTTCAACCCCCCCTCTCTAAAGTTACATCATTTACTATTCTTTTTATAATCTAGACCCAAGTTCATTTTTTATTTTTATGCAAAAAGTGCCTAGGAGACCTATTATATTATTGTCACCAAAGGGTTGGCAACATTTTCCAGAAAAGAACTAAATTTGTTCTTGTGACTTATGGGCTATGTAAATTATTATTACTATTGTCATTAATAGGAGTTCAGGTTTGAGTATGGAATCCACAACAACACAATTTATTTATATTTTATTTAGTATTTATTTATTAAATTTTTATGTTGCCAATGGGTGACACCAATCCTTGGTGAACTCCTTGGTTTTTAAATTGTATAACTTATTTCTCCCTTTGGCTTATACAGGTAGTCCTTACAAAAGTTCTTATAAAAGTTGATTTAGTGACAGAAGTTACAATGGCACTGAAACAAGTGACTTACGACCATTTTTCACACAACCATTGCGGCATCCCAATAGTCATGTGGTCAAAATTCAGATCCTTGGCAACTCGTTCACATTTACGACGGTTGCAGGGTCCTGGGTTCATGTGATCACCTTTTGCGACCTTCTGACAAGCAAAATCAATGGGGAAGCCAAATTCACTTAACTGTTTTAATAACTTAACAACTGCAGTGATTCACTTAACAAATGACTCACTTAGCAACAGAAACTTTCAGCTCGATTGTGTAATCGTCCTTGTGTAAGTAGAGGACTATCTGTAGTATTTTATTAACTATGAAGTTCTTAGCTTGAGTTGCAGAGAGAGCACAATGAGCAGAAGAAACAGAAAATCCCTGTAAATAAACATAGTACTTGTGGTTGTGGTTGTAGTTATAGTTATATATTGATTAAGTATCAGCATAGCCAAAAGTTACAGTTGGCACTACACATATGGGCTAATAACTCATTAATATAACTGCCACTCACTATTGGTATTTTTCCTCACATTTAATTTCATAAGGAAATCAATTTTCAATTTGAATAATTTAAACAACTCAGCCTCCTCAGAGAGCGAATAACATAACAATCAAACAAATTCATAGGTTTACATCATGCTCTTGAGGCAGAAAAGAAGCCAACCAGGTAGGTAGGTAGACAGGTAGGCAAGTACACAAACAGAGAGACAAAAAGATTTGAGAGGAGAGAGAGAGGGAGGGAGAGAGAGGGAGAGAAAGCGTTCTAATACTATGGAAAGAAGCAGAAGGTAGAAGAACATGACAAGCTATGTAGGAAAGACATTCATTCACCATTCAGTGGAGAATTTGTGCTATGAAGGAGGGAATCTGAATGAACATTGTTGGATTTTAAGGCTGGAGAGAATTTTAATGGAAAGGCATTATAAAAGATCCAAAGACAAGATATAGCTGTAACTTTTTTCTGTAGCCACAGTTTGGAAGGTGGGTAGTTTTATGACATGTACGCCTCCTCCGTCTCATAATGTAACTGCAGAATGCAGCAGCCATTGTATGAGTATCTGTTCTTGATCTTTTTAAAAGAAAAATAGGCAGCAAAACTATATTAGTCACTTGATGTCACAGTTTGGGAGGTGGCTTTCAGGTTAATATAAAAGTATCTTAAAAGGCCATGTGCAGGCTCCTCCGTTGCTTAGGCAATGCATCAGGCATCAAAATGCCGCTTAAAGTGACTGGATATAGGTATCCTTCAAATAAGATAAAAATTGAATGCAACGTTACCTTTAATTGGTCAAGTGCAAAAGGAGATCCATCTTTCTTCAGGTTTTGGACAATTTCTTCCATGCTGTTGGCTGAAAAAAGACTGAAAAGAGAAAATGTTCTGTAGTCAAAATGAGTCATATTTGAGAGGGAGGGAAGTGCTGCAACCTACGATGAGCAATAGGTACTTTAGCATGCAAAAAAGGCCTTACAGTAAATGTAATATATAAACTGCAAGGATATCATACCTTTAAATTAAGATTAAAATAATCTGAGCAGGAAAACTATGGTGGAACGTCAGTAAAAATATAAAATTTGACACATTTTAAAATGAATACGGAACCAGAAATTTTGTGGTTTTTGTGTGTGATTGTTTGTGCTGATATAATTGTTATAAAGAGGCCCTGCAATTTAAGAGTGGAACTGAGGTAGGCAATGTATCTGATTTACTGTTCCAGGCCCTTGCCAGAGTTCACAAAACCAGACGTATCAACCTCCTTTTGGGGAGGGGGTGTTTATGGTGTAAACACAATGCCTTACATTTTGTAGAAGCTGAAAGTACAGCTGAATAGCAATAGCACTTAGATTTATATACCGCTTCATAGTGCTTTACAGCACTCTCTAAGCGGTTTACAAAGTCAGCATATTGCCCCCAACAATCTGGGTCCTCATTTTACCGACCTCGGAAGGATGGAAGGCTGAGTCAACCTTGAGCCTGGTGAGATTCGATCTGCCAAACTGCTGGCAGCCGGTGATCAGCAGAAGTAGCCTGCAGTACTGCACTCTAACCACTGCGCCACCGTGGCTCTTGACTCCCAATCTCCGAAGACACCCAATTTATACCTTGCCTCACTCTCCCTACAACCTCCCTAGAAACTTCCCCAAAAGGTAAATCTCAAACTGCTACATCAGATTGAAAAGTGTTGTCCACCTAAACTTCCAACATTTTGCATTGAATTAGAAAATGCTGTTTCTTCCCTTAAATGTTTATTCACTCTCATATCAGATTTTTTTTTTTTTTGCTCTGACTTCCTTTTTAAAAAGTCCTACAGGCAGTCAAGCTAAGACATAGTCATTACTTAAGCAGCAGATGTTATTGCAGGGATTAATCACTTCCTTCTGTTCGTTGAAAAAAAAGAAAGTTGGAAGTCCACGATATGCCAGCATATTGCTCATTAGTGCTACTCAATAGACCTGTACATTTAAGCAGTTTGAACAGTATATTTTTCTGCACTTTAGTGAAAAACAGGTAATCAACGAATAGATGACTTTATTACAGATCATTGACCCACCAATCATACAAAAATGGTATGACCATTAAAGGGCTACTCATATTGGCAATTTCCCCATCTTTAAATATGAGGAGTGCCATAAGTGGGGAGGAATACCATTCTACATTTGTTCAGGAAGGACAACAAAAAACAAATGACAACTTGGCATTGGGTCGGCCACAATCATGTATGAAGTACTGATGAGTATCATCTTTATGTTATATACAGATAGCCAGATGAACCAAAGTATCTTCACTATCCCAGTTCTTTTCTCACAGCCCATAGGAGCCTAGCTGGAGCCTAGCTGGGAAAACTTTGAAGACAGTTTACAGAAGCAGACAGGGAAAAATTTAAGACCCACTCTCTCCATCCATTTCTGGGGTGAGGCATACTATTCTCATTTATGGCCATAGTAGGCAATTCAGCCCTATATAGAGCCACAACTATTTTTGTGTACCTGTTAATTTTGTCCACGTGTTCACCAAGGATAAATTCTTTTTCTTGATCAAGTTTGCACTAAGAGAAAAAAAGATAACAAAACTCCTTCCAGTGCCAAATCATTTAAAATGGTTACAAAAAAACAAAGCCTATGCTATTTCTCTTAATGAAAGAAAAACTAACCATTATGGCAATAGCCCATCTTTATCTTTGTTATCGTGATTAGAAAAGGACTGCTGTATGTTTGTGAGAAGACATGCACTATCCCAAATTCCTCCTCCTAATATTTTGAATTTTAGCTCCCAGACATCCTATCAACAATATCCTATCTATCTATCATCGTATCTATCTACAATAGCCCACTGTGGCAAGGAAACCATGCTTAGCACATTTTGATGATGAGAAGGGTCAGTGCAACAACTAACACCCTATCTGCAAATGAGAATTGTCGGAATTGTAGTTCTTCACAAGTTACATGTCATGTTTCTGTAATATGAACATATCTGTAATACAGTAACACTAGCTACAAATCATAACAAAAGGCCCAGCACTAATATCCTGGACACTCCACAGACTGCTTCCACTCCATTAACTTTTAATATCTGCAGATCATCATAACCTTTCCTCTTTGTAGAAAACATCTTGCTATGGGCATAAATTCAGTCCATTTTGCTGACGGAGAACCCGAGTGCTAAAATATGTGGCCAAACTGTAAGATGATTTATAGCTCAATTTCTGTCAGTGCACAAGGTTTCAAGGAATGGAGAGATGAGAGTAACCATCATCTTTTTTATTTATTTATTTAAAGATGCGATGCATTTGGTGTATTTCAAAAGCCTAAGTTCACTTAAAAAAATAGCATTTTACATAGAAAAATCCTCTATGTATCTATTTGGAAGTAAACAAATGAGTTTGGAATTAATTACATATATATAATTACATATATATAGAATGCACCTTAGAAATTTATAATAGAAAAACAGTAAACATCCTTCTAAGAATTCCATGTAGGAATAAACCTGACACAGCAGAAGAGCAAATATTTGGGAACAATATTTTATTTGATGTTATTTGATCTTTTATGCTTCTGCCTAAATCAACAAGGAAACAATCTTAAACTTAAAAACTCAAAGGAATAATTCACAAGGTTTTGTTTACTTCAAGCATAGTATTCCAAGTTTGCTGTACCAAGCAATTGCATCATTCAGGTACCAACCTTTGATCATTATTTCAATACTTCTTAGTATTAGAGAATTCACACTTCATATTTTTATCTTTATAATGAATTTTAATTCAGGATTGCGTCTAGTTTATCTTATTCTTAAGAAGTTGGTGTCAACTTCATTTTCTAACCAAATAGCTTATACATAGAACTCTAGGCTATTGTAGTGTATGAAGAGAAAGTTTGCCATATTTCGAACATTCCTCTGCTGCATACAGACCCAGCAAAAATTAAAAATGAAGACAGACTTTCTTAATAGAGGTGTGCTTTGTATATAAAAATTCTCTATTACAAAATCTACTGTATATTTTAATTTTCATTTACCTCCTTATGATAGGAATCCAAAACATCTGCAACATTTGCTTTTGTGGGGGATATTAATTCTATCAAATCTTTTTCAAGAGCGGCCATCTGCAAATAAAAGAATAGTTATAAAAAGTATACAAATCTACTGTCATATTCACAGTTTGAACCTTATCAAACAATCTAACATTTAAACAGTGAGGGGGGTGGAAAGCCAAAATTTTGTTTAATACAAGCTTTAATATTATCCAATTACATTTTTGTTAGGAAAAATGAGGTAATTTTTCTTGATAATATCAAGAGAGATTTCAGATATCTACAAAACAATGTTACATGAAAAACTTGGCTTCTCCTTTTTGCTCCGCAAGCCTTATCTCCACAACTAGTATAGAATTCTAACTTCTGAAAAATTATAATTTCACACAAGTGATTTCAAGACTGATGTTATAAAAAAAATAGAACAGTTTGAAACCTTGGGAAGCTAGTTCACCTCTATTCTCTTTCATGACATTTTATAAAAAGAAAGGGGGGGGGAACTGAAGTTTAGGGCATCATCACTTTTTTAGAAAGTTCCATCTGCTGGTGGACATCTAAGGGAGAAAGCAGAAATTTCCAATAAGAGTACAGACTTCTGAGGGGCCAAACCACTTCACTGTAAGATGTTATGAAGTCTGGTGTATTGTATCCCTACCCTGGTTTCTATCAACAAAAGGACTTGGGATTGGTTACTGAATGGCAGAAATATCTTTCTTCCTATAGTCCACAGACTATTTTCCAAAGGACCCCTCCCCTCAATCTAGAAATGAGACACAAACATAGGGCGGGGAGAGGAGAAAAATCCAGCGAAGTCTGAATACAAGGTATTGAAAACAATAGATTTACATGTACTGAGTTCTGATTTGGGTGGTAGCCTGGAAATTTATTTGTGAATGCCAAATTAAACCAGACAGGGTTAAAAGACAAAGGGAGTATTGATCACCTGATCAAAAAGTGCACGAGGTTATCTAAAAATATACCTGTCTCACAAAACTAGGAACAAGGAGGCAGTATAAGCAGTAACTGTCAGGCCCAAGCCCAAAGAAGAAACAGTGAAATCCAATTGAGTCCAATTCTTTATTTGCTTATACCTAATAGAATCTTGCCAGACTAAAGCTATAATCTTCTAATCTATTAAATATATGCTAAGGGATTCTAGGGTCTGGCTACCCTGAACCTCTTCTTCTCTCCCCCATCCAGCTCTGGACTGGGTTCTCTCTGGAATGTACTGCCTCTTCCTTGAGAAACTGTGGTGCTACTGAAATACCTCCCTCTCTTTTCCAGGTGCACATTCCATAACTGTTACCTATTTTGGCAGATTTACCTTCTCTGCTTCTACAAAATGAGTTGCAATTCCTGCTGTGTGGACATCTCTTCCTCTCAGCCTAAATCCTGTAAGAGCAAGAAAATAGCCTAGCTTCCCTGGAAGCCTTGGCAAGAAATAGCCTCCACCCACATCAGGGAAAAGACCTGCAATTAAAGGGGGGAAAAGATATGCAAGATGAAAAAAAGCTGTATAATTAAAACTTAAGTGCCGTTCCCCCCCCCCCTGCTAATAATTAGGCCTTGTAAGTGGGCTGCTTTGCTTGAAAATGAATCCTTTGGTGTTTTGCTCATCTTGTGGAAAAACACGCTGCACCATTTTTGCCCACACAATTTTCTGAAGATCTCTGCTGAAGTTGATAGCCACAAACAGGAACATTTCCCCCTTTTTAACTTGAAGAGCTTATGTTAATTATTGTGGGGCACAAATATTAGTAGCAACATCACAAAATACAATTTACTGCAGAACATGTGTAAGACTCTTTCCTCAAACTTTGTATTCGTGTGAATTATCTTTTCAAAGCCATCTTCAGACTTTAGGATGGTATTAATATGGAAAATGGTGTTGATATACTAGGAGCCACTGGGCCTTTTTTTTTTTTTTTGTGATTGGAAAGATGGTTCTCAGAAGCCAAATCCATGATACTATTTTTTCATACTAGCTATTTTATTTATTCGTTTATTTTATTTATTTTTTATTTATTTTATTTCATCAAGCATGTATTAGATAACAGATATAAGTATAAACATGATTATGAATATATGAAATGGATACGAATAAAAGGGAATATTAGGACAGGGACGGTAGGCACGCTGGTGCCCTTATACACGCCCCTTAAAGACCTCTTAGGAATGGGGTGTTTAAACACCTAGTCAGTATATGAGTAGTCTCAGGGTCAAATAAAATGGGACACTATGGAATGCATCCACTTCATATTTCTAACTTACCCAAATCCTGGGAAGTGAATACATAGAAAAACAAAGTATGAAACCAAACCATTGGTTTATGAATACTGAGAGAGAAAGGACCAGATTTTGGCGCTTAGGTTAAGGAGACTCTGGGTTCCCATGCTGTAGTCCCCAAACTGAGCAGTTCCCTTTCACATCCATATTGGAAGAAAAGTTTTCTTAACCTATAAATGGTTAAGAGCCTTTGATAATAGTTTAAGTCACAATGGAGATAAGAAGTCAATCAAAGTTCTTCATTACTGTCTCTATCCAAATCAGACCTCACCACAATGCCACAATTTGCACTCTCAGAACTGCCACTTGTTTAGCCTTTTTCAGTTGAAAAAAAGGCTGTCGAGAGTATCTTTCTAAAGCAATTTTTAATACTTGGTCTACCCACCCTTGGATTTGTTTCATTAGATCTTCGAAGCCAAAAATACAAGCTCAACAGATACCCTGGAATGACAACTGCACAGACGATGCTGTGTGATCAAAACAGTGCATTTGATTAGTGTAATCACCCCGAAGCCTTTGGCTTTCTCTTGCTTCAGTTCATCGGGTTGCTTTTCTTCCAGATATTCTAATGATGTCCCAATCTTCTCCCCATGAACAAAATGCATTTATTCATAGAATAAACTCTGAACAAATGATTCCCAGCCTGTGGTCTATGGAATAAGTGCTAAAATAATTTCTAAAAACAAATGTATTGTATATTTCTGGAGATCATCACATTTCAGGGGATGTTGGTGTTCTTAAACTAAACATAGTGAGACTTCAGGTGACAGTAATTTATTTTTTATTTTTTATTATAATTCACCATTTTTGCCCTAAAATCTATTTCCCAATTTTGGGATCCTGTGCAGACACTATGTGGTGCCCCCATGCATTATATTGTTGCTCCTTAGTTAATCTGGCCAGTCTCTGATGATAATGTCCTAATTCTACATAAAGAAAATGTTTTTTTTTTGGTCAAATTCCATCTCTTGCTCTGCACATATTTCAAAACTAAGCAAAGGACTCGGGAACAATTCTCCCTTAGTATGAAAAAGCATACTCCATGGGTGGAAATGTTCAAGAATTCAAGAAAGATCAAATCATTATTGTTATTCAGATGTTATCTAATGTTTTCTCCTGTAAGTTCTAAGTGGTATACATGGAGGTGAATGATCTTCCCACAGACCCTTTGTGGGATGTTATTGTCAGAGTATGTGATTAGATCAATATTATTAAGTGCCGCAGCAGGGTAGGAACTTGACTCTTCATATTCTAGCCGGTATTATACAGTAGTTTCTGCTTCTCTATGAACAGTCAACATAAAATGCAATGTGTGGTGCTTACCTATTGCTGTCTCTGGCATTGCAAAAACGGTCCTCTCTGTAGCAACTCTGAAAGGCCCATGGACAGACATACCCACACCCTACCAAAGGAAAACAAAAAGGAAGGGAAGGGAAAGTTATGACCTGTAATAAGTTCTGGTAGGAACCCTAGTAACCAGTTTCCTATTGTAGTCCACACTTAGGCCTAGCTACTTTCCCCCCTCTCCATTTCTCTAATAATAAATTGCCACCATTTTTATTGGTGCTACAAGATTTAGGCCATGCATTTGTCAAACATTTGGAAACCATTTTTAAAATGATTAAAATCTGTCCTTGATTTATTTAATACAGATTTAATACAGTTGCTTAGAAACCCTGCAGATGCTAAGTACTATTTTAAGTGGCATTCTCTCATGCCCTGCTTAATATAATACCAATTGCATATTTACATATTTCTTGCAAGGATACTGTGTCTTTATTACTATTCTATTTGTAAGATTTACATCCCATGTCTCCTCAGGACAGTCTAATTGGGGATCTCTCTGTGTTTTATCCATACAACAGATACATTCTCAGGTTACTTTGAGAGAGAGTGATTGGCTCTATGTGATCCAGTAAGTTTCTATGGCTGACAGTGGGCTTGAACTTGGATCTCCCCATTTCTACACTATTTTCTTAACCATTATACCAAACTGGCTGTCAAACTGCTACTTACTGCAGAAATACAATTTTCATTCATTCAGACATTTAGGCATACTTTTACAACTAAAGCTTACAATTAAGCACATTAAAAGGTCTTTTAATCACACCATTGTTTTTATCTCTGGAAACAAACCCAGTTTTTCTCCCTCTAGACCAGGGCTGTCAAACTCTCGGCCTGTGGGCTGAATGTGTCACGCACTGGCCACGCCCACGCCCAGTTTAACGAAGTGGGGAAAGTCCTGATACGTCATGTGATGCAGTGAGTTTCACACCCCTGCTCTAGACCCAATGTTTTTCATCATATATTTCCATGCAAGTTGGGAAAACTGCAAGCACATACTCCTCCTATATTTTTCAATGTGCATGTTCAAAAGTATTCACGATTCAGCATACTGGAGAGGTCAGAAGTATCTGGCTCATTCAGAACAGGAAATCACCCAGCCGAAAAGGACTGGCTAGACAAACTATTTCTCTCAGGGTCAGGAATTGCCACTTCTGGCACCTGAGATAAGGACTTCCCCTTCTGTAAAGAACAACTCAATCTGTCATTGCCAATAATAATTTAAAGGAACAGTTCCAACATTCAAAATATAAAGGAGCATAATCGAAGATTAGGCAATTTCTGGCACTCCAAGTATTTCAGAATTACATCTCCCAGCATTCCTCACCATTGCCCATACTCCCTAGAGAAGCTGTGAATTGTAGTTCAGCAATATCTGGAGTGCTACAGACTAACCACCCTTGCTTGACACCAAAATGCATCTCCAATGAATTATCAGCTCTGTTGATTGACCTCCTAAATTACAATAAAATGCTAATTAACTTAAGCCATTTCCTAGCAGGCCATCACTGTTGGGAAACCAAAGTTATTCCAGGAGATGGTCTATGTATTGCAAAGCTGCTAAAATAATCCTTTAGTAGGCAATCAAAAGGTTCCTCCATATGCATATTACGCTAAAAGAAAAAAGGATGTCTTGCTATTCAGTAAGGTCAATTCAGGTAAGGATGAGTTAACTTTTTGTAACATTTCAAGACTAGGCACAAAAAAAGAACCACAAAATGCAAACACAAACCACTTTTTTTTTATCACACTTAAAGCTATGGCTCATTAGAAGAGAGGAAAACTGGGACTCAAGCCTCCATAACACTGGAGCTCAAATTTTAAGAGACATGGAAGAACAGCTTTGTCTTGCCAAGCGGTTCCTAATTTATAATTTTATTATTAAATGATTCTTTCTTTTATAAATTACATGAAGCTGCAAGAAATAAACATTACAACAAGAAAGGTGAGGTATGGGTAATATATATTTTATGCATTTGCATGCTTGCATCTGATGACTCATGTTTAAATCAATGAATTAGTCAGTCCCTATTTTGTTTACATTTTAGTTATAGTTTCAAGCTTCTCAGGTTAGAATTACTTCTATTAGATGCCAACAAAATTCACCAACTACCGGGATCATACTATCATATGTGGTGGACTTGTGCACAAGCTAAAATATATTGGACTAAAATTAAGACGTGGTTAGAAGAGATGACGCAGCAACGTATTGAACTGAAATAAAATATATATTTTCAATTGACTAGCAAGGCTAGCAATGTCTGAGAAAATCTCAGTTTATTCCACTCACAATTTACCAGGAATTAGTTACTTATGAAGACCTCTGTAAATGTCAGAGATAAATCATAGAACAGTGATTCAGACTAAAATGGAATCATGCCAAAAAATGACAAACTTCTGAATATACAAAGGTGGTGCTGGGGAATTTACCGTAGCACCTTTTTACCCCCCAAAAGAGGGTGAAAACTTGGGTGCGTCTTATACATTGAATGTAGCCCCACCCAGCCACCCCCACCCTTTGGCCTCTGCCTCCCAGCAATTTACCTCCTTGCAGCAAACAGAACAGAGCCTGTTAAGCCAAACAACTGATTATCAGCTTCCCCAACATCAGCTGATTCAGGCTGCAGGCAGGCCATGTGCTAAAACTGAAAGTGAAACTAACTGCAAGGAGGCAAATTTCTGGGAGGCAGAGGCAGGCGGGTGGGCGGGGCTTCAGCAGCATTCGCTCTATAAGACGCACAGACATTTCCACCCACTTTGGGGGGGGGGGCGGGAGTGGGTTTT
>QLTV01002419.1:10035832-10066782 GCA_003457575.1 Thermophis baileyi | reverse complement strand
CAATCAGTTGCTCGTGGTGAATCAGGCTAATGTGCTGAAGCTGACCAGGCTGTTTGCTAAGACGCTAGTCAGATGAATACCGATGGATGCTTGTAGGCAGAGGCATAATTTTTTTTTTCTTATTTTCCTCCCCAAAAACTAAGGTTATACTTAGTTTATACTTAGACACGCGTCTTATACTCCGGAGTGTCTTATACTCTGAAAAATACGGTAATTGTTTTTTCCAGTTTTAAAACTTAAAAAATCAATAATGCTGTCTATCACTGTTTTTCCTCTTCTGATAAATTTCTGTAAGGAAACCCTACCTATATTCCCATCATCTTTGGATGCAGCCTTCATGACCCCTCCCAAACTGGTAGGTTGTAGTATAACAGAAAGCACATTATATACGTAAGGACTGCTCATATTAACTAATGGCAATTAATTTAGTGTTATTCACTATAGATGTAAATCAAAATAAATTAAATTAAATTAAATCACAGTTCCCCAACATCAGCTACTTTCTTACTCAGAACATTCTACATTCCCAGAATTAGCAAAAGAACCCATGGAAGCACTACTATACAACACACCCAACCTAATTAAATATACTAAGTTTGAAATACCCAGAATTGTAGATCTCGTCAATCTTTGCCTTACTACTACTTTCAATTTGATAGAAAAATATACCAACAAATCAGAGGAACATCCATGGGATCACCATTTTTAGGACTTATGCAAAGACTGTAATGCAATGTCTAGAAATTATAGTATATTCCCATGTATACAATCAAAAGTATGGATCTAGTATATTCATGACACCTTTGTCATAGCAAAAAAGGAATAAGTAGAGAAGACACATGAAACAACATCTTCTAAAGAATAAAATTCATAAGGAACAAAGGAAACAATAACATTCTACCCTTCCTAGGTATTCTCATCAGCAGAGCTAATGGTACCAAATTAGAAACACATATCTATCATAAAACCATCCACACTAAGCAAGTGCTCCATTACCAAGGTGACAACCCAATCTCCCACAAGAGAAGCTGTGTAAAAACACTATTTAGACAACTACATACTACAACCCTGAGCATCAGGAAAAGCAGACTATTTACACAACATCTTCCAACAGAATGGATACCTATGCAATTTTATCAAAAAATTGATAAAATCATTCAACCCCCTACTGCACAACCAACAAAAGCTATGAAAATATCAAAACATCTCCAGAAGATCCCCATCATTTTTATTTGTAGCTTTTCTATTCAATGTTTGTAATTTTAATTGTTTCCTAGTACTTTTAAACTTTTTATTACATAAGCTGCCCAGAGTCACTGATAAAGCTGCTGCTTCTCCTCCTCCTCCTCCTTCTCCCCCTTCCCCTCCTCCTCCACTGAAGTCAGGAGGACAAAGATTTGTGTCTTTTGATTTGAGAGGGCTGAGATGAGTTTTAAAGGATAAAATGGGCACCTTAACCTGCAATATTTAAATCACCCATTTCATTATTTAAAACTTGTCAATTCACCCAAGTTCCCAAAAGCTTTGTGCTGGGAAACACAAAAGTAAAAGAGTGCCTCTGTTCCCTTTACCATCTGGAGAACGATGATAGAACTGTCTCTGCCCCACCATTATCCTTGGTTGAAGTATTCTTTAATGATAAAGTTATCCTATTTTCTTTAAATGGCAAAAAGAGCAACTTCATAGATGTGATATTGTAGCCTGCTTGGCAACATTACAAAAGTAGTTTGCTAGCACCTCCTCTTGGGAAGCTTTTATCAACTTCACAGATTTAATCTACAGCCCTGGGATTCCTCGGGGTCTCCCATCACTATTTAAAACCTTCCTGAGTTTTTTTGAGATCAGCCAAACATGGCTAGCTGCTGCCACCTGCTGTTTTACAAACTAATGTCCATAATGCCAGTTGTTTGTCTTTGCACACTGGCTGCAAATGCAAGCATTTTGCTTTTGTTTCTGCAGCCAATAAGGAAATGTAGAGACATGGTTTTCACAGGCTTACTGAAATGCTTCACAGGGTTACTTTGGTCAAGCTTTTCCATTGACCAGTTCTTGAATCGTTGTTGTTTTTTTTAATTATCAAGATTTATTGTGAGATAACTCAGGATTAGCTACAAAACAATCTGCACCATTTGTCTCTGGGATTATGTCTGCAGCCATCTGACAGATTCAGAAAGATTCAATTTTAATTCAAGGCTGCTTCCAGTGTTTTCAGCCTTTACAGATAAATAGTGTGCAGAACGATCTCATACAAATGCTACTGTAGGAGAGAAATTAAGATTGCCCTCAACCAGATAAGGTGTTTTGAACCAAACTGAATTCTCAGAGCACAGTCAGGAAAATAGAAACTGAAATTTCTAGAAAGGTACATAAGGCATACATACTGGGAAGGAATAACACAGTAGATCAGCCAGTAATTTATCTTAAGTTTCTATGAAAATAACTTCAGTCTAATGAGATATGTCCAAAACAAGTATCATTGTAAACTATGGTTAGAAACCATAATTTGGCCTTAAACAAACAAAAACTATATACCATATGGATATATTATGATGTGATCATAGTTTTGTTCCACATAGGTTTCCACAGAGCAAATCACACCTATTTCAAAATGGACGCAAATATTTCCAATCCTCTTATGGGAATACTGAGAGAGTTGAATATACAAACCCTGCGCTGATGGACATAATAACCCTTTGCTACAGTCTGAAGGCAACCAATACTTTCCAAACTGCATCCCGGGCTGATAAGCATTGGAACCTCAGTGACTGGAAGCCTGGAAGTAAGGATATATCTTACTTTGGGAAAGACCGCTTTAGCAGCTTTTCTGATAAATACAAAAGCTTTGCTCTGGTAGCACAACTACTAACATAGAAGAAAAGGGTAGTAACAAAAATGGAGGCTCTACTAATCTGCTAACCTCCAAATGCTCTCATCTCAGCAAGTTCAATAGCTATATAGGCTAAGAATGATCAACATTGCAGTCCAACATATGTAGAGGGCATCAGTTTGAAGAGGGCTGCATTATAATAATCCTTTCCCATACATCAAAATACTAAAATGTTATAATCTCTTAATCATTTGCAAGATTTAATGAAAAAAATGGAACAATCCCCATCTCCCAAACACAAGCATTATTTTAAATGACATGAAATGGTCCTTGCTAAAGATGTTTATACTAAGCAAACTTAATAGAAATTTTAAACCAATCTCAATGGAAGGACCCTAGCTCATAGCTCATGTGTGAAATGCAAAGCTTTCAAGTTGCCAATGTGGTTTGCATGCAAAGATCCCTGGTTCAATCCTTTGCATTTCCCTGCACAGCTGGAAAAATGCATCAATTATGGACACTCATTGCCAGACTAAGCTACTTGGAACAATAGTATAAACAGTTATAAGCAATTTTCTATGACCCTACCTCCTATGATGCTAGGGACAGGATGACATTTCAGTACTTGTAAAGACAACTAGTCCTATAGGATGTGATGCTAGAAACCTCCAAGAGGAGTCTAAAACTCAAACATATTCCAAATTGTTCCATCTTGAACTCTAAATCCTCATCCCTTGCAATTACTTTATTATATTTTTGGCTGAGCTGAACATTTTATTAAGCGCACAAAAATCCCCAGAAATAATTGCCAATTATGTGAAAAAATGGCATCAATGGCTATTTATCAAAATGTACAGGTGACAATGCCATAAGAACGTTCAACCAAGTGCTTATTAAAAAAAGATTCAGCTATCCTTATCTGTGTCATTATCACAATTCCTTACAAATTTGTCATCAAGCTGTAGATAACTTGAAAATGGGAGATGGATTTCCTTAATACAAAGGCATAGGAGCACATGGCTAATTGGATGTCACTGAGTTGTGAATATATTAATAGCTACATCACACATTTCAATGTGTGAAATATTTTCAAGCTGTTCTTCAGAGCCATCACAAGAATTCATTTATTATTCTTAACTTTACAATTCTTTTTTTTCTCAGAGTACAGAATTTTGTTTGAGACTTCCATGGGGGAAGGGATACACAGACAAGGGGGAGAAAAGGGCAAAACAAAATTAATATTTTAATCCCAAAGCTAAGTGGCCTACCTACAACGTTAATCTAATATTTAGTATCTAATATTTGTATGAAATTACACAGAGAACAAAAAGTGGCATAACATATGAAGAACGGTTGCAGGAATTGGGTATGGCGAGTCTAGAGAAAAGAAGGACTAGGGATGACATGATAGCAGTGTTCCAATATTTGAGGGGCTGCCACAAAGAAGAGGGGGTCAATCTATTTTCCAAAGCACCAGAAGGCAAAATAAGAAACAATGGATGGAAACTAATCAAGGAGAGAAGCAACCTAGAACCAAGGAGAAACTTTCTAACGGTGAGAACAATTAACCAGTGGAACAGCTTGCTTTCAGAAGTTGTGGGTGCTTCATCCCTGGAGGCTTTTAAGAAGAGACTGGACAGCCACTTGTCTCAAATGGTATAGGGCAGTGATGGCGAACCTTTTCGGAACCGAGTGCCCAAACCGGAACGTGCGGCTGCGCGCACGCCGGAGCCCCGGAAATTTGAAGACCAGCTGATCTGATCTTCTGGTTTCCGGCATGCATCTTCGCACGTTCCAGCGTGCCGGAAACCTAAAGACCAGGTGGCTGGTGTGCATGCGCACCGGCCAACTGGTCTTCGGGTTTCCGGGGCTCTGGCACGCGCAAAGATCAGCTGGCATGCGCGCGCCGGAAGCCAGAAGAGCAGCTGGCGATGGTGCGCGTGCCCACAGAGAGGGCTCTGCGTGCCACCTCTGGCACATGTGCCATAGGTTCACCATCACGGGTATAGGGTCTCCTACTTGAGCAGGGATTGGACTAGAAAACCTCCAAGGTCCCTTCCATTATATTCTATATCTTAGCTATGGGAAGAGCTCCATGTCAGTGACTGTAATAAGCACTGGCAACCAGACTGGATTGATGAATGCTCTCAATTGTCAACACTCCCACTAACAAACGTTAAATAATAATGTCTCAGAAGAGCTTTCTATCCTAGTCCCTGAATTCCATTTTTACTGATCTTCATTCAATCAACAGCCTTATCCAAGAAGTTGTATACCTCAAATGTCTCATCTAACTCAGAATCCAGAAATAGAGTCTTCATTTGCATAATGTTGACATCTTTAATCCTTAAATGATTTCACCTGGCACCTTCATGCAGATGTTAAGATTTACAACTAAGAAGAATTCTATATCAGAAATGCAATACTATACCACCATATGGACCTGGCTCTACAGTTAAATAAATTAGACATACTTACATACAATTAGACGATTGAGAAAGAATTGTGAGTAAAATATTAGACAGCTACTGTCATTTGATGTTAACAGATAGTACATACTAATGCTGAGATGTATGGAAAAGCAATGAGGAAGAGGGAAACAAAGAACCTGTCACTCAGAACCACTGCAGGAACATCATTAATGGAAACCAAGCAAGACCATGACTCCAAGCTAAAAGACCTTTTGAACCCAGTTGCCAGAGAATTTAATGGGAAGATAGTGTCACACTGCATTTTCCCTTAGGCATTCTATAGAGCAGGAGTGTCAAACTGGTGGCCCTCAGGCCGGATGCGTCACGCGCAGGCCACGCCCACCCCAGCTCCGGGAATGGGAAAAACATCACAAAACGTCACATGACAGCAGCATGACGCGGCGAGTTTGACACCCGTGCTATAGAGGCATCTGCTTGACCACTGTAAGAACAGAACGCTGAATTAGATGCTGGTTTTGGATTAAACTAACATCCACATCCCAGTGTGCAGGTCTGTTTATATGCATTAATTAAAAATTTTGCAATCCAAAAAGGTATCTATGCACACATCAGAGGTTAAATGCTACCGGTTTGGACCGGTTCGCCCGAACTGGTAGTAAAAAATGCTACCGGTTCAGGCGAATCGGTATATCCGACGATCAGCTGTGCGATGATCAGCTGTGCCGCGCGATCTAGATTAGCTAGAAAGCAGGATTTCCTGCTTTCTAGCTAATCTAAATCACGCAGCACAGCTGATCCCCTCCTTGCTATTCTACTTACCTTTGCAGACTCTGATGGCTTCAAAATGTTCCTTTTTCAGCTCTGCACGGTAGTGCCTGTGGCGTGCATATGTGTGCACCATGTATGCGCGCGCAAAGCGCACACAAAGCGAACCGGTAGCAGACTTCAGAGGATTTCACCCTTGGCACACATACAGCTCTTACCTTTCCTCCTATCCATATTAATACAACTTTTAGTTCAAAACCACATTGTGCTTTCTCTGTCCCTGAAGCTACATTGGCACATATTTACATACATGATACAAAAACAGGGGAAAGACAACACATCTTGAAAAGAAAGAACAAAAATACACTACAGTGGCTTTAGCTGGGAGATGAATAGATTATTCCCAATCACTGCAGTACTTCATTTACTTAGAATTCATTTAAGCTGGAACAGGATTGTCAATACCTGTACATTTGGCTATTGTTAATTTAAACTATGTTTTAATTCCTATCTGTATATACCCCTCCCAACTAAGGATAATATACATGTAATGAAAGCTCTAAGAGACTACCATCACATCAGATGTGTTTGTTTTTGAGATGCTTCAGGGCTCTCAGCTGTTTCTTTCAGCAACAGCCCAGCCCAGCTACCCTTTTAGAAATTCTAGGCAATTTGCACATGGAAGCAAGCTAACAGAAGTCAATGAGGTTTGCTCCTCAGATGCCTTTTATTGTTGTTCTTGATGAGAAATAACTTCCATAAACTCTGTCTGAGAACATTTTTGAAAAACAATAGTAAATAAACCACTCCTCTTACAGAATAAAACTGCTGGTATCTGAAATTTTCCTTGCACATTTTACCCTGGTAAGTTAGTTCTCCTTCACTATTCCCAACAGAAACAGGAAGTCATTGGTCTTCAATTACATTCATTCCACCAGGGGCTAGTCACAAACAGAGAAATCACAATCTGCTTTTATTTTTATACAGCCATCTGCAGCTTTATTTACTGATGCTCCCCGTAAGAGGAGCTTTTACTACATGGTGCTAAAAATACTATGGATACTTTTAACGTATTTATATTTTCATTGTAAAAATCAGCTGCTAACACTGCCTAGTCTTTTGGCTTGGTTCAAGTGCATTCAAAAATTAGTGGGAAAACTTAATACTGAATAAAGGGCTATGAATATTCACTACAGATGTTATATGATCAAATAAAATATCCTTATTGCCGAATCACCAGTCGAAATGAATCTGGAGGAAAAACGGGATTCTCAGAGACCGTCAAAACATAGTGTACATACTTCCTCGCATAGCCCATTTCTCACTTTTGGGGTTGGAGGAGGGGTGGGGACTTCAAGTCAGTGTTGTCTCTTGGCAACTGCCTGGACAGGTCCCTTCAGTTTTCTTGGTGAAATTTTTGGGAAATGGTTTGCCTCTGCCTCTTTCCTAGGGCTGAGAAGGAATGCCTTTCCGCCCAAACACCATTCAGTTGGCTTCTGTACCTAAGGCTGGGCTACACCTTCATTTTTATAAGCAGTGACTCTGTGGTAGACCAGATTTGATAAATGAGTAGAAAATAAAACAATACATCTAAAAACCAGTCTTGTGAACATCAATTTGGTTCCTGCCTTATATGCCTTATTAGACTAATGTAATCCATTTAAAGCTCAATTTATTCCATTTAACATGCATTTCTGGTCAACCGATGGCCTGAAATGTTCTTAAAAGCTTCAGCTGCCTTGTTCAAAAGGAAGTGGTCTGCTTTCTGTTCTGTTCCACCTCCAATATTTTATCTGAATTGCTGTTTGCCTCTGTTCTGCCTCAGTTCCATTTGGGCACAAGCCATCTGAAAACATATGATTTCAACAGAAAATGACTACCGGACTCTAGGTCAACCGACAAAGAAAGATACAATTATCTACTATTTCAGGATGCATTTTAACCATCCAAGGCCCATCAACAGTTTTGCTTTAATTTAGCTGCTACTGCAAACAATTGTGAGACACTTTTACCCATTGCTATGCAATGCATCGAAGTATGATTTAGGCATAGTATGAATGAACATTGGCTAAATGTTATTTATTTAGTAAACTATAGTTAAGCAAACTCTCTCTTAAAATAGATCCAGTCTGCATTTAAATATCTTGCCCTTTCAAAGATGTCATTATTACAAGAATGTTTAGATATAAGGTATTCCTCGGCTTGCAACCATAATTGAGCCTGGAACTATGGTCATAAGTCATGCCGGTGGTTAAGCAAGTCATCACATGACTGACCCAATTTTATGACTTTTTTTTGCAATGGCTATTAAAGGAATCACCCTGTCATTAAGTGAATGCCATAGTCGTTAAGTTAAGCAAATGCCACAGTCATTTTTGCTGAAACCCAGAATGAATGAATGAATGAATGAATGAATGAATGAATGAATGAATGTCTGTCTGTCTATCAAATTTGTTTCCCATCTCCCAGTTCAGACTGAGTGGATTATATCAAATTAACAAAAAATTCAACAATTATAAATATAAAAACGGATTAAAATTACAACAATTAAAACAAGCTAAAAACAAGGGTTTGAAAGGGAGAGGCAGGCTGCCTTCTGTGTTAATGTACGATCACCTTCAGCCAGCAGCTTTTCCTAAGGACCCCATGCCAGTCAGTAAAGCCAGGTTTTAAGACTTTTTCTGGAGGCTAAAGATTTCTGGAAAAAAACACCGTAAATTGTGGTCATGTGTCCACGGGATGCTGTAAATGGGCTGGCTGCCAAGCACCCAAAATGCAATCACATAACTGCGGGGATGGCAGCCACTGGAACTTCAAATCCTGGTCATAAGTACCTTTTGTTTGGTAAACGGATGCTAAGCAACTAGTCATAAGTCAACTGTAAACTGAAACAAGTAATTCTGCCTGGGTCTCTGGATATCAGCAAGGTTACTTGATTAATCCAATTTTTACTCTCCTTTTAAATTTCAATTTTATTTGTGTTATTTATTTATTTATTTGCATCATATCTAGCATTTGAGAGCCAATTTTGTGGAGTGGTTAAAGGTACCGGGCAAGTTACCAGGAGACTGTGAGTGTTAATCCTGCCTTAGGCCTAAAGTCAGCCAGATGACCTTGACTAGTCGTTTCTTGTAAACCCTAGGTAGAAGGCAAGAGCAAATCACTTCCAAAAATACTGACAAGAAAATTGCATGGATTTGTCCTAGTAGTCACTAGGAATTGAGACTGACCTGAAGGAACGACAACAACAACAACAACATACACTGTAAATTGCTAATTTAGATCATATAGTTCTTTTTAATTTGACATTTATATTCTTTTATTTATACTATTATTATTATATTGTTTTATTTATACTATTATTATATAACTACTACCATTATTATTTTTATTCTTTAATAAGGCAAAAGCACACACTTTCAAGCCCCCTCAGTACCTGGAAGTTAAACCTGGAGGAATTCCACTGACATCCTTGTGTATAAGAGGATAAAAGAAGTACTATGTGCACATCTGATCTCAATAGCACATTTTGGAGTGCAAGTCTCCATTTAATGCCACAAGCACTGACCAGCCCAAATACCATTCTGGGTATGGCATAAGGGTTCCTGACCCAATCCAATTAACAGACCATTCCTCTACCCCGAGAAAGATGCAAAATCATGGAATCAAGTTGTATAAGAAGCCAGAAATTGAAAAGAGCAAGCAGATTTTAACAACCTCTTGCCACGCTTTCATCTCTGTTCTAGTGGCTGAGAATGTGCTGAAGTCTCATGGGATTGGTCAGTACAGCTGGAGGAGCTGAGACCAAGTCCTGAATAAACGTTGTTTCCTTTGCTTGTTCCCCTCCTTCAATACTAGATTTTCCTGGCTGGCGCAAATAAATGTGTGAAAGTCAAGAAGCAGTATCAGTGATCTTGATACATTGCTTTCTCAACCTACAGAGATTATGACAGCTTGATAAACTAACTGATCTGCAAGCCACGTCCAATCTTGCTTTGGGCGTAATGGGTGACTGCCTGCACTGTCACTGCCCCAGTGAGAACCGTTCCAGAGCCTAGAGTGTCATGGGAAAACTGACGTAGCTTCCTCAAATCTGGCTGTATGAAGTTGGGTTTTGTTTTGTTTTTTGGGGATCTCTCTGCTTTAGTTCTTTGTCTGAATACCCTGAGTATTGCCTAAGTAAATAAGATACACAAGGAAGGAAGGTCCAGAGCTTGTCTGGTCAAGCAGTTTCAAAATACAGAATGTTCAGCTAAGACTTCGTTTTGGATCAGCATATAAGGTGGCAGATTGTCATAATGCTTGCCCACAGACAAAAGGGCTCAGCTCCCCATTTGAAATCCAAAGCTGGTCCTAGGATCAAATGACACTTTTTTTTTTGAAATCTCAAAAGGAAAACATTGTCATGGGACAAAACACAAAATGTCAGTGCTACCATTTAGCAAGGAAGAATTTAGGAGAAAGAGAGTTTACCTACTCAGCTCTTCCAAGATGGGAAGGGGGGTCATATAATTGCATATAATGAAAAGGGGGTCTCCAAAAGCCTGGTGACTAGACTACATCATTTGCAGTCAGACAATGATTACACCCAGTTTTTCAAGGATTGACTATTCCCAAGGGAGCAGCAGAAGAGGAAAGATACAAGAGACGACAGGAGAACATTCCCAATCCTATGTAAGATAAAGCAGGCAATTGCTTTTCTTTGCAAAAGGCATGCATAATGCAGTGCTTTGTTTGTACTCAACCACTGCTTATGTGACACCGTCCAAATATTAGCAGAAGGAAAGTAGATTCTTCAAGCAGAATGTTTTTTTCCAAGAGCACAATTCTTTAGCACAACCAAGGTAAGATAGTCATTGGCATCATAGTGCTAGTTACGTAGTGGGACAAACAGTACCAGGCAGAAATTCCTTCAGTATCTTTCTCTAAAAAATATTGTATTTAAAACCTGGTAGAATCTCTGATTATCTTGCTTGTTTAACCTTTATTTGCTGTAGATGTTGCTCCTCCCCAATGCTGTTTCTTAAGATAGTTCCTCCCTTCTCTTCGTCTACTGTTTTTTTAAGACACTTTTCACCTTGCACCTTTAGATATTCTTCCTCCTGGAATAACTTCTTTCAGAGTATTCTCATTTTTCCTTACCATAGTTCTGGTTGGGGTTTTTTTTGCAAAAATAGTTTTTACTATTAGTTTAACAAAGCAGCACAATGAACATTCAGTATGAGAAGACAGTATTGTGAACCTTCTTCCAATATATATAACTGTCAATTTTATCCATCAAATAAGATTGCTTGAAATTGCTGTAGCTAGTTCACCCACAATTTTTAAGACTAGTTGTGAACACAAGGTAAACCAATCTGTTTATTTTACAAAATGTTTCCACTTACACCACCCATTGTAATTCCATCGATAAGTGCCACATAAGGTTTCTTGCAGGTGCCTGTCAAAAATTATAGAATACGTTATCCTACTTAAAATATTAGAATGCACACTTATCTAAGGAAATACATATTTATAATGTGAATAAAATATTCAGAGGGGTAAGTTTAAAAATTTCCTTTTTTTCATTATTAAGAGCATTTTAAAATATATTTTTACGTTTAAGATACTGGTTCTTTTTTTCCATTCTTAATGTTGTTTTTGGAGGAAAAACCAACTGTTCATTTAACCTGATTACAATAGTCACCTTGTAAAACATAGCAGAGAAGTAAAAACAGGCCAGAATAGAAAAAAAAGAAGCTGGCGGTACCCGAATTAATAATCAGATTAATACTGATAGAGATAGCATACAAGAAACGGTTATGTGTTCATTGTCAAGAGAACAACATATTAAATGTTAGATAGGTCTCAATAAGGAGGGCATTCTGTAATCAGAGTTTTACATTTTAAATCTGGAGACACTGTTCTTAGAATAACTTAAATAAAAATTAAGAAAAAGCGAACAAGTTAAAAAGGAAATTGGTTTAAATATTCCACCTTTAATGTTTTTATTAGCTTTACTTGTATAGTATGCAATGTAAACATGAAACGGGGACACCCCTAGCAGGAATTGCAAATAAATACTACTAAGCATATATTCAAATAATATAAATTTTGCACATAAGGGGTTATAGCACTCACTCTTTTGGGATGTGACATTAAAATGATCTAAGAAAATAACTGTCCTAATTTTAAAACCCTTTCATAAAGTTTCATTCTCCTCTGTTACTGTGCTTCTTTAAATGAAAGCTTTCACTCCTAAAGATGGAAAAGATTTCCCCATCAAAGATACCAAGCAGAACAGACTTTATTGGCTTACACAATAAATATCTATTATCCTAAAACAGAATTTTCACTGCAGAGATGAAGTCAAAAGAAGTTATTAAGGGGATACTATAAAAAGTACACATACCAGTAGCATTATTCAATATGTATTCTTCTCTGAAAAAATCTTTTGTTAATCTGTCTCCATGTTTTTCTGCTTCACTGATAGCTAAAAAACAAAACAAATTTCAAAGTTAATGATGACAACATTTAATATCCCAAAAAAGTCCTCATTTTTTCTTTCCTTCTGGCTTCCACAACTCCTTTCACAAGAATTAGCAAATTCTATGGTGAGCTAGGATAGAGTGGATCACCCAAAATCAAATGAGGACTGAGGAAATGGCTTCCTATGAGGTCTTCTCAGGTTCAAAGATAAGAAATTCATATCAATAGGCCTTCCTGGCATTAGCACTCAATGAGGGGGGGGGGTTTAGGATGACATTTCCTTGTATTCAAAATCAAGGACAAAGCTCTGAACTTTGTAAAAAAAATGTTCACATTCTCACCTTTTATATCACCCCCAGCACAGAATACTTTTTCACCAGCTCCTTTTATTAATATTAAGAAAGTTTCAGGATCCTGCTCCCACTTCTGAAAAAAATAATGGGAAAGACTATGTCAGAGCATTAGACGTTTTAAATGTGCTGTCTCTTTTCTTTCAGATTATGCAATACATGTAAAAGTCACCTAGATCAGGGTTGGATTGCCCAGAAAGAATAGAAAGCCAAAGCATTAGAACTGTTTGTAGAAGGCCTGAGGAACATTGTCTATTGTCAGCCTCACTCAAATAGACCAGCCCAGGAAATCAACTCCACAGGAAGGCTAAAACTACTGGCTATAATAACAGAATCTTACAAGAATGATTGTGCTGTACCTACTCCCTCTTTCTATCATTCAGTAAAGCAGAAAGGTATCTATCTGACCCTACCAAATTTTATCTCAATTCTCAGTCTTAAAAGAAAGTTTCAGTCCCTTTTGCCTAGGTAACTGTTCCTGCATATTTCCATCATGAGCATCCTGACTCTATACCCCACCCTTGGATTCCCAACCACTGCATCTGCAGGATGAGAAATTGTAATTCAGCAATATATGGAACTCACAATTTTCTACCCTATTACAGTCCTACGAATGCCTTTTTGAAAGTTGGTCAAATCTATTCATACGCCCAGATAAAAATGTGTAAGGTTAAAGTTCAGGAATAGAGTGTATCAAGCTGAAACCTTATAAATACTGCAGTTCTACTTAATTGAACGATGGCCAAGGAGAGGCAAGGGTACCCTTTTCTGTTGCGGCCCCCACCCTTTGGAACACCATCCCATTTGAGATTAGATCGGGACTGACCCCTTACAACTTTTGGAAAGCCCTTAAGACCTGGCTGTTCTTCTGGGCATGGGGGTCAGTAGATGAGGTGCGCCCCTGATTTAATTACAGTTGGATGATTTATTCTTAGTTGCAATTTTTCCTTTTCTTTGATTCTCTTGTTTTACGATATATGTTTCTTATTTCTGTTATCTATTTTGTTGTTTGGAAGTGTGTTACTCACCAGTGGCATTTTGCAAGATGAGCAACCATATAAATCAAATCAAATCAAATCAAGTAACACAGAGGATTGAGAGAAGTTTTTTTACTTCTTAGAATATCCATGAAAGAGGCTGGGAATATTAGCACATTAGACCCCCATCTCTCCTCACCCTCTTTCCACTATACAAGCCAGCATGCAAGAGGTACACACCATCATGATAGTTACATTCCTTCTTCAAAAAAAAAAAGAAGCTGGTAAGAAAGAGAACCCACTATGAAGGCCCAAACAGAACTTTGCTCTGAACAGAGCATCTACACAAACAAAGAGAAATGCATTCTGTTTCCATTTCTCCCCATCTCATGAACTCCTCATTTTTTCTGAAGAGAGCAAGAGTAGGATACCAAAAGAGGAAGAGGAAGATGCTCTTGCAGTCAATGTATTTTATCACAACGCTTGTGACATCATTACTATACTCTCAAGCCATGCCATGAATGTCCCACTGAAGACCTGTGTCACAAACAGAATCTTCAACTCTCTTCAAAGCAATGCTTCTCAACAGAATCTATTTACACTTTTAGTGACAAAGTGTACTGAGAAATCAATGTCAACTTGATTAGAAGTGCCATCTTTGTTTAGCTAGTCTCATATGTCTTCTGTCAACCCATTCATCAATTGCTTTACAGATAGACCTCAACTTACAACAGTTCATTTAGTGACCATTCAAAGTTACAATGGCACTGAAAAAAGTGACTTATGACCGTTTTTCACAATTATGTCCTTTGTAGCATCCCCATGATCATGTGATCAAAATTCAGATGATTGGCAACTGGCTCATACTTATGATTGTTGCTGTGTCCCAAGGTCATGTTGCGACTATCTGACAAGCAAAGTCAATGGGGAAGCCAGATTCACTTAACAACCGTGTTACTAGCTTATCAACTGCAGTGATTCACTTAACCACTATGGCAAGAAAGGTCGTAAAATGGGGCAAAACTCATTTAACAAATGTCTCACTTAACAACATAAATTTTGGGCTCAATTGTGGCTGTATGTCAAGGACTACCTGTATTTAAAATGTTTTGGTACTGTTATAACCTTGGTTTCATATAAAGCCGCCAACCTTTAACTGGTGATAGGTCTGTCGAATCATGGAAAGAGTAATTGCATTCAGAGCTTTTGGTCTGTTCATGGTAATGATGCCAGCACACCCTCTTTTTTCCAACAGAACCTCAGCTGAAGGATCCTTAGTCATACTCTGTATGGAATGACAAAGACTTTAATTAAGCTGATGCTCCAATGACAGATTGATTGGCAATTCTACACAATCTGTAATTCTGCAGATGATCTTAAAAACATAATTAGTACATACTAAAAATGGCTATTTTTAAGACAAGTACTTTGAGCAGAAATCTACAGAAGTACCCAATACTGACTATAAGAACCTCCACCAATTTTGAACTGAGTACTCCAGACATAGAACTCTTTCTTACATTCCTTACAACACCTTTGGGTTAACCCTTGTTCTTAATTCTCTCATTCTAACACTGTTAAATATACCCAACCTATTACAGAATTGAATTTTATTTAAGAGGTTCCACAGTTAGTAAGTTTATAAGCCAAGGTGAAATCACTAGGAACCTGTCAACTCTGTTTTATAGTACTGTTCATAATGCTTCATGCTTGCATAAGACTAAATTGTTACTTTTATATTTTAAAGAAAGCCATATTATTTAACTATCTGATGTTCTTCAGATTTTACCCTTAACCCGTCTTGAAACAGAAGATTACCAGATGATAGTTTTGTAAGAAACTTCCTTCATTTTCAAAAGTATTTTTCCTTGAGAGATTGCTATTTAAAAAACACAAATCAACAAACTCTCATTGGGACTGAGGAATTAGTGTTATTAGGGCTATTGTGTTTTAAACAAATATTTATTCACCCAACTTCCATACTTACTAAGTGTCGTAGTGTGATTTGCAACCTGTTGAATGGTTTCAACCTGAAACAAGAAACTCAAGGTCAGACATATCTCTGCCACAGCAAATGTAAATACATAAAGCAAATTATGTATTTTTGTTAGACTTGTTTTTAGACATGTCTTTCATTCCACTGCATATTTCTCAAAATGATCTCAAAATGATACATCCATTTAATGTAGTTTCATTTTTTTTCAATATACAGTACAAAGATTTTTTGCCTCTATTGCTCTGATACAAACAATATATAAATTCAAGAATACTGGCCAAACATATGGGACTTTACATGACTTTGGTACATTTTTCTCCTAATGCCCTTTCTCCACTGTTTCCCACAAAACACTCTTAGGATCTGGCACTCAATAGAATGACATAAGACTTGTGGGAAATATATTTGTACTAATTAATAAAGTCCATCCTTTGTTTTTAATTTTAGATTTTTATTATTTTATATCAGTGGTAAGCTGTTTGGAAAGTAGGATAGAGAATCGGGCTTTGCATATACATATACATATGCAAAGCCCGATTCTCTATCCTAATTTCCAAACAGTGTAACACTGATATTTTTGATTGTTTATTTTGTAGCAGAAAATTAACTGTCACTGCCCTTGGATGCAGGGCAAGCTCCAAATCACTGCTTAATCCTGCAGCGCAAATTCGGTTGATAAATCAAAATGTTTGCCCTTACAGTTCAAGCTTGCTTACAACTAGGAACACCGATTCAAACTTATTATCATGTGCAGGACAGTGCAGTGCCATGCGTGAGAAGATTTTCACCGTTTTGGTGCTGATCAATCAGGATGACAGCGAAGTATTTTTTTGCTCGCTTGCAGCGCGTATCTATCTATGATAGCAGCTGTAATCTACGCTGGAACGCCCAGCTGACACCGTCTCTCCGGGGTTTCATGTGTTGCGATACACGCAACATGCGAACTGATCTTATTCAAAACGGCAGAGTTCAACTGTCGTAACTCCGAACTCGGTGGGACTTTTAAGTAAATCCCCGGGGACAGCGGGACCGCTCAGAGCAAGCGGTGGAGAGGAGGGCTGCGCTGGGCACTTCTTCAATCCCCCTACTCCATTCTACTAAGGTGGCCGAAACTGAAGGTAGCCTTTCCTCCTCGGTCGCCGGAATCTACCTGGGAAGACACTTCCGCATCACAGGGGTCACCAGCAGCCACATCACGCCACCGTCTGCTCAGCGCCCCCCCTCCCCGCCCAAGCAAGGAGCCGCCGAGAAGGCGCGCCCAGATGACATCATCCAAGCGCGCTGGAAGGCAGAGCGCTCGCTGCCGCCTAGCACGTGTACGAAGGCCACCAGAAGCGAATAGGGGGGGGGGGGGCGTCTGCTCAGCGCCCCCCCTCCCCGCCCAAGCAAGGAGCCGCCGAGAAGGCGCGCCCAGATGACATCATCCAAGCGCGCTGGAAGGCAGAGCGCTCGCTGCCGCCTAGCACGTGTACGAAGGCCACCAGAAGCGAATAGGGGGGGGGGAGGACGATCTCGTAGTCTGGATCAGAAATATCTGGATTTGGATTAATTCTCCTGGCGCAAAAGTCTCTCACAGAGGATAACTTTGCCATGCATTCCACGTTTCACGTTAAGGATGGAGTACAAGAGGCATCCAACAATTATGCATCGCTGGCCATATGGCGGTGACAGTTCTGTCTCCATTTGAGTTTACAGCTAAACATCCCTCCCCTGTTACAGTTATTCATCTGTGCTTTTAGCGGTTCAAATAATGCATTTCAGGAATGGACATTTCGTATAGGGAATGCATAGCCATCACTCTCTCTCAGCCTTAGGGAAAAGCAGCAAGGGTAAACCACTTCCTAAAAACTTTTACCAAAAAACAAAACAAAACCCGGAGGGTACGTAAGCAGTTTCCAAGAGTCAATACCGACTCGAAGAGACTAAAAAGAAATTTATTTGGCGGAGGAAAGGGCCAGCTGATAAGGTCAGGTCACCTATACATCCGATAGAAATCTGGATCTTGCCCATATTCCCCAGTGTTGCTTTTCCTGATCTGGAGGGACCCGTGCTAGAAAGTTCTTTGCGCCCAAAAGGGGGAGTTCCTAAAACCCCAGAAGTGCAACATTGCTTTGCTCTAGATTTTTGTGAATGAAATTACTTGGAAGCAGATTTCAGAGTTCCCCTTCAAAGAGCGTGGGACTGCTGTATAGAGCGACTCCTGGTGGTAATTGAAGCACCGGAATTCACTTTTTTTCAGCTACCAAGGTTCGTGCCGCTAATGCTCCCATCGTGTGACAATTGCCAATTGTAATATGTAATGAAAAATAATCTAGAGTTGAATTATGTCTGTTGTGGCTGCTCGTCCCTCCACTTTCAGTGCCTTCAACACAGAACAAAAAAATCAACAGAAAGATTTTATCCCCATCTTTTCCAGGGAAAGCTATTGCTTTCTACTCCCTATAATGCAGGTGTTATACAAAGGTAGCCTGTCTGGTAATTCAGATGTTGGAAATAGGAGTGTGGAAACTCAGGTTTACCCTCAGCTATGGATGGATATTTTTAAAAAAAGCAAAACTCTGAGCAAGAAATCTGATCATGAATTGAACATGTTTGTACTGTTGTACTTAATGTAAAAATAAGGATAATACAATTTTAATAACCAGATGAGAAGAATGAAAACAATCAATTGTATATTACCTGTTTTAATTTTCAGTTATCTGATAATGCTGAAGTTGTGATAGAGATAGTTTCTTACAATTGGTCTGAGTAATGTTTGATTAAAGATAAAGAAGAATATAATATGAAGATTTGATAATGAGTGATAGTATGAAACTGTTATCCATTGACATATATAAAGAAAAACAGGAATAGTGCATTAGGATTTTGTGTGTGTGTGCTTTGTCAAAAGTGATTATAATTTTTTTTTAAGTTTAGGAGGCAGCATCAAATATTAAAAGAAATCTAAAATGCTATTCATAATAATTAAAGTATTGTATGCACTTTTGTCTTCATCAAAAACAACCATTTATAATTCATCAATATTTTACTTGGATTAGAAGCTATGTTAAAAACAACTCAAAATTTAAAAATTCAATTCAAAATTACTGTTCTCATGGTTGATGAACTGGGAAGACAATTATGACATAAGACCTTCCATTGTGACATCATATCCCCTACTAACTGGTTCTTATGCTAAGTAGGTACAGTAATAGTGTTCACAGGAAAAAGAACACAGTTCCTTATCTCCTATTTTGATGGTTTTTACCCACAGCTCTGTTGAATGAGTGTGTAAGACAAAGAATCAGTAATATATAAGAAGAAAACAAAACAGTTAAACATGTAAGTAAGATTTCTCATTATCTAAGATGGTCTGAAGAACTTATTACAAATTATTTTTAATTATTCTTTACCTTCAACTACCGTATATGTACCAGAACTGAGCTCATACAAAAACTCATTCCACGTTCCTTCATACAACAACAATATTTCTCTTTATTTTTCTAACACACACATATAGTTAACACTGGGATGGGGAAATTGAGTATTCTCTGTATTTGTTATAACTGCTTTTCTCTATGGCCATTTGATTGATGTACATCAAACCTGTTCTCTTAAAAATATGGAGGGACCATCTTAAAGCAATCCTTCTGCTAACAATAAATTTGATGCAATATTTATTGTTCATATGGATGTACATATGGGGATTTCTTACCATTTTTGTCTGCTAGGTTTTTGGCAAAACAATACTAGTGTTATGAGATACTATGGGAAGTAGCTTTATTTTTCACTATTACATCAAATAAAATATTCTAAGCAATCTGAATACCTTAATCTAACATTCTTTGAAATGTACCCTTGGGCCAAGGTATCTTGCAGGACTGGATTGGAAAGCTAGGTTTAATTGCTACAAAAAGTAGCAATTATGGTCTTTCACTAGTGACCTAATTTAGGGAATCTGAATCCAATCTAGTTCTAGTAAATAGGGTGGCCATGTTGTTAGTATCTGTCACATTCTTGTTGTCATATAAAGCTACAAGAAGTTCCAATTGATGTCAAGATGACTAGCTCAAGGACTGTAATATGGGTAAGAAATAATTGGAAAATCACATATGCACTCTCCCTCATATTTTTCAATGTTTTTTTTAATTATTTTTATTGTTTTTAATATTTTTAAATTATTATTTAAAAATAATCATTATAAATTATAAATATTGGTAAATATTTATTTACCAATAAATATGAAGTTGATGTATGGTCAAATAAGATTTTCTTACTGTATTTAATCTCCAAAACAATACAAGGATGAAATAAGGCAATTATTATCTTAGTTTTCAATCTGAGGGGGAATCTCACTGTGTTATGCCTGCTTTAAGTGTCAAGGAATAATAAAGCCATATTAAGCCATATTAAGAAAATTTTCCCCTGGCAATCATTAATAATGAAGTCCACCAACACCCACCCTTTTGAAGCCCAAATTGTATTTCTTTGATACCAGAAGTTGCAATATCAAAACCTCCCAAGCTGGAGATGGAAATTCCATATTTATGCAAATCAGAGTAACATGTAATCCACAAGGGCAGAGGTGGTAAACTAATGAAGGTGGGACGACAGAGACAGATTTATTAAGAATACAAGAGAGTGTGGATTAGAATAATGATTTTTGACTGATGTTTCTTTTGTTTCCCTTACTTCCCCATAGCTCATCTCCAAATAGCTTCATCTCCAAATATCCCTTCTCCTTGTTATCAACATTCCTTTGCCTTCTAAGCATTTTAGAGCATTTTTATTGATTCTCTAATGGATCTGGGGAGCAGGCGTATAATCCATTTAGCCTACCTAGCATCATTTTTCATTTTCAGCTTATCAGTTCCTAAAATCCAAAAAAAAAAAAAAAATATCAGACAAGACAGACAGAAATATTAGTAACAGGCTTCTCATACGAGATTCAATATTTGCAAATTAGATTTTTTCCCCAATGAATTAGGATCGGTGAATGTTGTGCAACACTAGACTTTAGCGCTTTCTACTTTTATTTATGTACTAGCTGATACTCATGCTTCACTACGAAACTATGTGATGGGGCTTGATAAATTGACACTTAAAGCTTGTAAATTAATGAGTAGTTAAAAAAGGGACTGTATTATTTCATTAGAGATGGTAAGCTAAGTTTCTGTTACAGATGAAGACATTATTGTAAGTGTAACAACAATAAAATAGATGGGTTTAAGCCCTTTAATCCCAGCAGCAACCGTGGCTGTTTTATCTATGTAGCCAGGCTAATAAGTTGCATAGCATAGACTTTCAATTCGTCCCTCAGATGAATTGCTCAGGACCTCCCTGTAAACAACATTCCTGGTTTTGCTGTCTGCCTGGAGGCTGACCAGGCTATCAGGTGAACTGACTCTGGAGCATGCCACATAGAACTGGCCAGGGGAGAAACAGGCAGCTTACCTTACTTGTGTTTTCCTAATAGCATCTGTAAATCTTTTCCTGCGTTTTCCCCCTCTTTTCCCTTTAACTGGTGTTACAATAGAAGGAACAGATTTGTCTGAACTGAGGAGGTCAGTGTAAGAAATTATTTCTCTGCTTGTGTTTTGCATTTGGATCAGATTTCTTTTCAGGTGGGGAGGGGGGAGTAGAACTCCTTAGCATCAGAGCTTGTTAATAATAATAATATAAGAAATACTCATGCTCTGATGGTTATTTCGAAAAATCCTTTCTTAGTGAGCACCTAGAAGCCAAGAGGAACATACGTGGCAAATTTCAAGTTTGTAGGCTTTACGGTTCTGGAGATTTCGTGATTAATGCGTGAGTGGTTTTCGCTTTTATATATATAGATTTCATGTAACTGATTCGATTTGGCAATGGAAGATAAATAACTTATAGCCGAATTTGGTTGATTTCTAAAGCTATGAAAGGCTGCCCCCCACCATTATTACTTAGATCAGGGGTGTCAAACTAGATCTGGCCCGGGGGACCGCCCTGGAAACAACGAAGGACTGGCCCGCAGTGCCTCTGCCAGCGAAAACGGAGCTCAGGAGGGCTGTGGGCGGCCCTCCCGAGCTCCGTTTTCGCTGGCAGAGGGTTGCAGGAGGCCGTCACAGCCGAAAATGGAGCTCGCCAGCCTGTTTTCTCTGGCAGAGTACTCGGGCCACCACAGGCGTCCCTGACATGAGTGACATTGAGCTGGCCACACCCACCCTGGCCACACCCACTCCTGCCCCGAGGTCAAACACAACCCTGATGCGGCCCTCAATGAAATTGAGTTTGACACCCGTGACTTAGATGAAGGAATCTCCTAGAGACTCCAGATCTAAACTGCAGGCTTGACCTGAAAGCATCTTTAACCTCTCTTATTTGCCCAATAACTACACTATTGTCTCTACTTTCCTTATACCTGTAAATCCAGAAACAACTATTTTTATGTGGCAGCTGCTATAATGTATGTCAATTTAAAGATGTAGAAATATGCCCAGATTTCTCCTCTCTTCAAGAGTCAACTTGAACTGTGGCCTTCTGGCCAATTTCTGCCTATAACTTGTCTTATAAAATCGCAACCTATCTTTCAACTTATCATTAGCAGGGCTAATGTCAATATGAAAGCACTATCCACCTATATTTTTCACTTGTAACCAGTTGTGCTCACTGAGACATACCATCTGTTTTTAGTTCTCTTCCAAAGAATATTTTATCTTGTAACAGCTGCTCTGAACATCCTACCAGTCACAGAGAAGGAAATGTACAACAGCCACCCAGGGGTGGGTTCTAACTTACCTCACCGCCGGTTCGCTTCCTCCCACGCCACGTGGGCGCGCGCGCGCATGCGCAGTACCAAAAATTCCATTTTTTTTTAAAAAAAAGCCAAAAACAAGATGGCGGCGCATGCGCAGCGCCGGCAACTTGGCTTCTGTGCATGTGCAGAAGAAGAAAAAAAATTTTAAAAAATTCCCCCCAAATTTTTTTTTTTTAAAAAAAAAAAAAAAATTTCAAAAAAAAAACCCCCCCCCAAAATGGCGGCGTCCACAAACCGGCACCGACCAAACTGGCTCCGTGACGTCACCAGTGGGTTGCTACTGGTTCGGGTGAACCAGGAGGAACCCACCTCTGCAGCCACCCTTGCATCGTGGATTCTACTAGTTTCTTCCCATTAGTTTATAGTTTATGCAGATCCTGCACGTATATACTTTGAACAAAGACAATCAAAAATAATGCAAACAAATTGACCAACCGAACCCATCTGTACTTCCTCTTTTATAACCTGTATGTATTGTCACCAATTATTGAAAAGGGTGTGGAAAAAAGTATACGGAACAAGGTAACTTGTTTTCACAGCAAAACTCACAGCATATTTATTCAGTTTCAAATTCCAGGTAGCTATACCTAAGATTACAGTATTTCATGTTTACTCTGAAGTTCCACTTTATTTATCAAGTTTATATGCCCGCCAATCTCACATAAATGACTCTGGACTTAGAATGAAATATTCCGAGACAGGGTGTCAGTTCTGAGCTGCAAGAATCTGAATGGCCACTGGATATTAGCAAAGAGCTACAGAGGACCCTCTGCTGCCATCTAATAGTAATCCAGATTTTTGCAGATCAGATCTGGTAACTCCATTCAACAAAGCATTGTCCAGAGTACCTTTATGTAAGTTGCTACCTAAGTCAATAACAAGCTATTAAAAAGAAGGGCCCTAGATAAACCTTTGCAAAGTTCATATAGGTGACCAATATTTCCTCTGTAGTTAAAAACAGAACACAATCCTATGTAGGTTGATTCAAAAGCAAGTCCCAGAGAGTTTAATACAATAAATTCTGACCCAATTAAATGCAGCCATAAAATTAAGTCTTAACAATTCCTTAGCAGTTGTTAGGGTGACATACAATATCAATACAATGGCTATGTTCACACATCCTTAACAAGGTCAAAGACGACTTAGCAATTATATTCACTTCACATGCTATCTTGACTATTGTGAACCTTGATTAATTTTTGTTATCTTAGCATGCTGTGTCATACCAATTCTATTTAGTTGCTTTATGGTTCACTAACTAACTTTGTTATATGAAAGAGCAATAAGCTGTATGGTTGTTTCTGTAAGTATGTGTTTCCAATTTCAGCAATTGCATATATTCAGTGATTAGCAAATTATATGCATTGTTTATGTAAATGCATTGACATAATTCCTAGCACAAACTGTATAAAGGAGTTGATTCTTTAATGCTGCCTTCTTTAAAGCCTGTGAATAGAGAATGAGTAGGATGATTTTATAGACCCAGAGGCCTAAAGTTGCAGAGGGAAAACCACAAAACTCAGCAGGAGTATTACATGTATAAGCAAGATAATTAAATGATAAAATCTGATAATGGGATGGCTCCAAGGTGATGGAGAGAAAATAACAGGAGTATTTTAAAGTAGGAAAAACTGCTTTAAAAATATTGAAAAAAGAATTATTATATAAAGGAAGCTGCAAAAACTTAAGAGTTAAATTGATCAATATTGATGCATTTCCCACTAGGAACTTAGAATCACAAAGGCATTATAGATATGAGGTTTGTCCTTATTTTTGTTTTTTGTTAAACAGAGGGAAAATAATTGTAGATACGGTAACTCTAGAAGATACTATAGGTTACTAGGGAAAAATAAGTTTTAATGCATCTGAAAAATGTATTAAACTCTACTCTAAGGAAAGTGTTCTCTAGTGTATAAACTGTATGTGGGAAATACCAGTATGATAAAATTGAGTTGTACTATATGTAAGTGCTGATCTCATTTATGAATTGTTCAGTATTCTTCACTATTAAATCTATCATTTGGAGCTGATTGCCATATTTAGGAGTACATTTACATGAGTTAAAGTTGTGCATTAAAATAAAACAAATCAAGTAAAAAGGGTCATTTTTGTACATCCACAGAAAATCTGAGGTCGCTTTATTCCAAAATATAGATGTACAAGAGCCAGTTTGGTATAGTTCTTAAAGCATCAGGCTAGAAACCGGGAGACTCTGAGTTCTACTCCTGTCTTGGGCTCAAAGCCAGCTGGGTGACCTTAAGCCAGTCACTCTCCCTCAGCCTTGGGAAGCAGGGAAGGGCAAACCACTTTGGAAAAACTATGTGAAGTAAACTGCTGGAAGCTGTCCAGGCAGTTTCCAAGATTCGAAAATGTTTTTTTAAAAATGATATAAAGGGACTTTGTCTCCAAATATATCTTCAGAGCCAGGACTTTAATTATGTAAGTATCCACTAGCATCAGATTAAATAGGTTTTGGATGAATTTCCTCTACTTTGGTCATGCAGTTTCCTTTTTCAAGGGAATTCTGGGGTTATAGCCCTAATGCTCAAAGAGAGTACCAGTTTGGTGAAAAGAGATGGAGAGGTGAGAGAAACAGACCAGTTCTAGTTCAGAAAGCTTTACTACAGAATTGCCTGCAAGATACAGCAACTTAGATAATCACTTACAAACAGGCAAACACACAAATTGGCTATTACTGTATTAACATCTTGAGTACTTTTGATAAATATTTTTATGTGAAAAAATGATTTTTTTGGTTTTCTTCTAAGACTTGTTTGAGCAGCAAAAAAATACCAGTCCCAATTTCTCTGCCCCAATTGCAAGCCCTTATTCTGCTCAGTATTAAGCTAACATTACAGATTGAATGTGGGACTCTCTCTAATGTGGACTGGGGTTGGGTGAGTTTTGACTGATTAGGGCCACATCATCAAATAATGAGCTAAATTGTGTCCAAAGCAAAAATGATGTCAGGAGAGGAGAAAACCCTATTTTCAAACTGGAACAACTCAAGATAACCTCAAGTTGCCTCAACTGGGGCTGTGGATGAGATGAAAGCAAAATCATGAGGACCCGGCACATAAATTGTCCCATGTATCTGGGTTGAGCAATGGTTACTTGAGGTGGGTGTACATTTCTTTTTTCAAAGATGGAGGCAACATTCCGTCTATCAAGGACATCACTATCCTGAATCAGTTTCCCAACACTTCCCTGGAGGCTTTTGCCAACCAAAAGAACAAGAATCCAGACAACAGATGATTGTGCAGAAGATCCTGCCCACTTCCTTAGGAATTAGAGGATCAAATTCATTCCAGATAGCAGGATTTGCACCAAAGCACATCATGTTGCTTGTTTTGTGGCTTGGGGTCAAATCTATACCTAGCTACTGCAATCCGTAAAGCCACATTTCATAATCTAGCATGAACTCAGTCATTTATACAATAAACTTCAATGAGCAGAACTATGGCTTAGTACAATCTTCAAGCTCAACTACAGTGTTAAATAGTGTAGTTTTGTAATTAA
This sequence comes from Thermophis baileyi, assembly GCA_003457575.1. Lineage (NCBI taxonomy): Eukaryota > Metazoa > Chordata > Lepidosauria > Squamata > Dipsadidae > Thermophis > Thermophis baileyi. Next base: position 10,040,673 of record QLTV01002419.1, on the reverse strand, counting down.
GTCCTTACAAATTATACAAAATTTCTACCCTCAGTTGGATAGCCTCTAACATTGGCTGAATATGCTAATAAATATGGAATTATTTTTTTATCTCCATGCGTGGAAAAACTGCACATGCATTTTGCCTATCAAACTATTGTTAGAAGCAAAGAAACAGAATCAGTTTTGTTTTGTTTCATACTGTACTGTTAACCCCTTGAGAATATGTTCTCTGTTGAAAATAAATATATGTCTAGGAATTTCTAGCATCAACAGGTCGTATTAATGATTTGCATGTTAATTTAATTTAAGCAGATTAATCAGTCTTTTCCATTTCCTAGAGAGAATTATAAGTATGCAGGTCTAGGTAACAAATGTACATGTTTTGTAGCACTTAAATTCATACTTATTTAACCAAAGTATAATACTGTATGGATATATTTCTTCAAGTCAGAATTTTCAAAGCAATGTTCTCAGTGGCACAGAATAAGATTACCACCTTAGCTAAGTGTGTCTCCATTCACATATCATGTAAACCATAGGCTAAGATTTACAATCTGCAGTGGCTGGATTCACACAGGATCCTTTACCACAAACAACCCAGGGATGGGTTGTTCTTTTCTTCGCTGCTAATTTGCTCAGTGGTATGGTGCGCGCACTTGCGCTTTGCACATGCGCAGTGCTTAAAAAAAGCTGCGCATGCGCAGAAGCAAAAAACAAAATGGTGGCGCCTATGGTGCCGCCGAAAGAACCAGTTTGGGGGCGTGGCAGGCCTGGGTCGCTGCCAATCTAGCGACCCAGGCCGCCAAGTTACTACCGGTTCTATAGAACCGGTCCGAACCGGGAGGAACCCACCTCTGAAACAACCCCAAAATGTGAACCAAGCTTCTGTGTGTACATGATCAACAGATAAAGCATTATCAGTAATCAAATTAATTTATACATAAATGCCTCAGTTGTCTATAAAAGAAAATATGGACAATGTTGCCACAATTATACTGTTGTTAGTAATGCAACACAAATTAAATTCAGGTCTGGTGGCATCTTTAACACAAAATTGGAATGTAGTTAACTTGTTACAAGAAGCAACTAAGCTGCTTTTTTGAAAACAAAGCAACTAGGAGATTTCCAGTGGGGGCATAGCTAGCTGAATGTTCCTGAAGGAGCAGGGACAATATTGCAGCAGAAATCAGTGACCAGAAGGTGAATTCTGGCTGCTTTTAATCTCTCCAGAAAAAGGAGAAATCATGAGATTGCCCACATGCACTCCTGAAAGCTATTTCTCATAGGCAGGAACCAAGGTTTTGTGGTCAGTTTGTAAGTGGAACAGCAGGGACGAAAGGGAATTCCACCAACCTCACAGTCATTTTTATGTAGCCTATATGGAAACAAGCTCAGCTGAGTCTCATTTCTTAATCAGTTTTGGATTTGCTTTTTAAATGCTTTTTAACTATCAATAACCTGCACATTAACAAGGTTTATAGCATTTGAGTTGAGACTCATGCTAATTGAATCTCCTTCTATTCTTGAAAACAAAATTTTAAGTGCAACATTAAGAACTTTTAAAATTGGGGGGGGGGTGTTAAATAGTGTAAAAGGGTGGCTAGAATCTTAATTTTAGAAAGTTAAAAATTTATTAAAAGTCCAGAGGGTTTGAAATAATTTGGAACTAATTATATATCTTCCGAAGAGAAATGCTGTTATTGGGGGGGGGGGGGAATGATAAGATGGGGTTTTAAAGAGAAAACTAAAAAGAACTAAAAATTATAATTAAAGGAGAAGGGGATTTAAATTTAATTTACTAATATAGAATAAACTTTAATACAATTATTGTGTTTTTAAAAGGAAACAGAGCAGTTAGAAAGTTCATTACCTATGAATAATTCACTATATATGCTTTCTTCAATTTGGGGCAGTTCAAAAGTATCGGATTACAACTCCATCATAATTTGCTAGTCCAGCTGCTAATGAATAACTGGAATAGTAAAAGTTGTCATTATCAGCCTTTGATAGCAGAAATGTTGGTATAAGTTTATTTTGGTCACATGAGTTTTAAAAACAGTACTCACTAGATGAAAATTGAAATAATGGCATATAATCATATGCAAGAGAATAACATATTGCTGTAACTCCTGTTATCAATTGTATAATGCTTCTGTGTCCCACTATTAATATTCATCTCACTGGTTATAAGTCATTATGATAGTTCTGAGATCTTCAGAGTGCCCAAAAAAGAATAAGCATTTGATTATGAAATGTGTTATGTATCATCTGTTTTGAGATTCTGAGTTTCAGTATTAACAGAACAGATTTACCCAGGTTTTTAAAGTATTATGTGAGTATGTGCATGTTAATGTTTTAAATCTTACTGTATTAAGCATATGCTCTCTCTTTCACCCAGAACAATTAAGCTTTCAGAATTGGCAAAGAATCCTGACAAATTTTACTAATGAGCTATGAAACAGTTTACAAACCTCTCATAAAGTTGTACTGATTTTTATCCTTTATATTTAAAAAACGGAAGCTTTTTAATCGAGTACAACAAACCTTGAAAGAAGAGGTACAAAATATAGTATAGGCTTAACCTTCTCCAAAATGCCTTCATTGTGAGGGTTTGCTTATCGAAAGTGCTGAGAGTTACTCCAGATTTAATCCTTCCATCCTACTGGAACCTTGTGGAGTTTAAAGAGCTCTGTTGAGCTATAAAGGAGGCAGCCAAGATTTAAATTCTTTAAAAAAATAATTTAAAAAGAATTAAAGACATCATGCAGTTTTCCAAAGTATGCTTTGATTCACATAGCTATGGAAATCAATTTTTAGGACAGGAACATCTTCATCCAGAGATGGACTTGCTCCTTTTCTTTTCCTTAGTACCACCAATTACTTTCAGCAATCATCCCTCAATAGCCATTAGTATTTAACTCCTTGAGAATCTTTCTGGTGAAAAGAGGTAGTATTTACTGAGGTCAGTTGCTACACATGGGGTGGAGATGAGGAAACAATACATAGGACTGTGAACAATGGAACTGATGGAGTCATGAGTGGGCACAGAAGGAGCAGAGAAGGCCATGGCAAGAACTGAAAATAAAGTGAATGGGACATGGAAGCAATGAAAAACAGCAAGCAGAAGATCAGAAACTAGGATTGTGAGGAGGAAGAGATGTGTTGGGAATGAATCAGCTGACCCAAAGAAAATGGGACAGAATTTGTTCTCTATGAAAAGACTATGGTCTTTTAGTATTCGGTTGAAACATAAAACTAAACTAAACTAAAAATATTTGGGATTCAGATGCTACTTTAACTTTCATTTCTGGGGCTGGGTTGGCAGAAAATGCTAAGCCATGATTAGTTGCACCGTAGTTTTCTGAAAAAACGTAAATGGCCTGGGATTATACAACAGGCTGTTCCAGATACCACCTGACAATACATTAGCCTAATATGTTTTTCAAATCAAGCCAGTTTCTTAGGCAAGTTACTTGCCATTGTTTTGACACCACTTAATACTCTTCCAAATGTTTGTTCATGCCTGTAAACCAAGACTAGCTATGGAAACAATACCTTTTCCTAAAATCCACCTAGATCAGATCATTTCAGAAGATAAATATGTGTATTGGTCTTAGCCAGAAGACTTTACTTGTTCTTAAAATGGAGCTTTAAAAAAAAAAAGGCTAAACCAACAATTCTGGTTCCAGCTTTACCAGCCTATACCTGCCTCTAAGCTGATATTTATTAGATTTTTACCCCACCTTTATTACTTTATAAATAATTCAAGCAGCAAACATACATAATACTCATTCTTCCTATTTCCCCCCACAACCACTATTCTGTGAGATGGGTTGGTCTGAGAGTGTGTGACAGGCCCAAAGTAACCCAGCTGACCTTCACATCTAAAGTGGGATTAAAATTTGAGTCTCTGGTTTCTGGGCTAGTACCTTAACTACACCACCACTCTGATCATCATCACCATCCTTCTATGGTCACCTTGATCAAGCTACCATATTTCCATTTTATAAAAGGACTAAACTTGCTAGGCAGTGGTGCAGGAAAGAGGAAGAACTAGTTGGCTGGCTGGGTTGGTGAATTTTGAAATGCAGCTTGAAAATCCCCTCTCCCTGGAGCTATAGTGATGGTTTTATAGCACAAGGGAAAGATAATTGGTAAATTCTGGTTGCTCTGATTCGCAAATGGAATGATAGTAACGCTTTCTGAATGCTTTTTAGAAGTCTTCAGCTAGTAGTTTGGAAGGCAACAGTACCTAACAACCTTAATTGCACTTCTAATTTATACAAGTCGTCTTGCATCATGTTGTATAAAAAGCCCTCGTTAAAGAAGTGTATGTTTGCAGACAATCCTGTTCTGCTGAGCTTTAAGTCCTGCAGGTTCATATCATAATAGCCACCATCAAAGTAAATAGATAAAAGAAATTAGAAACCTGACAATCTCCCAGTAAGACTGCTGTCTCAACTGATATCTACCTTTAAAAAACAACAGACTGACACAATCCCACTTGAGGCTCCACTTCCTTTCCTTTAAGAAACCAGTTCTATTTTTTTGTTTTTTGTTTTTTGAAGGACACTCATTGGTTAGTTTCTCTGAGATGTAAGAGGTGAAGAAATTATTGGAAATTACAGTAATTAAAAGATGTCACTACTGTAGTTTATCTTCTGCCCAGGAGGCATAGGAGAAATTGTGCTCTTCCTTTAAAGACTGAAGCCTTAAATTTAATCTTATTTAAATTTTTCTTGGAGTAGTCTGTGACTTCAAATAGAATTTACCTTCGAGTAACTTTCCACAATTTTGTAATTGTTTTTATAAATTGGATATTATACTACAAATAGCTTCTTTGGGAAGTGGGGGGTGAA
>QLTV01002419.1:10022623-10035371 GCA_003457575.1 Thermophis baileyi | reverse complement strand
GACTCGTGCAGTATACAGGTCCTCAATGGAAGGCAGGTTGGTAGTAATTGTTTTTTCTGCAGTTCTAATTATCCTCTGAAGTCTGTGTCTGTCTTGTTGGGTTGCAGAACCAAACCAGAGAGTTATAGAGGTGCAGATGACAGACTCAATAATTCCTCTGTAGAACTGTATCAGCAGCTCCTTGGGCAGTTTGAGCTTCCTGAGTTGGCGCAGAAAGAACATTCTTTGTTGTCCTTTTTTGATGACGTTTTTGATGTTAGGTGTCCATTTTAAGTCTTGAGATATGATAGAACCTAGAAATTTGAAGGTCTCTACTGTTGATACTGTGTTGTCTAGTATTGTAAGAGGGAGGGTTTCTCCTAAAGTCTACCACCATTTCTACAGTTTTGAATGTATTTAGTTCAAATTTGTTCTGGTTGCACCACAAGGCTAGTTGTTCAACCTCCCGTCTGTATGTGGTTTCATCGTTGTCTCGAATGAGACCAATCACTGTTGTATCATCTGCAAACTTCAGTAGTTTAACATACGGATCTTTTGAAATGCAGTCATTGGTATATAGAGAGAAGTGGAGAGAGCACACATCCTTGGGGGCCCCCTGTGCTAATTGTACAGGTATCTGATGTGATTCTATTAGTTCATGCATTAGTCCTTGGAAAATATGACAATATAAAATTACAGCAAATGCATACTTTTCATAATTATGCTGCTGCTAACAAATGGGCTTATTACTACGGTATTATCAGTTCAAGAGTTGGGTGTAATGTCTTTTAAAGGATCACAGAAATAAATTCCTTAGTGCTCTTCCTTGGTTTATCTTCAATGATGCTGGTTTGGCTTAGTCCTGACTCCCAATTCATTAACCCCAATTGGTGTTTTTTCCTTTCCTTTCAGACTTGGAAAGAACGGTCTTACATTGCCTTTAAATATAAGTGCATACCAAATAAATATACTAAAATCTAATGTCAGTGTGGCTCTTCAAACACACAAGGATTGGAGAGAGCATCTTTGTATGCTGCCTGGAGTAATTGTGTGTGAGTTGAGTGGCTATATAAATCTGTTTAGTAAATAAAAATATAGACTGCACTCTCTTGAATCAGAGTTCCTGTGCAAGTAATCGTATTTAAGTAAAATGACAGGAAGGACAATTACACTATAGGCTTTTTCTAATTCTTTACATGCTGATCTCTTGATTAATTATAGAGGCAGATCCTAAGTAATTATGTTTACTGAAAAGTAGTTTGAAGATGTTTTTTCTGCCCAGCTGGCAGATTCCTCCTATATTTCACCAAGCACTGCCTGGAAGTAAAAAGGAGAAGTCTCAGATTAAAAACCACAGGTTTCAGTCACGAAGTTGCATTACTCTCGCTTCCTTTCTACCTTGCACACAACAGCTGTGTGAAGCTTCCCCTCCCATTCCAGCAGGAGTGAAAAACAAGCAGAATAAAAGCATAGTTCAGTATGAACGCTAAACTTCTTAAAGCAATAAAATGCATTAATTCCACTCTACTATGGTACTCCATTACAAGTACTGTATCCAAGTTTAGTCATCATACTTTAAAAAGAATTCAATTGCAGTAAAAACAGTTTTTAAAAATGGCACAAAAGATGGTCCATAGTCAATTCCCAGTGATCACCTGGACACATCTGTCTTGAGGACAGTATGTTAGAGACTGTCCTGTTCCAAGATGTTTTTGACTCTCCTGACAGCCTAGAATTCTACCAGATGAAATTCTGTAGAATTCCTACTAGGCAGGCCAGTGCAATCAAGAATTGCATTGGGCCTTCCTGAAAGTAACCCAAAATGATGAGTGGTCTACTTCAATCGGCTCCACATTTGTTAAGTGAATCACTGCAGTTCTTAAATTAGTGAATCTGCTTTCCCCATTGACTTTGCTCATCAGAAGGTTGCAAAAGTGGATCACATGACCCCAGGTCACTGCAGATCATAAATGAGAGTCAGTTGCCAAGAGTCTGAATTTTGATCATGTTGGAAGAAATATCCATCTGGTTCCGTTCCAAGCCAGGAGAAAGACACCGGAAACATGAAGGCTGATTGGAAAGATGGTTTAATGATGAAGCAGAACCACATGGGTTCTGAGTAGCTGACCACATGGAGTTGAGAGTGATGGGTTTTTAGACCTTCTCTTGGGCTTTGAACTTGAACTTCCTGTTCCTGTGCAAGAACATGTATTCTGTTGACTGTTGTAGGGGTCATAGCTGGCTCTTTAGGTTGTCTGAGCTAAATTTGGTTGAAGTTTGGAGGGTGATGCAATGAAGGGGCTTTGGGCAATTCCAATTGTGGCTGAGGGCTAATCCTACCTTTGTTGGATCTTGGGTAAGGGTATTTGCTTATGAATAGAGCTAGCTATCTCTCTATCTCTTAAGTCAGCGACATCTGCTGAGGGCTATTAAGAAAGGTGCGGACTGCTTTCCAAGAGCATGTTTCTCCATTTCTCATGCACGGAAATATAATATTCTGCCTTTTTAATATTTCTCAAAATATTTCATTCTTCTAGGAGAGGGGTGGGTGCTAACTTAATCACAAGGACCATAAGGATGCTGCACCAGTCGTAAGTGTGAAAAATGGTCGTCACTTTTTTCAGGGCCGTTTTAACTTCGAACGGTCACTAAATGAACTGTTGTAAGTCGAAGACTACCTTATATTTCTTGTTAGGCCAAGGTGCTTATGGTGCCTTATGGTGATCTGTTAATATTTCATATAAAAACGCTGCATACGCTTTCGGGCGCTCTTCCTTCCTGCGGTGAGCAGCCAAAGCTGTTCACCATTATGCAATCGAGGTTGGAGCGGCAGAGCCACTCTCGTGCGACTTTCGGCAAACGGAAAGAAAAGGGAAGCAGAAGGAGCAGCCGCACCGGGAAGGCGGAGAAAGGGCGCGGCGCTGGGGAGGAGGGCGGAGCTGCTGGTTGCACCTGGCGGCTGCTGGGTCCTGCCTTCTCTGGAAGCGCCTTGGAGCCGGAGTCCCCGGGGAGGCCGGCTGAGCGTCGCCTTGCACTTTGCAATCCGAGAAGGCGGGCCTCGCACAGAAAGCCCGGGGAGAAGCGGCGCCGGGGCAGCAGCCGGGCGATGGTGCGCGAAGCTGGGCAGCCGCCAAGCCGCCCTCGGAGCGGGGCCGGGAGGGCCGCCACCTGCCGTAACTGCGCCTGCCGCCTCGGAGAAGTAACCTCGGGCAGCGCCCCGCGTTTGATCAAGGTGAGTCTCTCCCGGCTGCAGCCGGGGGAAACGATCGCGAGGGAAGAGGCGGCGAACAAAAGGCTCCGGGCAGGCCGGGTTAGGTGGGTCGCCGGTGGGGAAGTGTTATTTCGGGGCGCGCTCGGTGGGATGATGATGATGCCTCTGGTCTATGCAATAGGTGGGAATGTGCAATATGCAATAGGTGGGAATGCCTCTGGTCTATGCAATATGCAATAGGTGGGAATGTCGGAGCCATGGCGTCAGCAACCCGAAGCATTCGCCCTGGACATCCGGTGTGCAAGGAGAGCTAAAAGAGTGGCTCCGACTCCGGGGCTTGATCTTGGAATGAAAAGCGGAGGAAAGACCGGCGAACTCTTAAGATGAGTCCCGGCCCAGGCTTTGGATTTAAGACCCCGATCGCTTTGAAAGTCAACATCGCGAGCGCGGGTCAGGGGCTGCCAATCGCCTCGTGGGAACGCGTTGCAAAACGGGTTTAAAAGCGTCTCGAAGGGCTTAGGTTGCAAGCGGGAAAGAGTTGCGGGCGGGAGGGGGAAGACTCAAGGTGATCTTTGCCGTTCTTTTATTTCCACATTTATCTGGAATAAATCCCTTGAGTTGGGAGTTAACTCTAGAATCGGATTGGATGATGGTCCTGGAGTACTTTTTCTCAAGAAGCGGGAACGCTGGCACCTCCACTGTGCTGAGGAAAATATATCGGGCTTCCCGACCCCTAGGATTGCTACGACGGTTCTGTAATTCGCGCTTTTCCTCCCAAGACCGTTTCAAATGGATCCTTGAAAACAGGAAATCATTGAGCACCGGCTAGGCGTTGACTAGATCCTCCTCTCCTGTCAGCCGAAGTCCGCCTCGTCTGTTTTTTTCGCGACATGCCAAAGAGCCGGTATAGCCCGGGCGGTGACTTCCGCAGAGCCTCCGGTACCAGGGGAAAGGGAAATATGGCCAAGCTTTGAGCTAGTCTGGAAGCCGAGCAAGCGAGCAAGCAAGCAAGCAGGCTCGGCGGCGTCCTCTAAGGAAGCGCCGCATCCTTTTCACGTATGTGTGTGTGTATAGGTAGTCCTCGACTTAGCACAATTAAGCCCAAAAATTCTGTTGCTGAGACAGTTGTTAAATGAGTTTTGCCACATCTTACGACTTATCTTGCCACAGTTAAGTGGATTACTGCAGTTAAGTTTAGTAACATGGTTGTAAAGTGAATCTGGCTTCCCCATTGACTTTGCTTGTCAGGTCGTAAAAATGATCACATGACCCAGGGACATTGCAACCATCATAAATTCATGCCAGTTGCCAAACATCTGAATTTTGATTACCTGACCATGGGGATGATGCAGTGGTCGTAGGTGTGAAAAATGGTAATAAGTCACTTTTTTCAGTGCCATTGCCACTTCGAATGGTCACTAAATGAAAGGTTGCAAGTCAAGGACTACCTGTGTGTGAATTAGTTATACGTATTTATATTTTTATAAATAACACAAGGTGGCGAAGATACCTAATACTCCTTCCTCCCCCTATTTTCCCCACAACAACGATCTTGTGAGGTGAGTTGGGCCGAGACCAAGTGACTGGCCCAAAGCCACACAGCTGGCCTTCATGGCTAAGGTGGGACTAAAATTCACTTTCATCTGTTTCTAGGCCAACACCTTAACCACTAGATCAATTCATGAGTTTATGGCTGGGCATACAATTCCTGCTTTTGTTTTGCAAGTTAGTGCCAAATTCAGTATGTTGATGGTCACTAGGTTCAAATCAGGACATGGGTTTTATTGTAATCACTCAAATGAGTTTAACTCTTAACAATTAGGAACCAATAGGTTAGAATTGCCCAAGGTTAGGAAGATGAATGATTTCCCTATTAGAAATTATGGGCCTTTCCTCCCCTGCACCTTCTTTCAGGAACCACCCCACCCCACCCAGCTTTTTCAGTTGCCTTCATCTCATCCCTATTCTGTACCTGAGCACTTTAAGTAGTCTTTAATTCCCCTGCCAGTGCTTTCCACTATAAAACAGATCACAACAGTGTTCCTGCATACACACTCTGATGCACCTTGGATCTTGCTTGGTTGATGTTACAGCCAGGTGATCAATCCTTAAGGGGTAGGATCAATTGGATTCTGTTGTCCACTTTAGCCAAATTGGATAACATCCATGCTACTTTGGGCACAAAATCATTTTTTTGCTCATACCAGTTACCAGTCTCTCTCAATCTCTCTCTCCCCTCCGCTCCCCTCCCATGTTTCTTGGTTGTTTGAGTTGCTTCTTGAGTTTACCATAGTTCTGGGATGACGCTAAACTTGTGATCAGAAGGAGCCTTCTGTGGTTTGTTACAAATTAATTTAAAGGCACTTTCACACATGAAGTTAGCACTACTCCAGAATAGCACTGATCTTTTTTCTAAATCCAATGTTTTGAAGTGCTTTCTACCTATAATTGACAAACTACACTGATGTGAAATTTGCTGGCCCATTGTTGATCTTTCAACTGCTTATTTCTGTCTTCTAGTGCCACACAACCATTATTTAGGTACCAGAAGGCCTATATTACTGTTATAATGATGGATGAGTGACTGGAGGTCATAAAGACCTTTTCCCATTTGCAGTCAATTACAGCACAATTATGGCCTGTCTACAACTGTTTCCACATCCTCAAGATGTTGCTTCCTCATGATGTTGCTTTTATCTTGGCCCCAGCCTAAGCAGGAGGCAGGTACAAGCATGCCTTAGCTGTATCTATTATTAAAATAATATTTTCCCTTTACTCAACACAGGCCAGAGATAGCTTTGAGGTATATCAAATCTGTTAAGCATTTTTACCTATGATCTTGGAGGTAAGTCAGGTAATTAGTCATGACAGGGAAAGGGGGGGGTAGAGCTAGAGTAGGAATTTGCAATGAGGAAAGCAAATAGCACACTTGTATATTGTTCTTCCAACTTAAGCTTAGATAGAATGCACTAACTCGGTTATGGCAAGGATCAATTTGATGGTCTTGAATTGCTTATATTTGTTGTAATGTTGTTAGAACAATCTCTTTTGAGAAGATGACAACACTGTCCAAATACTGGGTAGCATTTTCATTTTTTCTGAATAAATAAAATAGTTGGGTTAAAAGAGAAACTTTTATTGCAGATATCCTGTTTGAGCAGAAATGGAGAACAAGAAAGCTTTAAAGCTAAACACCCCTCTAAACAATAATTTGATGTCAGCCTTATTCATGCTGTGATGGTGATGTACAACCTCAAATATTTGAGGATTGGATTGCAGTTTTCATAGTGTTTCATTGATGGTTCACTGGCTCCAGGATTTTGGACAGGCATCTTTTTCCAGCAGTATCTAGAAATATCAATCAAATCCTAAAGCATGTACCTTATGAATGAGTTATGGCCCTTCATATATCAAGCTACTCTCTAGATTAATTTAAAAAAAACCAGCATTCACTGTTTTAATCTTCCAATGTAATTTCCATTAGCTTCCAGTCAAGCAGTGGCCCTTCATCTTTATATTTCAAGGCTACTTCTCTCTACACTAATAAAAACACATTCACTGTTTCAATGTCCCAGTGTAATTTCCTTTAGTTTCTAGTCAAGCAGTGGGTATCCACCATGCATTAAAGCAGTGCTTCCCAAATGTTTTCTTTCAATACCCAAACACACTTGTCAGAAAGTCCTTTTTACTCAATGTAGGTAAAACACTTTAAATCAGTTTAAGTGTCCTTGTTGTGATTGGCTAACGACACATGAACTCATTACCCAAAGAAAAAACACTTACCCAATTAATGCGAAGCACTACATTAAAGGGTAACAAACAAGGACCATCAGGGGTGGGTTCCTCCCGGTTCGGACTGGTTCTCCCGAACCGATAGCGGCCTGCTGGTGGTGTCACGCTGACGTCACCGAACCGGATTGGTCGGTGCTGGTCCGTGGGGGCCACCATCTTTTTTTCGAATTTGTTTTGAATTTTTTTTTGAATTTTTTTTCCTTCTGAGCATGAGCAGAAGCTGACTTCCGGCACTGTGCATGCGGTCACCATCTTTTTTTTTGGCTTTGGCTTTGGCTTTGTTTTTGTTTTTTTGTTTTTTCAGATTTTTTATTACTGCGCATGCGTACGTGCGCAAAGCGCGCACGTGCCCATGCGGCGTGCCCACGCAGCATGGGAGGGAGCGAACCCACCCCTGAGGACCATCATTTTCCTTATAAAAAACAGAAAAGAGGACCAAGGGATGTTGCATAACCAGAATGCCTCCCTATATCAGTATATGCTCACACTGAAATTGAAATATGGAGATGGCTTTAATTGTGCAGAATTGAGAGTGCTCTTTTAGCATTTGCTATTGCCATAGCCATAATAATGATTGGTTTTTCCAAAGCTAATAGCAATAGCACTTACTTATATATACTTCTCCATAGTGCTTTACAGCTCTCTCTGAGTGGTTTACAATGTCAGCATATTGCCCCCAACAATCTGGATCCTCATTTTACCAACCTGAAAAGGCTGAGTCAACCTTGAGCCGGTCAGAATTGAACTGCTGGCAGTTGGCAGAATTGGTCTGCAATACTACATTCTGATATCTGCACCACCACGGCGCTCTAATCCATAGACTGGAGAGAACCTGATAGTAGACAAACACAGAATGGGTCTTTTGTCACACTGAACCACAAATTAACCAACCACTGTACCTTAATGTACTGCATAGACCCAGCATTGAATGCTAGTTTTTCTTTATGCAAATATGGGAAATTGGGTTAAGTTTACTATAGCTAAAACATATTTACAGAAAGAACCTCTAGGGTAATCCGTTTGACTTTCTGATTTTATTGTAGTAAAGATGAGAAGAAATAATAGTGAGGTTTCCCCCCCAGCTATATATTCAAGTTTCATGTTGAGTAGTATGTTGTTGAAAGCTATTGTCTGGCAACAGAGAAGTTACTCATATTTTATATAATTTACACAGATGAACTGCAGTCATTCTCTGCTCACAAGGGCCTTTTTCACTTATCCTATAGTATGGACATAAATATAGGATCAGGGCTTCAGGATCTTCGTGTTAATCAGAGTTTAAATGACACCAGTCCAGTGGTTCATCTTAATTGTAGTTGTTGAAACAAATTACCTTTCAGAATTATAGTTTGTTTCCCCAAACTATCAATCAGATTAGCAAGAGACAGTTAGATTCTGGAGACCAAGCATTCTTAATATCAAAACAGAATGACAGCTTCCAAACTGCCTACTATGTGTCTAAGTCTTGATTGTTCTGTAATAAACAATAGTTGGGTCTGTCCACTGCATTAAGCTGGGATCTGTTTAACTATGCCAGTTGAACAAACTAAGCTCCACAGGGAAGATTCACCCAAGGTGCTAAGATGCAGACATATGAGTTAGCACATTGTGTGAAAGAGTCGATTGTTTTAATGTTATGGTTGAGAAAGAGTTCAGCTAACTTACCTGTTACATTCTTTTATCTACTGTCAAACCTATAATTAAAAGTTATTGAGAGCAAGTATATGCAATTAACTGAATGTCTGTTCTAAAAGAAATGATGAGAAACTTGTAATAAGCTTTTTATAAAACTCCTGTTTGGGATATTTAGCAAACATAGGATTTGAAAGGGTTGGTCAAAAATGGCAGTTGAAATATGCATTTTGGTGCACTTAATGTCTGCTCCAGGATGTGGTTTACAATTAAATAGGGCTGTGTGCACTTTAAGAAGATTTGGAAGAAATGATTTGTACTTGACCCGAGCGCCAGCCCTTTCTGCTCTTCGTTGAGAGAGAAGACTGCTGTAATGAACAGAATAAGTACTATGCTTCTGTGAGGTTTCAAGTATTTCTTCAAGCCATTTTCCAAGTATGTTCAGTCCTGTTTATAAGTGCTCTTTATTATGAATAGTAGAAAGTGTTTCCCTTCTCCTTCCTAATACTGAAACTCAGGGTTGCATAGGAGCCCAGTTGGTTATTATATAATGTGCTCATCCTTACCTACCCAGTGCCCCTAATGCCTGATGCCTTTTAGTGTAGCTTAATGTATCTGAAGGCTGCCATGCTTCTAAATTGTAATTTAGATTCTACGGACAACTGCAGCTAGCTTTAAGATAATATATAATTCTCTTAAAGTACAACCATGAGAAGGAAACAGATCCATTCCCATTTTTAAAACAATTAGTGATCTGATTCATATACTGTATTATGCTAAATCAGGATTCTGAACATGATCTTTTGACCAAGTTATAGAAGTCTGATTCATGTGTAACATAAAGTCGTTATAGATTTGTCCATATATTACTGTTAGAAGAAACCAGGCCATGTGATGATTGATTACTGTAAACAATGCCATTATAGGTTTGAGTAACAAGAAGCTATGAACTTAAAGCAACCTGTATATCAACAAGGCAATTCAGTACTTTGAATTGGCTTTTATTCCTGGTTTATTTACTTATTTTATAATATCTTCAGTGGGACTAAAACTTACACATTCCAAATCTGCCATTAAGTCAAGCTAAGAGCAACATCGGTGTTGGTTTTGTAAGGTCTAGCTGTGTCCTAATGTAGAAGTTGGCATTTTTATCTTGATTTTTCTTAGAATGCTTCTTTAAAATGAAGATAGATAATGTACTCCAGTGGGGAGTCTACAGAAATACCAAAGAATATCTGTAGCTCAGGCTTGAACTATGGAGTTCTTGGTGCTCTTTGTGCTTGGTTGTTTGAATGCAAACATTTCATTTGCATGCTCATCTAGAGTAACATCAGTATGTTTGCATCTAGTTGGGTAATGAAATGATTGCAAGCAAATATCCAAGCTCAGAGAATACCAAGAACTCAGCATCTATATTAGTTGGCTCTTGTGCTGTGTGCTCCTATAGAGAACAATACAGTTTCAAATGAGAGTTACTGTTGTGGAAGAGGTATTGTGTTTTGAGGCCAGAGGGAATGGTTCTTCAAAGACAGGCCTCTTTTACACATCCCCTCTAAAAACAAGGCAGCCTATCTCTTTGCATGCATTTACAACCATTGTTTCAAATATACAAGTGATACACTATTATTTAAAATTTCTGCAAGTTACGTCAGCTAATAAAACTTAAATTTAAAACTTACTGATGAATTGTTTAAAACAGGTAACAGTTGTAGCTTCTTGTCTGAATGCACATGTGTGACAATTCCTATCTTGGGTAATTTAACCCTGTGTAGCAGCTGTGGTTGTAATCCTATCTCCATTTTTATGGCAATAAACTTTAGGTTACAACATGGGAGTATATTTTCACAATGTGCATAAAGGTGCTCATCATATTTAAGCAATATATTGGTTACTGAGATTCACATTGGGCTTTTCCCTTTTTGTAATACACTGTCAAAGGTAATACTTGTCTTTTTCTACAAAGTCTAACCAAAATACCTTTTCATCCTTCAGTAAGGATCCCATGGTTAAGGAAGGGTTACATTTCAATAAGAGTGTGTGCAGAAGATCCCAGATCCAATATCTTTTCATTTCTAGATATGTCTTTCTGAAAATTTGATGAATCCCTTTTGGTCAGTATAAGAAAATACAGAGATAAATGGATTAATAATTTGATTCAAGACAGTATAAGGCTAGCTTCTTATTACTTTATGTTTTGGCAAAATAAATTGTTTACCTTATTTTCTTCCCTGCCCAGTATTTTGTCTCTCTCCCATAGCAATCCTCATATCTAAATAGTTGATATTTGATGTTTTCATTTGAATATCTTTTATTCCAGCTTGCAAATCAGTGTTTTAAATGGTTAACCTCACTTCCTCCACTGTATAACTTCAGTAATAGTCTGTATGTAAAATAACAATTAAAACCTTACTGATCCCTGTGGTCTTGGTTTTAATTTTATATTTAATTCTTCTAATTTTAATTTTTAAAATAAAAATTTTATAGTTTTTTTTTACTTTTTATCATATTGTAAGCTGCCCACGTTTGCTGTATTAGTGAGACAGGCAGCATAAAAATTTAATAAAGCAGTAAGTAATAACTTGTTTGGACAAATCAAAATAAGTATAACCATACGTAAGTTTAAGATCCTAATAAATGTGTAATGCTTCAGGAAGGAAATTGTTGTGGTGAATTCAGAAGACAGGACAGGTTATGTAGGTTGTTTCAGGTTCTTTTTTAAAATACAAGGCTCAGTAAATTATATTCGAGCAGCTATGTTCATTTTTAAAAAGTAACGTTTATTTTCACAGCTGTGTGGATGCATGTTGAAAATTATTTTTGGAAAAAAGTGGCTGACTCTTATCATAGTCAAAGGAAAATAAGCAAGAAGATAACCCTTAGTTTCTTGTGTGCAGTTAAAGGTGAGAAAAGAACATACCAGTTCTCAGGCATAAATAACACTCATCTTGTTGTGTCTGAAGAGACTGGCTGAAGCTTCCAGGTCCCTTCAGACTATTTCAACTAGTGACAACCAAAACAGCCTAAAACAGTTTGGGAGCATGATATATTCAAAAGAAAAATTCTTTAGGAGACCGTCACCCTGCCATCAACTTGAGGGTCCATCCTGAAATCTCTTACATCATTGACAGAGGCAGATGGGGTGACCTGGTGAATTGTGACATAACAATAGGACCACAGGGATGTCAAGTAGTTGATTGGCAAATCACTAATTTCAGTCAGTGGGGGTCTGGAGGAGTCAGAGTTAAGGTAAATTTTCCCAAATCACTTAAAATGTGGATTGATGTATGTTGCTAGAAAGGTCTGCAAAACTGAAGTAATTAACAGCAGGGTTTTTATAATGTAAACCATTTTTTTCCAGAGATTAAAAACAAAAACTGCATATATATATTTCTAGGATACAACTGCACTTGGAAAGAAAGCTCAATGAGTTTAATAAGACTGCCAGTGACTGTAAACAACTACTCTTAAATAATATTTGGCATTTAAAAAAATGTAATAATAAAAAATTCAATTTGCAATGAAATCATGCTGCAAATTTAGGCAAGACTGGATCACTGTGCTGTACTAGGCAGCCTTTTTAAATGTTTACAGTTAATTATAATAATTTCTGTTGAGGAAGCCAGCCAGCACGTGAGCTTCTTTGAACTCTTTTCATTGGAGTAAACAAGTCTGATTACCTGGCAAGTCCTTGGAGGCACTCTCTGACAAAGGGGTGGGTTCTAAATTTTTTTACTGCCGGTTCTGTGGGCGTGGCTTATTTTGTGGGTGTGGCTTGACGGTCATGTGATGGTGGCATGGCTTCATGGTCATATGACTGGGTGGGAGTGGTTTGGCAGTTGTGACGGCGGGAGTGGCTTTGCGGTCATGTGACTGGGTGGGGGTGGCTTGGTGATCATGTGACTGGGTGGTCATGTGACTGGGTGGGCGTGGCCAACTTGACGTCACTCATGTCAAGGGTTAGGGTTAGGGTGCCTGGCCTCTCCTTGCCTCAAAGGCCTCAACGAGATACAATTTCCCTGTCTATTTACTACTACTGAACATCCAAAATATACTATTTAATCCTATGTATATATGCCATATATATACATACATATTACACACAGGCACACAAAAAGATACATTATCTACTACATA
>QLTV01002419.1:9982591-10018936 GCA_003457575.1 Thermophis baileyi | reverse complement strand
CAGCCCAAATTGGCTCTGATGCCCCGACACCTCAAAAAGCACCACAGGGTCCTGAACCCGGCCTTTTTACTGCTCCTGTAATTGAGCAGGACTACATCCCGGTTCCTGACTTGTTTCTACATGTCGTCAAGAACCAGTGGCTACAGCCGGGGGTTCTTCCAACTCCCAGCTTCAGTGACAAAAAGCTATATAATATGGGTCCTACCTTAGCTGATATTTGATATTTGATATTTGGTATGTACGCACATCATCATTGTTTTTTATTTAACCCCCCCTTTTTGAACTCACAAAATGGTATGGTCTGATTTCATACACAGGTGAGTTTTCTATTGGTCATCAGGCCATTAAAAATTCAAATAATAACTGCAACATGGGGGTAGGGACAATTGTGTACCAAAAACCATGCTAACCCAAGGCCCCAAAGGTTGCTCCTGGAAATCCCCACTGATTTGAAAAAGGATACGTGAAAAGAGGGGGGAATCAATTTTCTGAAAATGTAATTTGGGAGCCCCTCTTTTGATGAGTGACGTAGGCAAATGCTGTATTTGTCTATGGTACAATTCCCTACTGATTGTCTTGCTTCAATGTGTAAATGTTCCAGATATTTTGTGAAGCAAGGGTGATGCTGTTTTTCTGTTTCTTTTATAGATATAGATATAGATATATAAAAATAGAACATTTTGTGAAACATTTGGGAAACAGATTTAAAAGGATGGCAAAGAACAAGAGTTTGCTTTTTGGTAAGTGGATGTTTTATGGCTGGTGGCCTGTCTAGAAAATGGACATACATCTCAGGCCAGCTGTTTTTTGTTCTAAATGAATAAAGGGATGCTAGTATGCTACCCATTATTCTGTATTTTTTTAACCTTTGGAGCCTGGTCAAAGGAATGGTTGTACTCAACTAAAGGGTTTCAGTACATGCCTTTTCTGAAACATCCCCAGTGTATGTTTCTTCTTCTTCATGAGCAAACAAACCATCTTGTGTATTTTTATCAATCTTCCCTCCAAATTTTACCCCTCCCCCCTCCCGAGCCTTCATTTATCTAATCTTTTTTTTAATAGTTTATTAGTGTCAATTGAAGACTTTCATGTGTAGATGTTTATATTTTTCACTGTACATTTAGTTGTTTATACTTAATCCTCAAACTTTACTGAGGAAACTTTACTGAGGAAAAAAAAGGTTTCCTCTTTTTTCTTTTCTTTTCTTTTTTTGTTGAGAAAATACAGTTCAGTATCCAATCTTTTTGAATAGAACTGAAAAAATGGATTAAAAGTGTCAACATTTTAATTATTGCTGTGGCTATAATTAATAGGTGAGACAAAGTCTCTGCTTTAATACTAGTTTAAGTACTTATTCAGTTTCTCTCTGCAGAATCCTTTACTTGCATTAAACCAAAGTTTCAATTCACAGACAAATTTATGCATTAATGCAGCTAAATAAATACAGGTTCTAAAAGGCTATTGTTACTTCTTTCTTCATTATGTAGGAAAATCTGGGAAAACTACAGAAATAATAAAAATCCAAAGGGGAATCTAGGAGAGTTTTTCTAACCAATACATTTTATTAAAAGGCATAAACTAATCTTAAACTAATCTCTTCTTACAATTTGTTCAATGAGAAATCATATAGCCTCCTTCAGGTTGATTTGGACTTTTGGTAATTTCATGGACAGAGTTATGCTGATGTAAGAAGATTCCACATTTACAGAATTTCTCTTGTTTTGTTGTTGTTGTTTCTTTCAATACAGTTACTCCTTGACGTATGACCACAATTGAGCCCAAAATCTCTGTTGTTAAGTAAGACATTTGTTATGTCTTATTTAACAACAGAGATTTTGGGCTCAATTTTGCCCCATTTTACAACATTTCTTGCCACAGTTGTTAAGTGATTCACTGCAGTTGATAAGTTAGTAACCTGGTTTTTAAGTGAAGTTGGCTTCCCCATTGTCTTTGCATGTCAGACGGTTGCAAAAGGTGATCGCATGACCCCGGGATGTGCAACGGTTATAAGTATGAACCAGTTGCCAAGCATCTGGATTTTGATCACATGATCATGGGGATGCTGCAAAGTTTGTAAGTGTGAAAAACGGCCATAAGTCACTTTTTGCAGTGCTGCTGTAACTTTGAACAGTCACTGACTAGGTGAATTGTCGAAAGTCAAGGACTACCTATACTGACTTTTCATTTCCATTATGCAAGATCCCTTCCTGCTTTCGCTAAAGCTCCCAACCAGTTAAGATGGTTTTAGTAGGGAAATGGAAAAGATGCCTTTAGGGAACTTTCCAGTGACTGAAATAGAAGGGGTTTGGTAATAGTGATGAAACGCAGTAGCGGAGTATCCTTTGAAGTCAATAGTTGTTTCAGCCACCTGGCTCCTCTCTTTCATTCCCCATGGAGAAATCATGAACTGTACTGCCATGCAATGACAAACTAGAAAAGCGAGGCACCAGGGGGATAAATTGCATTATTACTGTTTGAACCAATTGCATCCCACAATTTGAAATAGATTTATTTCTAGGAAAGGGAGAGGCTCCTGCGTGAACTGCCTCCTGAGATTCACATGGCTCTCTTGATGCAATCCATCTCTCCCTAATGGGAACGCTAATGGTGAATGTCTTTCAGTCTATTCCTTTCCCTTCAGCTAAGTGATGGGGTTAATTTCAAGCCCATATCACATGATTTAACAGCAAGTATTCTTCCTCTGAGGTCCATAATGGCACCAAAGTGTAAGCTGGAGGTCTATTCAAGCACCAAATGCTAAATGCTTTTCTGCTAAATGCCATCATTTTCTTTATCTCTGAGCAGCATCCATCATTAGTTGGAGTCAACCTTATCTCTGTAGACAAGCATCTGAAAATGTGTCTTTCTTTTACACTTTCATCTTGCAGCATATGTAGAAAGCTAGTCCCTTATCAACAATAGCTAGGATGGATAAATAGAAAAAGAAAAAGAAAAAGGACCTGAAAAAATAATAAATAAAAAGAATCTGAAAAAATAATAAATAAAAAGATCCTGAAAAAATGTGACCTGAAATAATGAATACCCATGAAAAATAAACAATTGATACCGTAGCTCAGTTTTCTAATAGACTTTTTAACTTAAATTATAGTTTAAATGATCCACTGATTAATTTTCTATAGACCAGTTAGGTGACCACTTAAGTTTTTCTGTGATCAAAAAGCCAAGGAAGTTTGTTGCGTAAGTACCGTAGCAGCTGATATAAGCTCTGTTCTTTTACAGATGAATAAATTAATCTTTACATAACCTTTTGTGGGTCATAATAATAATAGTTATCATACTTTGCATTATTGCTTTGTTTTCAAAAAGTAGGAAGTAGCAATACTTTAAAATATTTTTCCAATGAATCAGACATCTTTATTGCAATATTCCTAACATTTTAAAAATAACTAATTACAGCAATAGTTAATTTACTTTTGTGACTGGTGTAAGTATTAAAATTGTTTCTGGCTGAAATATGTTTTTTTGTGTGTGTGGTGTTAATAAGGCAAACGATTTAAAAACATCAGCCCAACATTTTGACACAGATGATTGATCACTGCAGTCTTATGAATTATTTAAAAAGGACTCCAGAATTCTTTAGTCGATATGACCATGTTATCTAAGAGTTGTACATGCTGTGGTCCAAGATAAATTGCAGAGTGCACCAGAGTGAGGAAGATGTTCTAGCGCCTAAAACTACCGTATAAGTGTAACCTAAAAAGGAATTTGTGTGTGCCTCACTCACCATAGCATAATGTCATATATCATATAATTTATCACTCTTAGTAAATTATGAATGATAACCTCGACTGCATTCTCCCTCCCAAGCACTAAATAGAGAGTCCTCCATCCTACTATATAGCTGCAAGGTAAAATGTCTGCTGAAATAATTATTTGTATCCTTCCAAATAGTTATATGGGAACTGCTAAAATAGTTTCAGTTATATCAGTTTATAATTTATGTTTGATGAATTAGCCAGTCTGTGCACAATTCTCTTCAGCAGCATCACCACAAATCTGACGTCAGGAATGATAATATTCTGTGCGCTGCTTGGAGAGTCCAAGCATGGGTTAACTTCTGTCTGTTTGCCCAGGGACTGAGTAAAGAAAGATCCGGCCACACCTCCTCCTTGGCTCCTCTGAGTCAGTTGTTTTACTCAGTCTAGCCTAGAGGGACGTGAAAATCTTTCTCCACTCAGAACTCGAGGAAAACAAACAGATTCAGCTTGGACGCTCCTACAAACATCTTGAGAGCACAAATTGGCTTGATAACCTTTATTTCGGAGCGGGTGAGCTCAAGGGGGATTCCTTGCCGCCCAGCGGCTTTCTATTCATTAGCTGCCGGTGTGTGTGCTGGTTTTCCCGGCGTGCCAGCAAGAACCGCCACCACCTCTTTCATTTGATCAGGGCAGCCTGGAGTTGCTATTCAAGGAGCGAATAGCACTCTGCAGAACAAGGCAATCAGCTGGGCGTCGGGAAAGTTCACTCCCCACTCGGCGCCATTTTGAAGATCTTTGCAATCGCGGTTTTGGCGCTGGGAGAGTTCGCTCCCCTCACAGGCGCCATAGTTCAGGGATCGTCGATCGTGGCAGCGAGGTTTTTGGCACCGGGAGAGTTCGCTCCCCACACGGGTGCCATTTTGAAAGCCTCCAACGACCACGATGTGAGTTCGGCACCGGGAGAGTTTGCTCCCCCCTCAGGCGCCATTTTTTTATTGAATACAGATTGCCATGTGTGCTGCTAGCTCCACTTTGCCGCCGCTGAGTGCTCTGGTCGATCCCGGTTCGCCGGTAAGTCCGCCACCACCTATAATACAACTTAAGCAGGCGGCTCCGGAGTCCCTTCCTGTTTCACATGCTACACTCCGTGATTGAGGCTTGGAGTAATTGCGCCTAATTCTATCAAAGCGCAAGGGGGTAACTGACAAGGGCTTGATCCTCCATCGGATTACTTCGTATATTGCCCTTTTCCCCAGCCTGTCTCCTGGGCTAATTAAAGCTCCCGGATTCAGAGGCTGCAATTTGGCATAAGCCTCAAAATGGCTGACAAATCCAAAAGAGGCAGACCTGGAGTGGGAGAGGCCTCTTCCAAACGCCAGGACGCTGCAAAAGCTGCTAGCTCTAAAAGACACAGAGCAGAGAAAAGTGCCCCTGACCAGAGCACGGTCCAGAAGGACCCCCCTAGAAGGGCATCCTCGGCTGAGGATAGGGATGCTCAAAGGCATCTTAGGGCTCCAGAGAAGCAATTTTCAAAAGCAAGCAAGCAGGCGGTGGCCACCATGCCTCAACTCTCTCCCTTGCAGGAGGAGTCTTCTCTGCAACAGGAACTCTCTCCTGTGGCCATTGATATTGTTCAGGATTTGTCACCTGATAATGCTAACGATCCTCAGGATCTTGAAGAAGCAGGTTGTAGAGCACTATCTGACCCCCTTATGGGTCATAGTTCAGGTGATTTGGGGCACCTTCGCCCAGCCAGCAGAGAGCCACCATCGGCTACGTTCACCCCTACAGCTGCGGGGCTCCGCTCTGGGGATCTCCAGGAGATGGGCTTACCCCAGGAAATTCGAGATTTTTTATCTACAGCTATTTCCCAGGGGATAAATGCAGAATTGCAGCAAAGAGGCTTGTCCCCTGGCTTGCAGGCCCAGGCAGCCTGGCCTTCCCTGCAGGGCCCATTTTCTCCTCATCCCTCCCTTCGTAGCGAGGAGTCGCTCATGGGAGACGAAAGCCTGGTAGACCAGGAACTATCTGATGACGAAGGACTAGTTCCTGATGAGCCAATCCTTCCTGGCCTTTTTAGACCAGCCTTGTTCAAGTCTCTTCTGTACAAGGCTAAGACGGCTGCTAATTTGGGAGTCTCAGATACTCCAGCGGAACCAGATTTGGGCCTCGACCCAACTGAAGGGCTTTTTTCTGAGCCGGTTCTTGAGAGAGACTCCATTCCGGCTCCTAAGATGTTCGTTGATGTTATTCAGCACCAATGGAATCAACCTGCTTCCTTTAATGCGCCCAGCAGTGCTGATAAGAGGTTCTACAGTCTGGGGTCGGAACTTGAGGAGCTCCTTCAGCTTCCTGTAGTGGACACCCCAGTGGCCAATTTAGTCTCCGCCTCTGTTCTTCCTGCTGAATTTTCAGAGGGCTTGAAGGCGGAGGACCGTAAAGCTGAAATGACCCTTCATAAGACTCACCTTGCCTCCGCTTGGGCGACCAAGGCAGCCACGGCTGCATCTTTCTTTAACAGAGCATCCATCTTATGGATCAGACAAATGCAATCTAGGGTGCCCTCTGAGGACACTCGCCTACGTCAAGATTTGAACAAGTTAGTAGCAGCAGCAGAATTCTCTGCCAACGCAACTCTTAATGCCACCAAATTTGCGTCCAGAGCCTTGACAGCTAACGTAACATCCCGCCGTCTACTGTGGCTTCGCCATTGGAAGGCGGACATGAGATCTAAGTGGCATTTGGCAGCTGCCCCCTTTAAAGGAGGCAATCTCTTCAGAGAATCCCTGGATTCCATCCTCGTGGAGAGTAGGGATAAAAGGAAGGTGTTACCTTACATGCATTGGCAAGCAGATCGCTATACGACACCTTACTTTCGCCGGCAGCCATTTCGCCAAGTCTCTGGCCCTAGTGGCCATCTGTATCAAAGGCCTTATTACCAGGGGACAGAACGCCCACTGGACAGGTCCGGAGGTATGGACAGAGGCAGACAATATACCCAAACCAGGCGGCCATTTCGAGGGTCCGGCAACCGGCCTTTTCGCAGGTCCAAGTGACTCCCGATCAGACGCCCCCATTGGAGGTTGGTTACAACTATTTTTCCACCAATGGAAGGTAACAACCTCAGATGCCTGGGTGCTCCAAACAGTGCGGCTAGGCCTCACACTCGAGTTCCTCTCCAGACCCCGGAGACATTTCATTCGGTGTCCTGTTCCCATCAATTATGACAAAAGGTGTCTCATGGAAATTGAAATCCAACACTTGTTGGACATAGCCGCCATAGAGACAGTTCCCTCAGGACAGGAGGGACTAGGTTTTTACTCCATCCTGTTCCTAGTTCCCAAAAGCTCGGGGGAGGGGGTGGAGAGCTATTCTAGACGTAAAACAGCTCAACATTCACTTAGCGTACAAGTGCTTCAAAATGCAATCCCTGAAATCAATCCTGGGTTGCATCAGGCAGAACGATCTATTGACATCCATAGATCTCAAAGAAGCCTACCTTCATGTGCCTATCCGGCCATCGCACAGAAGGTTTCTAAGGTTCTGCTTCACAGGGGTTCACTACCAGTACAAGGCCCTGCCGTTTGGTCTGTCATCGGCCCCTCACACCTTCACCAAGCTTTTGGCAGCAGTGGCAGCAAATCTCAGAGCGAGGCCAATAAGGCTACAATGTTACCTAGACGACATTATTATCCAGTCGTCGTCTCCTCTGCAAGCACATGAGAATCATCGAGCCACTATTCAAACCCTGCAAGATCATGGCTTCTCTGTCAACATCGCCAAAAGCCATCTGACTCCGACCACCAGCCTTCTGCACCTGGGTGCAGTGATCAACACCGAGTCCTGCGAGATCTTTTTGTCGCAGGACCGTCTGTCCAGCATCCTGTCTCTCGTCACTCAAGTTTGAAGGCTGAGATCAGTTCCACTGGCGGTCCTTTCTCAACTTCTGGGGGAAATGATCTCCTGTATCGATATCGTGCCTTGGGCGAGACTACATGCTCGCCCTCTCCAATGGTTCCTGTTACCGCATCAGAGGGCGAAACGCAGCAACTCCAGAACCAAGGTATGGGTTCCATCGACATTCCTCCGATCCCTGCGTTGGTGGATATCCAGCGCCATGAAAAAAGGCGGTCTATTCAAAGAACCCACCCGCATCACGATAACTACAGATGCCAGCCTCTTCGGGTGGGGAGCTCACGTCCAGTCTCAAGTGACTCAGGGACATTGGAGCCCATCGGACGTGGCCAAAAACATAAACTGGTTGGAGCTGCGAGCCGTTCATCTAGCTCTCCAGCATTTCGAGCATCTAGTGTCCAACCAGCATGTCCTGATCCTGACGGACAATGTGGCCACCATGTCACACATCAACCGTCAGGGAGGCACCTGGTCCAACTGTCTCATGCTGGAGGCACAGAAACTGACTCTCTGGGCGGAACAACACGTCCGTTCCATCAGGGCAGAACATATATCCGGGACCTCAAACATACAGGCGGACTGGCTGAGCAGGACCACCATAGATCACTCAGAGTGGCGTCTACACCTGGATCTGTTTGAAGCTCTATCCCAGAAATTTGGCCGACCAGTTGTGGACTTGTTTGCTCATTCAACAAATACTCATCTTCCCAGGTTCTTCTCCAGATTCACAGTACCGGGGGTGGAAGGGGTCAACGCTCTCCGCAGCCCATGGCCACAGGGGCTATTGTATGCCTTCCCTCCTCTCCTTCTAATCCCGAGAGTGACCAGGAAGCTACTGGCGGAGCGGGCAGAAATTCTCCTTGTTGCCCCTCATTGGCCCAGACACCCTTGGTCGCGGATCTGGTCAGCCTATCAGTAGCCCGTCCCTGGAGGATTCCCGACCACCGGATATCTCTCAGCCAGGGAGCAGTAATCCACCCAGACCCTCAATGGTTACAATTAGCCGTCTGGCACTTGAAAGGGATATCCTGAGGAAGGATAAATTTTCAGGGAGGGTGATCCAAACCATCCAGGCATCCCGACGAGCATCCACTAACCACATTTACAATGCTACGTGGTCAGCATTTTGTCGTTTTTGCTCCAAACACAAGATCAATCCGATCTCAGCATCAATACCACAAGTACTGGACTTTTTGCAAGAGGGCTTATCTCCCAACACCCTTTGCAGGCAGGTAGCTGCCTTGTCCACAGTATTAACATATGAGAACTTACAATCTCTCTCTCATCATCCAAGGGTTTGCAGCTTCCTAAAGGAAGCATCTAATTTAAGGCCTCCAATAGTACATCGTTATCCCTCCTGGGATCTCTCCTTGGTCTTACAGGCACTTACCGCTCCACCGTTTGAACCGTTGAGGACAACCAGCCTCCGTTTCCTGACGTTTAAGGTCGCCTTCCTGGTGGCAATTACTTCCGCCAGGAGAATCTCAGAGTTGGCAGCCCTTTCAGTTCGCAACGACTTGTGTATATTCCATCCTAACAGGGTGGTTCTCAGACTAGATCCATCCTTTATTCCTAAAGTTAACTCATGGTTCCATAGGGCCCAGGAGATTATTTTACCTGACTTCTGCCCAAATCCTGTTCATCCTCTGGAGAAACAATGGCATACTTTGGATGTCAGGAGGGCCCTTCACAGATATATTAAACGGACTGCCGCCTTTCGAAAGGCTGAATCCTTATTCGTGTCTTTTCAACCGACATCTATGGGAAAGAAGGTCTCACCTTCAACTGTTGGCCGCTGGCTGAAGGCTTGCATCGCAAAGGCCTATGGGGTTCAGGCTAAACCGTTACCTGGCCGCATAACTGGTCATTCGACCACGAGTGCGGCTACAACAGCGGCATGGGCCACGCAAGCCTCAATTGAGGATATTTGCAGGGCGGCAACTTGGACATCACCATCACCCTTTATTAGACATTACTGGCTGGATACCTTTGCATCCACAGAGGCCTCGTTTGGCAGGAGGGTGCTGCAGAGGGTTCACTCCACCTCGGGGACCCTGGACTAACCTCCTTCCTGCCCTTGAGACATTGAGCTTGGGTACATCCCATGCTTGGACTCTCCAAGCAGCGCACAGGAGAAGGAACGTTGGTCTTACCTGAACGTTCTTTCTATGTGCGCTGCGGGAGAGTCCAAACCCACCCTGAGGCCTGTCCTGGTCCAGGGTATGAGCATCATTGGACTTACCTACGTTTTGGACTCCCTGCAAGTCTACGCCTTCGTAAAACAACTGACTCAGAGGAGCCAAGGAGGAGACGTGGCCGGATCTTTCTTTACTCAGTCCCTGGGCAAACAGACAGAAGTTAACCCATGCTTGGACTCTCCCACAGCGCACATAGAAAGAATGTTCAGGTAAGACCAACGTTCCTTCTAAAATTAGCAGGGGAACATTAAGGAACAACAAAGATCAGTTTCATTGAGAAATAGCTTATGTGGTCATTTAAGAATATGAATTAACTTGCTTTTTTCACAAAGCCTTATGGGATAATACAGCTATTTTTGGAATGTCAAATTGTTCGAACTGGTTTTGTGATAATATAGTGTGTGTGTGTGTGTTTGTGTTTGTGTTTGTGTATGTGCTTTACAATAAATCCTTTTGCTAAACCAAGAAAAGGGATGCTCTTTTTGTCTAAAGCACCATTCATTCACAAAGTGACCAAAAGTTTTTAAATAAGAATAAATTTATGAAAGGTTCTTTGGTTCTGGGTCAGGGAGCTGGCTTTTCACTTCCTATCAAATGAGCAGATGACTTAAGATATGGTTCAGTTTATTTCCAATGTTCCTGAACATTTTTAAATAACTTGCTTTGTGGTCATTCCCATTTCCACTCCATTTTCACACCCGATTCTCTGCTCCTTTAAACCTATGCCTGCATATAATTCTTTCTGTTTTGATTAAGAAGGAATAAGGTACTGGTGGCATAGCAGACAAATAGAATTGATGTTTTGTCAAGCTAAGCTAAATTTTATTAAGAGATTGTATGTTTTTACATATTGCAAGGGTCTCTTATTAGAAGACAATGGTAGCCAATTCCAAGATGCTGATTATTTACTGCTACTATTTGACTTCAAGAAGCAATTAGGTGAATGAGTTCATGTTCAATGCTTATCTTTGCAATTACCCCCATACTTTCTGTTTTCCATAGTCTCGTTGGCATTTGCCTGCCCCCGGCCCCAATATTTCCTCATACTGCTGCCTATGTGTAGACTAGTGCCCCTTTCAGCTGGCCAATGGGAAATGCAAAAAGTAATGCTCCCACTGGTGTTTTTGCTTCTGCATGCCAGCCGCTATATGTGGAAGTGGGGGGGGGGATAGTCAACAGAAACAACAGAAAAGGGAAGAATAGCTAGACTCAGGGAGACTAAACTGGAGAAATTCCAGCAGTGAGGCAAGGAGGGAATTCCTAATGATCTACCCTACATTTTTTTTTGAAGGAAACTCTACATTAATATCTTCACAATATTTCCTCTGGAGAATCAGCTAAGTTGGAAGTCAACTGGCTCAGCCAAGAAGACTTCCAGATATCACATAAGGAGTGATATTGATCTCAGATTAATTCAGATCTTATATATGTAGCCATAGTGAGAAGTGAAATATTTTATTCTTTAGAATGACAGCATTCTTCCCCCCAAATATCCTATTAACTGCTGATTTTTCTATGTCTACAGGCTCCTTGAACTGAAGTCTGGAGAATCACATGTATATCTCATGCTTACAGTGAAATCATGGCCACCAATGATAAAGTAGCCATCTTAACTGATGATGAAGAAGAGCAGAAGAGAAAATATGTGCTTGCCGATCCTTTCAGTGGGATTCCCAAGGAGCAAGACCTCCAAACCCAAAGTGATACTCCTTCAACCGAGACCACCACGATTCCAGACGAAGAGCTTGATTGGCTTGAAAGACATTGTGTGAAAGTGAATAATGATCTCTTGATCTCAAAAGTTTTTTATTTTTTCTTTTATGCTGCTTATGGTTCCTTGTACCCATTGCTTCCTGTATACTACAAACAGCTAGGCATGACTCCCAGCCAGAGCGGACTCCTGGTAGGGATTAGATACTTCATTGAATTTTGCAGCGCTCCATTTTGGGGAGTGGTAGCAGATCGTTTTAAAAAGGGAAAAGTTGTTCTTCTCTTCTCTCTATTATGCTGGGTGCTGTTTAACTTGGGAATTGGATTTGTTAAACCAGCAACCTTAAGGTGTACGATAAAGAAACCTATCCCCGTTCCCCCTACCAATGCCAGTCACCTTACAGCAGCATCCCCGCAAAATATCTCCATTTCTTCTGTCATTCCCACTCTGGGAAGTACGATAACAAAGGGTCGAGGGAAAAGAGATTTGCTGACTTACCACTTGCCAACTCTGAGTTCAGCTTTGTCCACAAATTCTAAAACTACCTTTTCTCCAACTATTCAAAATGGAGCTAGGAAGCGTGCTTTAAAAGAAGAAGAGGGCGCAACTGTTACCAGCACTCCAAAAGGCATTGTTACTGCGGGAAACACCAGCCACACAACGGCATCACCTACAGTCACCACAAAATCAGCCCCTCCTGCCCATTTTGCTCTTGTATATGATCATGAGGAGGTTGAAGCGATCTTCTTGCTCATCCTCCTTGTTGTGATTGTGGGAGAGTTTTTCAGTGCCTCCTCAGTCACTATAGTAGACACCGTGACTCTGCAGTATCTTGGCAAACACCGGGACCGTTATGGGCTACAACGAATGTGGGGATCTCTGGGCTGGGGACTGGCCATGCTGTCGGTGGGCATTGGCATTGATTCTACCCATATTGATGTGCTCATTGAAGGCCAAGGCTGTAAGGCTCCAGACTACAAGAACTACAGGATCGTTTTCATAGTCTTTGGAGTCTTGATGACGCTCTCTTTGATTGTGGCC
Organism: Thermophis baileyi; assembly: GCA_003457575.1. Taxonomy (NCBI): domain Eukaryota; kingdom Metazoa; phylum Chordata; class Lepidosauria; order Squamata; family Dipsadidae; genus Thermophis; species Thermophis baileyi. Next base: position 10,006,352 of record QLTV01002419.1, on the reverse strand, counting down.
ACCCAGTTCAGGTTCCGGTACAACCACTACAAGCAAGAGGAAACCCAAAGCACAGAGCCAGAGGATTCCCACTTGGACAGAAACTCCTCCACAGATTCCTCCCATGACACTCAGAGTGATACAAGCCAGTCCCAGACTTTTAATTTTTGGGACTTGATTAAGATGCTCTGCAGTATCCAGTATGGCTCAGTGCTGTTTGTGGCGTGGTTTATGGGTTTTGGATATGGCTTTGTGTTCACCTTCCTTTATTGGCACCTGCAAGATCTGAACGGCACCACCACGCTCTTTGGAGTTTGCTCTGTTTTAAGTCACATCTCTGAACTGACGGCGTATTTCTTCAGCCACAAGCTGATTGAGCTGATTGGTCACATCAGGTAAGCCAAAGCTATAAGCATGCTAGAACAGCAATAGGCAATACTGTGTGGGGAACCCAGATGCTTCTTTTTGTAATTTGCATGTTCTTATATATTAGGATACATAAACATTCTGCTTGGTGTCGTACATTGAACAAGTACAGAACAAAGAACTATATTTTCATGTACTATTCATGTAAGCTAAACAATTATTTCTTGCAATAAGTCATGGTTCTGCAAAATTAGCCATTCCATGGTCGACCAGATTCTAGGTCAGCACCCTTGGATGTTCCATTTCTTCTCCTGATCATGCTGATCCAGCCATGCAGAGAGTGATCTAGTAGTTTTCTAGAGGTTTAACCCCCTGAACTGAACACAGTCAAAGGTGTTCCAGTTGGAATAGCCTTCTTTCAGGGGCTTGATCGGGTCCAATACCACAAACTGCTTCGAATCAATATTGAACTCTTTCTTTTTTCATTTTTTTCCTATCCTAATAACATTTGGTCTTGGTAAGTCTTAATGATAACTCTAAGAATGTACGTATGTTTGAAAATACTTTAAGAAAATACCTGAAAATAGAGAGTCCTATCTTAGCCATGAAAACCAGCTAAATGACTTTGGGCCAGTTACTCTCTCTCAGCCAATCCACCTTACAGGGTTGTTGCTGTGGAAAAAATAGGAAGAAGAAGATACGTATATTGGGTACCTTCACCACCTTGAACTATTTGTAAACATAATAAAGGCCGGATACCAATAAATAAACAAATAGGCATGAGGTGGAATGGAAAAAGGGGAGGAAGATAAGATGGTTGTGCAGATGCAAGTTACTAATGAGACAGATTACAATAAGCAAATAAAAACTCATGTTTATTGAGATCATCTGAGATGGCCTGAAACCTTTTGAAGTGTATGTGAGTTCAGCCGTTTCTTGATTTATTGTGGTGGTGATTTTTTAGTGTGCTTGTTCCAGAATAGCTACTTTGAGACCTATAATGGAGTGTCCTGGCAGGTTAAAATGCTCTGATACTGCTTTGTCCTAATGTCAAATTTCTGTCCATTAACCTGACCTGCTTGTACAATATAGAGTCCACAGGCATATTGCTGTCAAATGATGATATATATCATACTAGCTAAATACCCGTGCTCCGCTACAGAACTATGTGATTGGGCTTGATAAATGGACACTTACAGCTTGTAAAATTAATGAGTAGTTACGATCGGCCTCTCCTCTCCCCTTCTCTCCTCAGGCTTGCCCCACAGAATCCTCTCCTCTCCCCTTCTCTCCCTCAGGCTTGCCCCACAGAATCCTCCCCTATCCTATCCCTTTCTCTCCCTCAGCCTTGCCCCACAGAAGCCTCCCATATCCTATCCCCTTCTCTCCCTCAGCCTTGCCCCACAGAAGCCTCCCCTATCCTATCCCCTTCTCTCCCTCAGCCATGCCCCACAGAAGCCCCCCCTACCCTACCCCCTTCTCTCCCTCAGCCTTGCCCCACAGAAGGCTCCCTAACCTATCCCCTTCTCTCCCTCAGCCTTGCCCCACAGAATCCTCCCCTATCCTATCCCCTTCTCTCCCTCAGCCTTGCCCCACAGAAGACTATCCTATCCTATCCCCTTCTCTCCCTGAGGCTTGCCCCACAAAAGCCTCCCCTATCCTATCCCCTGCTTGCTGCTGTGAAAGTAAAACTGTACTTGAAACTCCTCTCCTCTGCTTGTGTTTTGCATTTGGAACAGATGTCTTTTCAGGTGGGGAGGGGGAGTAGAACTCAGCATCAGAGGGCTCTTTGGAAAGTGAAACAGTATTTGCTGTGTGAGCAAGAATGAGACAGGAAGGAGCCTGGCCGTGGCTTAGCTCAACTGTTCTGTAGTAAAGCTGCTTGCTGCTGTGAAAGTAAAACTGAAACTCCTCTCCTCTGCTTGTGTTTTGCATTTGGAACAGATTTATTTTCAGGTTGGGAGGGGGAGTAGAATTCCTTAGCATCAGAGCATGTTAATAATAATATAAGAAATACTAATGCTCTGACGGTCATTTTGAAAAATCCTTTCTTAGTGAGCACCTAGAAGGCAAGAGGAACATATGTGGCAAATTTCACGTTTGTAGGCTTTACGGTTCTGAAGATTTCGTGATTACGGCGTGAGTGGTTTTCGCTTTTATATATATAGATTGGAGGAAAAGCATGTGAAAATATATCTAATCTTATGTGTGGGGACCTGTTATTGTGTTGTTAATGTAAATTCAGGGGCAAAATAACCATCTGGTTTTATTGCCGAGTCTTTCTCACATTAGCATCTGTTGTTTGTGAGAATCTGCTTCAGGTTGAGTGGTTATCTGTTTGCAAGTATGGGTTTGCCACCCAGTGCTTGAGGAAGTGTAGTGGATTGCAGATTATTAATAATGTATTTGAACAGTTTGAGTTGTGAACTGTAGGTGAGAGTTCCCCAACTTTCCGGCTTTGCGGACCGGTGGGGGGGGGAGAGGGTTGCACGTTTATGTGCTCGCCCGCAGCTCGTGCAAGGGGGGATGCGTGTGTGCACGCTCGCCTGCTGTTTCCATGGCCTGGTTGCAAACACCTCACGGCCCACAGTTAGGGGACCCCAGCTGCAGGTGAAAACCTGTGGCGTTCTATTGTTCTGTCTTTGTGATCTGTCTTTTATTAGGTGCTTCCTGGGAATTGATTTTTGTCTGCTGATTTGACTGTTGATCTTGTTGGGTGGATAGTCTCCTAAATGCATGGTTTAAAGTAGGAGTTGCTGTCTGCTCTTTTCAAAAGTAGCTGCAGTCATATAGACAAGCTTCCCCTCTTCCATTCTCTCAGAACTGTACATTCAAGCGGGTGGGGAGGCTGGGCCTTCTCCCCACTTCACCATGCCAGGAGGTTTAGACCTTCTTCCTGGCACTCCGCTTAATGATGTGTGTGGTCGCTTAACAGCAACTGAGGAAACCAAGATTGTGATCATTGAGTGAAGCTATCAGGTAGTGTCTTGTTTAACGGCCCCCTCACTCAATGACCAAGATTCCAGACCCAATTGTGGTTATAAATGGAAGACTCCCTACTGTATATCCAGTTTCGGCAAAATAAATATTTATAATTATGAACATATTTCAGATTTCAGACATTCAAAAAGACATTAAACATATCAGTGAATCCATATGGGCTCTGTTAATATTGAAATATATTTGTTTCCAAAGACAGCTTATTGTGATAAAGGCATGACATATTTACAATAAATATCCTCTTTTTTGCCACTACATTTTTTAATTATTACTATTTACTTTGTATAGTTTTACATCAAGTATAAGCCAGGAAATATTTTTGGTAATTAGTTGAATATTCTTACCATTGTATTTATACCTGGCACTTAAGACTCAATAAAATACAGCATATGATTTATATTTATTCATTATTTTTTTTAAAAGAACCCCGCTGGTTTCTCTGCAGTAGTACTCAGAATGAACAACAGGAAAGCTAGCTTAACAATTCAATGCCAATAAATATTTAAAGCAATCAGCGTATATATAAATACATCTAATAACATATATTATGAAAGATACTAAACAGAATAAAATGCTTTAAAAGAAATGTGCAACTGCTACTGTGCATAACATTTTCACTGAAAATACAGGTAGTTCTTGACTTACGACCACAATTGAGCCCAAAACTGTTGTTAAGTGAGAAATTTGTTAAAGTGAGTTTTGCCCCATTTTACGACTTTTCTCGTCACATTTGTTAACTGAATCACTGGAGTTGTTAAATTAGTAACACGGCTGTTAAGTGAATCTGGCTTCCCCATTGACTTTGCTGGTCAGAAGGTCGCAAAAGGGGATCACATGACCCCGGGACTCTGCAACCGTCATAAATGTGAGTCAGTTGTCAAGCCTTTGAATATAAATCACATGACCATGGGGATGCTGCAACAGTCATAAGTGTGAAAAAATGATCTTAAGTCATTTTGTTCAGTGCCCCTGTAACTTTGAACGGTCAGTAAATGAATTGTAAGTTGAGGACTACCTGTAGATTGAATGGTAAGTGGGATTCTGCAACAAAATGTTGCAGTGTCATTTTTCACTCCATGTCATTCCTTGCTGTACCACCCTACTTGTCCATTTTCCCCATCAACAAACAATACTCTTCAGTATCTGCTGATTGTGTATGTGTATGTGTGTGTGTGTGTGTGTGTACGTGCGCACGCACACACACACACACACACACCTTTGACTCAATTTTTGTTTCCTGGTGACTGTTTGAACTACACTCTTCAGTTTCTTGACAAAATTTCAAAAGAATTGGCTCCTTCCTAGAGCTGAGAGAAAGTGACTGAAAGTCTCCCAGATGGCTTTGTGCCTAAGGCAGTGCTTCTCAATTATTTTCTGTTACGCCGCCCCCCGGGGGAAGTAAACATTTTGCGCCCCCCAACTCTCTGCCGCCTTATATGATGCTAACAGTGCTCGCTGGTTTACTGAAGTAGCATTCACAAAGCGGGACGATTGTTGGCAATATTCAGTACGTTTTCGCTGAAAAACCTCAAGCGGCTTATCAGCGTGATTGGGGTGTAATGTCTTTAAGTGCCGCCTTAATTTATTTGGCTTCATGCTGTCCGCTGCCAACATTTTTAGACACAGTAAATATACCGGTCTTTCCTCGTCTCCCACCGTAGTCACAGTGAAGCCAAGCGCTACATACGCTTCGTCATATTTCCTCGTCTTAGCTTTCGGGAGACTTACGTTTGTCTCATCTCCATCTCTCTCTGCCTTTCTTTTCATCCCTGTTAAATATTTTTCCATGGTGTCTCTTAAGGGTTTCTTATCTGCACTTCATATCTCCTGCTCTGTGCTGTGTGCAAAAAAAACCTACTCCCTGCGGCAAAAAAAAGCATGTTCCCCGGGGTCACACGTGCCCCCCTGGCATCACTCCAAGCCCCCCCAGGGGGGCGCACCCCACTATTTGAGAAGGACTGGCCTAAGGCAAACCTAGAACCCATAGTCTCCCAGTTTCTAACCTGGACCCTTAACCACCACACCAGCTGGTTCTGTTTGTTGAGTAGAGCGGGCAAAATGTGTCAAATTTAAATAGTTTGGCCGCTACTATCTCTGTGCATTTTCCTTCTGCATTTTAAGAGGGTTTGTGAACAACTTGATGTCCACTCCTGGATATATTTTTTTGAAATCTTCATCTTTTGTGAAGCTGGAGTAGATCAGGTTGAAAGCAATACAGATAATTTGTTGGTAAGAATATTAAAACACATCAGAAGTAATCGGCGATCTCTCCTCTCATTTGCTTGCAGAGTCCTGTATATCGGTCTTGCCTGCAATACAGCTCGTTATATTTACATCTCCTATCTAGAAAATGCTTGGACTGTTCTGCCTATGGAAGTCCTTCAAGGTAAGAAAACAGGGTGCTTCTGTGTCTGAACTCTACGATTCCTACTTGTAATGCCTGCTGAGCCATAATAAGCATACAGTAAATCCTCCTGGGCTTCAGCTTTCATCAGGAATTAATCCAAAGAGATCCTTCTCTTTTTGTACAATTCTATTATGGCAGGTGGAGAAAAAAAGGCGAATGACAGGAAGTGGTTTCTACAGTTGGCGGACATAATATTCTGCCATGTGATCTAAGCCAACAACACACCCTTTCACCAAACAAGGGACTCCTGATGAAACTTGCAGCAGATAAGGCTTAGTTGCTAGCAGGGCTGTACCTAGAAGGCATTAATTTGTTAAGCCTGTTAATATCCTATTACCTGTAATTGAAAGGAAAATATTGTTTTTTAAAACCAACTACACATTCAGGCAGAACCAGTTTTGTTCTGTTTTGGTTAATATCAGACATTTTCTGTGACTGAGGTGAAAGTTAAAGGCCAAGTAGCTGATAATGGATTTGGGGGGGAAGGAAGAGGTGGAAATTCTGAGATCCAGGCAAAACTTGTTGAGGTGTATCCTGCGCCCTATGAATTAATGCATCTGATTAGAAGGGAGGCAGTGCAAGTCCAAGAGAAGCTTCCAAGTCCAAGAGAAAAATGTTGCAAATTGAGGAACAATCAGGTCCACCAAAAAAAACCCCCAAAATTAAAGATTGGCCCATCCAGTAGAAGATTAGAATAGCTGTGCTCATAAGGCATTTTCATCCATGAAACTTAAACTACCTTTAGTCTTTTCCCTCACTCAGGTTAACATTCTTCCCTCACTTAGGTTAACATTCTAACTATGAATAGAATATTTTTATTTATTTACTATTAGATGTATATTCTGACTTGGTTTGTACAACTCAAGGCAGCCTATATAATGTTCCCACAGCAGTGACCCTTTAAGGTGGATTGGTGTGATAGACCACAAAGGGGAAGTGGTGTGGTGGACTACAAAAAATGGTAGTTTCACAGGAAGGAGGGAGCACATTCCAGGGGTGGTGGTGAGGCAAGGGACAACACAACCCAGAGCTGGATCACAGAAGGAGGAAGAGATTTAGAATAGCCACTCCCTAGAAACTCCCAGGGTATATATCAGTTAGTGTTAGAGTAGTATAGGTTTAGTCTGACAAGATTCTATCTGGTATGAGCAAATAAAGAACTGAACTTTTGCCTTGATTGTTCTATGTTGTTTTTGGGCTGGGCCTGACAAGAGTGAGAGTGACTGGTCCAAAATCACACTTTTTGTGGTTAAAGGAAGACTAGAACTGAAGTCTCTCAGCTTCTATTCTAGCACCTTAACAATTACATAAAACTGGTTCTCCAATATTCATAACATTATTTTGTAGTACTATTTAATATTTGTAATATTAGCAAGTATATGACTGAAAGAATGAAGACTGCAGTAACCCTAGATATTCAGAAATATTGCTTGGAATTTGAGCTTGTTACTTTTCGAAATTTGTTTTTTCTATCTTCTAACTTAGGAAATAATTTATTTTGTTTTTACAAAATAAGAAAACTTGCTAGATTACCTGCAAGATGTATTTTACTATTAAGTACTCTAACAAAAGTATGGAAGCTTTATTTAATTTAAATGTGACTCTTTACAGGCAAGTTAATTGACCAGCCAAATTTATTTTCATGGTTTTTTTTAAGTAAAAATATATTTTGCTGAGTTTGTGCATCTATAATTTAAAGGCAAAAGGTACAGCTCAGATTCTTAGTCTTCTAGCATATTGATAAAACATAATACAGGTAGTTCTCGACATGACCACGATTGAGTCCAACATTTCTGTTGCTAAGTGAGACAGTTGTTAAGGGGATTTTGTCGAATCTTACGACTTTTGTTGCCATGGTTAAGTGAATCACTGCAGTTGTTAAGTTAATAACACGGTTGTTAAGTGAATCTAGCTTCCCCATTCACTTTGCTTGTCAGAAGGTTGCAAAAGGTCATCGTACAATCCCAGAACATGGCAACCATCATAAATATGAGTCAGCTGCCAAGCATCTTAATTTTGATCACATGACCATGGGGGGGTGCTGCAAAGGTCGTAAGTGTGAAAAACAATCATAAGGTACAGTATTTTTTCAATGCCATTTTAACTTTAAATGGTCACTAAATGAACTGTTGTAAGTCGAGGACTACCTGTACACTCTTTTTTGATATATTTCATACCTCCACTGTTCACATGTGGGCAACTCGTTGACAACATGAGGCTCACTGCTCAAGTAGCATTCCTACTTCGCTTACTTTCTTTGCATTCAAATGATGTGTTATCACTGGCTTTTGTAAGACCTATAATCAGTGGTGGGTTGCTACCGGTTCGCACTGGTTCGGTGAACCAGTAGCGGCAGCAGGAGGCTCCGCCCACCCACCCGGACGTCATCAAAAACACTCTGCGCATACACCCGCGCGTTCTCAAACCGGTAGCAAAGGTAAGTGAAACCCACTACTGCCTATATTGTTTCTTTGGCTATGAGTGGAAGTGTGCTGGAAAATAAAGTGTTTATCATTTCCCCAGATATGATGCTGATGAAGGAAGTGACAGGTGCTAGATGTATGAATGTTTTCTGGCACTCTTTACCACCAGCCTCATTTATTTTTATAGCTCTTGAAGAGTACACGGGGCTCAAAGTGCAGCTGCACCCTAAAATGGCTATGCACTCTTGCCATGATCAGCATTTGTTGTTTAACTCCAACACTCCTGCAGAACAATCATCTTTAGAATACATGGTGTTCATGTTTCTGTTCTTTGTAGGTGTAACTCATGCAGCCATCTGGGCAGCTTGCATTTCCTATCTAAGCGCTGCGGTGCCTCCGGAATTGAGGACGTCAGCCCAAGGGATCTTGCAGGGTCTTCACCTTGGCTTGGGCAGAGGATGTGGAGCAATGATTGGTGGAGTGTTGGTCAATTATTTTGGTAAGGGAAACCTGGGCATTTATATGACTTTCAACTGTTTGAAGAGAGCCTTTTCCTCAACCGTTGTGGACATTGAAGAACTGTGGTAGTAGTCAGAAGTGCTACCAGACTCCTCCTAATTTGGCTTTCCTCAACCAGATGCTGTGCAGTTGTCTTGGGGTCTATGACAATTCGCCACGGCCAACTCTCCATGGCCAACTCACTGCAGGACAACTTGCCATGGCCATCTCGCCACAGGACAGCTCACTGCTGGACAAGAGTTACACTAATACCAAAGAAGTGATAGAATAGAATCATTAAAGAAAAGATGCAAAAGGATGGAGATAGAATGAAATGTGAATGGCAAAAATTAAAATATTTTTTATTTATTTTAAATAATTAAACAGAATTGTTAAATTGACCCGCGGCGAGTTGGCCATGATGAGTTGGCCGTGGCAAGTTGGCTGTGGCAAGTTATCCCATTCCCGTCGTCTTGGGCTCTAACTCTCACTGTTGCAGGCAACCATAGTCAATTTGAATAGTTTCCTTTGTTTGGCTATCATACATGCATGTGTGCGCACACGTGCACACACACACACACACACACACACACACACACAAAATGCACAGAAAGGGAAAAGTCACACTGGGGAGAATGCAGCCTATATCAATCCTATAGCAAATACAGGCATCAATAACTCAACTTCCTCTGCCGTGGTTCAAGAGGCACATCTACAAGTCCTCCGAACTTCATCTCAAAGGGACTTTGCTCACCATCTTCTAGGAAATATTCCACATGGCACTCCACTTTCTTCTTCTTCTCAGCCCATAACCAAAGTCAACTAATTATGAGATTTTCAATTCAGTGCGGAAGTAGAGATTTTCATTTGCTGTCAGCACAAACCCTGCTATTTGCATGACAGATGGTGCTCTTGCAATGACTGTGGTGATTTAGTAGTTGGGCATATATATAAATTGATCTTTTTATACCACTCAAGAGAGTGAGAAACGAGATTGTCCTGATAAATACATAGATTTGCAAACTGTACTAAGGAAGCTTTCAAGCAGATAAATTTGGTGGCACAGGAAAGGTGCATGCAAGCTGTACCTCTGATCCAATAGTGTACTCAGAATTTATCCACATGGGTAGAAACGCTAAAGTCCAAAGCTCTCTTTGGGTTCTCTTTATCTAGTTTTAGGGTTTGGGTGGAAAATACTGTAGATGATGCTTTAGGTCACATTTATGCAGAAATACTGAAAATTCAAAAGGTGTCACAAATTTTTAAGCACCGCTATAACAGTCAGATGCCTTTGCTGATTTACAACAAATCACCCAGCTCTACTTTCTACCCACTTCTTTTCATACTTTCCAATTCCAGTTATAAGCCAAAATAGACAAGTGTGCACATTTCTAATGAAACCTGAGACCCCTAATGAGTCCTTAAAGAACAATAACTATTAAAAATCCTCTCATACTGTAGTGTAAATAAAACCTAAAATAATTACTTTGTGTAATTTCCTTAATGTGTACTGTAAGGTCATAGCTGTTCAGCAATTGTTAATGAAAAGTATTCATAAATGAAGATAGCTTCCTCTGCTTTTTTTAAAAAATGGCATCCATTTTTGCCTGTTCAACTAAAATACGGTTCCACTTGTCTCTTTGATCTCAGCGTTCATGACCCAAGCCGTCTTCTGCCTTTTGAGGGAGAATAAACAAAATGGTGCAGTGATCCACTACTTGGTACAGCTGCTTCCTTGAAGGATGAATCCTCTCGTATGCTTTTGCGGGGGAGAAAGTCTCGTTTAAATGAGGATAGGGGTTTGTTTGTTTGTTTGTTTTTGTCCCACTGAGTCAATTTTGACTCCCAGCATTTGCCCATTATTCTTGGCAAGGTTTTTCAGAAGTGATTTCCCTTGCCTCCTTCCCTGGGCTGAGAGAGAGAGTGACCTGGGCCCTGGCCAATATAGAGAGTGACCAGGTCACCTGGCCAAGGTCACTTGCTGGCTTTGTGCCTAAAGCTAGAACTACGGTAATAGTCTCCTGATTTCTAGCCTGGCGTTTTAACCACTACACCAAATGGGTTCATTTATTTACTAAAGCACGAGTAGGGCATGCTTTAGTAAATATATGTCTATCTTATCAATTGCTGCCATGCAACTGAATAGCAATAGCGCTTTGACTTTTATACCGCTTCACAGTGCTTTACATCCCTCTCTAAGCGGTTCACAGAGTCAGCATATTGCCCCCAACAATCTGGGTCCTCATTTTACTCACCTCGGAAGGATGGAAGGCTGCGTCAACCTTGAGCCAGTGAGAATCGAACTGCTGGCTGTCGGCAGAATTAGCCTGCAATACTGCATTCTAACCACTGTGCCAGAATCAGACCTTATTCTGTGTGCTTTTTCCTCTACAGGAGCAGCCTCAACTTTCAGAGGGATAGGAATGGCTTTTCTTGTCATCCTCTTGCTTTTTGCTTTGATTCAGTGGGTGGCAGTTCAGGATGAGAAAGAAGGTAAAATGCTTATTCCTTAGGTATACAACCTTACCTAACTGGTTTTTCTCCTTTGGGTTATTTTTAGTTTGCATTATCCTGAAGTCCTTTTTGCTTTCTTTCTTTTTTTAATTTGCCATCTCTAATCAATTAGCCGGAGTGATGACTTTTTATGACTTTGGATTGGATTTGTTCTTAGTTCATGTGACAGATTGTGTTGTTTACCACACAATAGCTTTGTCTACTGCAGCCCTACCAGATCTGAACTCCAGCAATTCAAATAGCTTCTAATGGCAGCAAGCCTAAGCAAAATAGGTTAATATTTGTTGCCATCTAGTGGGCATTGGTAGTTTTGCAGTCCTGTTATAGTATGCCTATACAGTAGATTGGGTTACTGGATATATTTTTTTCCTTCAAGATGTCTGATTGAAGCAAGAGTAAACCTGGTTTGTGTTCTTGATATAATACAGATTGATTTAAAAGTAATGGAAGGACATGCAGATGGACCTATAACATTGAAGTTTTTGGGAAAACGATACCAGGAAAAAAGTGGTAAAATCCAATGTCTATAGAAAATGGTTTCTGCTAGTGAAGCAATTTCTCCATGTCCTCATCCCATAAATCTGTAATTTTCAACATGCAGATCCATCTGGAGGTTGTCTCTGGAGTTTTTCTGGCAGTATAGAAGGATATAGAATAGGGAGAAATGTAGAATGACTCACATATAAGCTAAAAAGCTTGCTAAAAATAAGCTTGCCTCTATTACTGTACCTCTTTGTATAATAAAACAAGTCTGTTTTTAAAATGGGTTTGTAGATGCTCAGGTAATTGAAATAAAACAGCTGCTTTGATACATTTCTCTGAAATGCATCTTAGAAGAATTAGATGACGTAAAGTTACATGAGATGTTTGAAAACATGGCTCCATTTGGCCATCCCTGCGCTATTTTCTTTGAAAATAAGATTGGAAGTTAAACATTATTGATAATTGTTTTATACAGTGCCTGGTTTTTCTTCTTGCAAACAAAAAGAACTATATTGCAATGGATTGAGAGAAGACTCCTTACTTCTTTTGTATTATATTGGGTGTGAAGTATTTTTCCCCAGTACAGTAGCTAGCAGTCAGTAAGTGCTAACTTCATAATTGAAGAAATGGAGCTTGCTATCAAAATCTAGCAATGGATTCCTACTGCAGCCAGAGAGAAGCTAGGATCAGAATGCTGGATTCAGAAAAGTGCTTGCACTTAACTCTTAGATGGTGAGTTCTCTTGAAATGAACATCCTGTCTGTTGTTGAAATTTTAGAAAAGACCATGCTGGCCGAAAGGATCCCAGTGCCTTCAAGTCCGGTGCCCATTGCCACGATTGATCTGGTACAACAGACTGAAGATATCATGCCTCGCCCGTTGCCCAAGCTTCCTGCCAAAAAGACCAAGCACCAAGAAGAGCAGGAAGATGTACACAAGCCTGCTTGGGGTGTCAGTTCTTCACCCTGGGTTACTTTAGCCTATGCTCTTTATCAGATAAAAGAGATGGTTCAGCTCTCCAAAACCAATCAGGCACTTGAAAACCAGCCTTTGCAGGTAACCAGGGCTTGGGTGCATGAAAGGTATTTCCAGGCAAAAAGTTGCACACACCTGATACTCGAGGCTTTCCGATTCTAAAACAGAAGCTCCAAAACTACAGTATTAGTACATAACATTCTTCACATATTAAATATTTGTGCTATTAAAACAATAACAGAGGTTACAAAAATGTAACATAGATTTTGCTTGTATAATGCAGTTAGACACAGGTGAGCCTCTGCCGGGGGTGTCAAACTCGCGTCACGGCGTCATCACGTGACGTATCGTGACTTTTTCCCCCTTCGCTAAACCGGGCGTTGGCATGGCCAGCAAGTGATGCATCTGGTCTGTGGGCCGCGAGTTTGACAGCCCTGCTCTATGCCTTGCATTGGATTGATTCAGTATTGTCATTTCACAGGAAGAAAAAACTTTAGGGTTCATTTGTCGTTTAACTTGAGATATGGAAAAGGATTCAGAGCATGGTTGGAGAGAAGGAGCAGCTAGCAAACTAGAGGATATCTGGGCCTGTATGACAGGCACAAAATCCAGTGGGATATTTTAAATGGAGAAATGGATGACAGTGCTGTAATCTTACAATACATATGTAGTCAAGCCGCCTCAGACTGCAGAATCTATTAGGTGTGGTTTTTTTTTTTTTTAAATCCTAGAACTCTTGATCAAGAGGCAAAGCTGAACTTTTTCACTGAGTGCCAAGGAAAGTCAGCACCTCTTAAAAACATCAAGGAAAAAAAGGCTGTTGACATTAATATTTTTGCATAGTCAATCCACTATTGTCTCAGACCTACAGAGGTACTGTGTAGTATCTCATCCCATGCCTTGGCTTGGTTATGCAAGAGAGACAGTTTGTCAGCACCCAATCTGGCAAAGCGATCTGAATACACGAGGTTGCTTTCTTATATCAGTTGGTTCGTGCACAGGATATAAAATTAATCTTGTTATTTAGTATTTTTATTTTCTTATCTGGAGAAGAATGTTTTACAACACATTCTTAGGTTAGCAATGTCTTTCTTGTAGCTATCCCTTTTGTGATTATTAGGAAAGATAATTTACTTGTCTGCTGAAATATTCTGTTCCCAAAATAGCCGTGCTGACATTCCAATAGAAAGTACTGCATAGAAAGTCTATGAGGAAAACAGGTCCAAGTGCATAAAGAGAAGCATGAAATGTGTTAAGCTATGAGGAATGTTCTTTCTTACCTAAACAGAATTATTATTATTATTATTTGTCTTAAAATACACTAAGTCTTTTTTCTACATGCTTCTTGGGGAAAAGCAGTTAGGAAAATATAGGACAGGTAAGTTTATCTGATCTGTTACTTGCGTATGATGGCTTTTGCTCTTGCCTGAATGCTTGTGCACTGTGCTGTGTATATGATTTTGTGATCCTTGTTAAGAGGAAGCTACCGTGGCTTACCAGGAATGACAGTTTCTGTGTATTTTCGGAACAAATCCACATAGCCGGATGTTAACTTGTGGTTTTCCCTTCTTTTTCCGTAGAATGCCAGTAGTAATCATGATTCCATACCAGATAGTCCTCTGGATCAAAGACATGATGGTTCAGTGGTAGAACCTTCAGTACCTACAGCTACCCTTGAAAACCACCCCAGTTTGGACTGCCCTGTTCCTTCGGAAAGCAGAGCTCAGTCTCCTGAGAGGAGGCATGAATAGGACTTTTCTTGAATCCAGCTCGCGGCACTGAATACTGCTCTTGGCAATCAGAAAAAGACTGACGTGGGAGTTTGAGACCTCACTTCTCTTCCTCTTGGCAATAGTAACCTGATACAGCCAAAGCTTTTAAAATATTTAATGCCTTTTCTGTGACAAAACCTGAGGCCTGTTGCAGGAACAATTCGGAAGGCTAAGCAAAAGCGGCCGGGTTAATAACTAGCAAAGGAGCACGCTATTTCATCTGAAGTTGTTTTTTCCCCACCTGAATGGAAGTGTTGTAAACAAACACATCTGATTGTCTTCATAATTTTCTGGATTGTAATTAATTTTCACAGACAAAAAACCCCCGCCATTCAGTTCCATTTCCTCTTGCTTAATGCACTTGAACATTTTAATTCAATATTAGGGAAAGGGAAGACAAGAGCTCATAGCAGTTTTTCTTAGACAGTGATTATTTATTATGAGGTGCAGGCTTCCCTAGAGCAGTTCTACCGAAACTTCAGAGAAAATACAATAGTTAAATACGGAAATGAAGGAAGGAGCCACATAGAATTCTGTCTTTTGTAAAGACTTCTCAGAGATGCTGAAGAACTTTTGGCTGGTAAAGTTCTACATGAAACATCTGCTGAAGCCTTCCTAACCAGACAAGCGGAATTTATGTTGCTATGGCCAGGCCAAAGCGCATTAGCGTTTTAGAAAGAACCAGAACAAGAAAATGTGGTGGTCCATAACCCTGCAAGAACAGGATATGGGTTGAGATGTGTGGTGTTGTGTTTGAAGATCTGAACTGTGATGGTACAGTTGGAAGATACTAATGATTTTATATGGGATGAATTTGCCCTAATCACCGAAGAGGGATTGTCCTACAGAAGCAGTCTATGTGGATTCTTTTTTGCCTCTCTGGTGTATGTGATAGGGAAACATGACTCCTTCACCTCAGGCAGATCTGAGAAGTTCCTACTTGTGTAACACAATAACAACAAAGGGTCAAAATGTCTAGCTTTATTAGATTTTTGGGAGTGGTGATGCTGATACCACTTCCCTAACCGAGGTCTGCAGTCTGTTCTGAAAACCGGTAATGAGAGGATGTTCAGCAGCAGGCATATATATCAGCTGCTTCTTGAGAAGTTTTCTTAGCCAGGCCAATATAGTTTATTTTACGATAGAATATGTTTATTTAAGGGGAAAGGGAATTAAACTTTATAGAGTATATTTAAAGTGCCTGTGGATTGGGAAGGGGTATAAATCCTAATTATTGTATAGGAAAGGAAGACATAGTTAATAATAAAAGCAGCTAGAAAAAGAGAAAAACGGATAGAGCATATTGATCATGTTGTCTTAGCACTACTTTGTCAAGACATTGACAGATTCGGATTTGACATTTCACATTTCACTGAATTGAACCCAGTTCCCGTACATTCGTTGTTGTTATAGCTGAGGGAAAACGTTAAATCAATTTTATAGCGCTTAGGCTTCAAGCATATACTGTGTGTCAAACTTAGCCTTCCATTAGAGGAGTCCCATTCATACGTGGTTTTGCCAAAATGGTTTTTTGACTTCTGGCAGCCAGTGGGATGCCATTTATGCCCCAGGGGCTGGTGTGGCTCATAGAATTAAATTTCAGATACACTTGATTTTGAATGCAGAATATAGAATACCTTAAGATGGATGTTAAGGGTGTTTTCCTTACATAAGCCTTAAGGGACTGTAACAATCTGTACCTGGGACCAAATATTGGCAAGTAGTTATTAGCTATTTTTTGCACTTCAACTTAAATGTACTGTAAATTTCTCTTGACTTGTTTAAGTGACCTTTAAAAATAAAATCAGAAATCTATTTATTATATGTTTATATTGCAGAGGGAAGGAAGGAAATGATTTAAAAAACAAACTAGACTGAAAATGGTTATTTAAAAAAAGAGACGGTGGATCCTTTAGATGAACTTATCTGAAGTCTATATGATAAACGCTGTGGTAATAACTGTTAATGTTGGATATCCGAGTTATAAGGCATTGAACTTGCACATTATGTTTACATATCCAACCTGCCTGTCAAATCGGTTCCTTCCTTGTTTGTGAACAATGGGGCTGTAGACAGCTCTCGTATTTGTGAAGTTGTTAAAATGTAGTGAGATAAATAAAATTCCATGTATATGTCAAAAATGTCATGTCCCATTAAAAACATGAATGACCATAGGAGGGGGTGGATTAGCAAGCTTTTGTATTTACTAAATACTTTGTGCTTTTATTAGGCTAGTTTTGAGATACTCACCATTCAGCCTCTCTTCTCCAGTTAATGGCTCTGACTAGTGCCAGGTCTTTAAAGAGTACAGGATGAAACACAATATTAACAAGACTTTATGATCTAATCTGACTGCTCTGTTTGCATAAGGGGCGAATGGGTGACTCATCTCATTCAGCCATTGGATGACCGCAGGTATTCAGCATGTTTGTTACCTGCTTTATATGCACTGAGGGCCTCAATGCGGAGGGAACCTTTTGCTAGTCGTCTGCTGAAAATGAAGAAAAAGGATTCACTAACTTTTTGGCAAGTGATTGCACAAGAGTTTTCTCTATAAAATTACCAGCAAGGAAGCCCTCAACTCAATAATGGCCATATTTTAAATCATCATAGCTCTTAAAATGATTATATGATACTTGTCCTGCAAAAAGTTGCTTTTGATAACCTCCCCACACTGAGCTTGACTCCTGATTACTAGGTGACTTGTCCCTTTCTTCTTCCAGGTTGCTTTTTCAACTTGCCTACAGCCTGGGATTTTTGGAGGACTTTGTTTTTTCTAAGCACAGGTTGTGTCACTCTTTTTATCTTTGAGATTAGCCGAGGTTGGCTTGACACGGTCACTTTTTGCAAAACAAGGCAGCTTTTCTTCTTTGGCACCTAGAGTGCAATCAAATTGTTCCTGCTCTAATCTAACCTTTCCCATTTGCTGGTACATGAAGCATAGAAATTCCTTGCAAGTGCAGACAAGTATTGATCGATGGTAGTCTGGCTAGTTCAAGAGCTGCCTTACAGAGGATGGATTTAACTGTCCCCTTGTGAGATCATAGATGAGCTCCCCTCCTCCCTTTCCTTTTCCTTGCCCAGAGGAAGTTCATTATATCTCTTTTCTTGTTTTTATTTTTGGCATCAAGGGGTTCACGGAAAGAATTTGAACCCGGGAAATGAGCAGTAAATCAACATCATCAACCATCTTGTTCAGCAAGGATCTCCATCTTTAGCACTATCAGATGCTCCTTGTGTAGTGTCCTGTGGGCTGCTCTGTGCAGGAATTAAGATACTTTATTAATACATTTGAACACACTTTCTATTTACAATGGCTCATTTTATTTGAAAGTGAATATTAAAAACAGGTTGGGATTTACAAAATCCAAGCAGTTCTCTAATTACTCCACAGTGCATTTTGTCAGCAATGCATCAATCGACACACATACACATACACATTGTTATTGTTTACATTTATACTTCAACTTTAAAAAAAATCAAGGTATATAAGATGGCCTCTCCATTTTTTAAATCTTCACAAAAGCCAGTTGGATAGGTTAATCAGAGAGATCATGATTACATTACAGCGAACTTCGAGTCTTGTATGCTAGACTAATATGAAGTAATTAGAGCGTAATTAAAGAACAAGATCTCCTTGGTTCTCTTTCCATGTTTCTAAGAACATGCTAAGTGCACATATTTCTATGTGAAATGCTTCAATTTGAGGACTAGAGACTTTAGAGTTTGCGTCCCAAATCATGAACTGCTATGAAAAAAAAATAGCATGCCTACCTAGTCCAAAGGAGTCAGGATGCAATGCAAGGAAAATCAGAGTCCTGGTAACCTACGATTACACAATTCTTTTGGTGGCCTGTTGCCTCAAAAGAAAAAATCAAGCTTCTTTGAAATTTCTACAGAAACAGACCTCCATCTTAAATCAGCTGGTTGGAGCCAAAGCAACTCTTAACTGTCTTTCCTTACAGATATGCTTCTAAGCCTTTCATACGTTCATTTATGTACTTCTGTTTCAAGGCTGCCTGACTCCATAGTGATACCATGTGACTTACAGAAAAAAACATCAAAGTATATCAAGAAAAAACAACAGTTGACCAAAGACAAAAAGTCAAGCAACAAATAACCAACCAAAAGACCTTGCAATCTGCAGAAACGTGGGAGCAATGCAAATCCCTCTTGTGGACTTGGAAGGTTTTGGGATTTAGGGCTCCATGTACACAGGAGTAAACACTAGTTCTGTCCCACTTGTGCTACTAGCCCCTGAGTCACTATGAGTTGGGTGGCATACAATTTAATAAATTTTATTTTTCTTGGTCACTGCACCCTCTGCCAGACATTTAGACTGGATTTGGCATTTTTATCCACCTATTAAGTCCTTTCCAAGGACTTGGGATAGGCAAATGATACTTGATGGTGTTAAAAGGTACCATCACAGGATGTGAGCCGTTCCAAGTAAAGCTGCCTTTTGCAATTGACTGATGGTGATTTTGTCCATTCCGATGGTGCTCCAGATGTTTTGGAATTGTGCCCATGGTACCTATTATTTCCTTTGCTTTCATTGCTGCTCCTACTACGGTGCTCCAACGTTTCCCTTGGCTCTTCTAAAGATGAGTGCTCTGTGGCAACTGTAGCATCTAGAACGCTCAGTTTATTTGCAAATTATGCTAAAACAACACTCCAGCTTATCGCAATTACTGGAGAGAAATAATTACCATAAAGTGGTTAATCACCAGTAACTTCAACTTCTCAGCTCATTTTCCCAACATTAGTTGTCTTCACTGGGTCGTTGGACCCAAGCAACGTGATTGTGTTGGGTTGCAGCCATTGCGATTTACAACCCAAAAGTTATGGCTTAACATGTTTGCGTGAATTCAGCAAATGAGAGTTAAGCACACCATGGGTTAATGTGCAAACTTAGAAACCATGATCAGGCCAAAAAAAAAAAAAAGACTGCTGTAAAGTAAGCCTTGTAAATTGGCAGAACAACTGAGAGGAATTCCGTGCTCCAGCCCTCCACAGGCTGCCTCATCAAACCTTCAGCAAATGGTTCCTCTAAGCAGAGGCTAAATCCGGTATTGTTCAGATGTGCCTGGATTCCCTCGTTACATAACTCTAATCATGATGGGTTTGCAAACTTAACTGCTTCCTGGAAATCAATGAAGTCATGGTAAGTCCTTCAAAATGCCTTGACTGCCCTCTACAGTTCAAAAAAGCATGTTATTGCATGTTTTTGCTGACCTGGGCAGCAGCTCAAAGAAATTCTCTACTGTGGAAATGCCGAATGTTTGGTTGTAATAGTCTCAGTCCCTCTTCTTTGTTTCTCTCCTCCACCTCAAGAGAAGCATTTTGGGGCTCTGGTTTTGCCTCGGTCTCTGGGTGGAAAAGCTGTTGCTCCAGGAGGGCTCCTCCGATGCCATACTGTGACTCATGGGCTGTCATTTCTTCAGCAGATACATGAGGGGAACCTAGAACAAAGTTTGCAAACCTGGAGAAAGGAGAAAGAGGGATCACTAAGCAGAAGAAAGCAATGCAGCAAACATTTAAAAGTAATGAAGAAAGGGAGAGATGCAAGGGAAAAAAAAATACTGGCCCAACCCCACCTTGCTTTAATCTCATCCACAAAGGCATCAAATGTAGCCCGCCAGAGAGGACTTCTGTGGAAGTGCAGCCTCAATGGAAAATAAGCTTTTGCTATTTTAAAACCACAAATGAAGCTTTGAGATATGGAAAAGAAAACAAATGCTCCTACTTTTGTGGAGATTGCAGTTTGACCACAGCTACCCAGGAGGGGAAAGTGGGATTCCTACAGAATATGCGCAGCTCCTCCAGGGCCTTCATGGTCTCTGTTTCTCCTTGTTCCCGGTATTCGTCTTCTGTCAGATAACGAGGTTCCAATTTTTCTGGGTGGAAATACTGAGCAGCTTTTCTAAACCAGGGAGAAAGGGAGGGCACTGTAAAGATTGTACTATGGATTTGAAACCCAAAGAGTATGGAATACATTTTTAAAAAGAATATCTAGAATCTTGACAGGCAGACTGTTGCTCTTGACTACACTATACTAAATGGAAAATCCCTACCAAGTTAAAATAACCAAAGAATTACATTCAAGGCAGTTTGAATTTATTAGCTATGTTGTTTGCTCCTAAGTAAATTTCAATGATTCTTTCTGAGCAGACATATAGAGAGGATTGTGTTGTACCACTTTGCAATAGGGAAAGGTAAGAAGTGACCTTCTAACCTTGCCGCCTTGGAGATCAGATCTCCTTCTTAAGGCTTCTCCAAGCACAGCCGAACTTGAGTTCTTGACAAGGTGCCAATTTTGTACCCAAACAGTTCTGCAGCCCTTTAATGAGATTCCAAGCACAATTATGATTAGAATTCAAAATGCTAAAAGAAAATTTTCTCCCCAGGTTCCTGAGTTTATTGCTAAAAGCCCTAACATACAGGTATCTTATCATTGAACAATTTAATGGGTGAACAGCTGTACCCGTTGAAGGCACTTATATTTAGACACACGCTGAATTATCTGGCAAATAAAGCAGAAATCCTAGCACGTTTTCATCCAAAAGAGTGATAAAATTAAGTCTATTTGCATGTGATGTCTACTATAGCATTAATACTAAAACGTGCTGAATAACGTATAATAGCTTAAATACTAGAACACAACCATGTGTCAGAAAAATCTCTAATAATGCTACTACTTCTAAAATGACACACCCAAAATATAAAGAATACTCTATACGGAATATGGGCTCAGATGATTGTTAAGCTTCCTAGAATGATTGCTTCTAAGGTAGTACAGAAAATAACAAAACAGAAAGTTGGATTTCACATAATGCTAAGACCGGGTTTCATGTAACTACAGACTGATTGAATCTCTTAATGCATCATAGGTAATAAAGCAAAGAGAAACTATGGTTACACATTCTGATTTGTTTTAGTCATGCTTTATTAGGGCTGATCCCAGAATCTTAGATTTTTCCTTGATTTTTGTGCTGCTCTCTAGAACCTTTGCCAATTTACCAAGGTCCTAAGGCAATTGTCTAAACAGACTCTGTTTCTCAAAGCAACCCATGCTTTCTTGAGGGTATGGGAGCAACCAAACCGTTTTCTTATCCTCAAAGAATGATTCATGCTTCCTTAACTAAGCACCGTTAACATAAATCCTGCTTTGGACTGGCTACAAACATAGCCAATTTATTTGTAGAGTGATATAAGCCATTTCTAAAAAAAAAATGTCATAATCCACTAGGACAATAACTTTTAGAAAAAGGGCACCAATGCCAAAAATTACATCCTCAAGGACAAGTTGTTCTCTATACATTGTGATGCTACTCAGTTTGAACTGGAAGGCCCCCATAGCCTTGCGCTGAATGACTCCAGCTGAGTGGGGACAGAAACAAACAACTTCTGGGACATTCTGGCACTGTGCAAGCTCCACTACATATTAGACAGATTGAAAACAGAACATAAGCGGCAAACAAATTTAATAAATAAATAATGATACGGTTTTCATTGACAGTACAAACTTGCCTGAAATGTCAGACTACATTATACAGTTACAGTTGCTTCAGCTAATTTGGTAAGAAGATCGTTTTGATTTAATAAGTGAAAGGTTACTAACTTGCCAAAATAGCAGGATGCTCGAAGGGGATAATGCAGGAATTTTGTACAGAGCATAGCAGCTGTGACTGCATAGGCAACCTGGGGGATTGCAATGCCAAAATAAATTAAGACCAGGCCTTTCAGCTGCAACATCCACATCAAGAGGTTCATACTTTGCTCGCTGCCGAGTGGCCCATGCTTCTTGCAAATAGCAAAAGAGATCAATCCAACTAATAAAATATACCCTGAAAAACAAAACACATAGCCGTGAAATATCAGTAGATTAAAAAAGTGATACATTTACTTCATTTTAGGCTTGCAACTAACAGTTCACTTGGAGCTAAATCGTGTTAAGTAACATTTTGCTTCTGGGAGGGATATTTAAGTAAACTGGAAATCAATTCTTTCCACTCCTGATTTTTTTTTTTACTGTTAGTGAGATACTTTTCATGGCATAACAGCAACTTACAGTTACATCAAGTATGCCCATCTGAAGGACAGATAGGCTGATTACTCTGGAAATGTATCTGCCCAGCATTTTCTGGGCATATTAATATTTATTAATACTAATAAATGATAGAATGTGCTCATTTTCCAATTGCATCATTTAAAATAATACTCATGGAAAGAGCTTTTTTTTAAACTTTCTGATCAAGATCCCAGTAAAAAAAAAGTGACATTGTATACTATATACATTCATAAATATGTATGGATATTTACTGAGAGGTAAGTCTCATAATACAGGTAGTCCTCAAGTTACAACTGGTTGCTTAATGACCAAAGTTACAATGGACCTCTCCGGAGTTACGTACAACCCATTGCGAAGTTACAACAGTTGCATCCCTTCCCTTTGGTCACATTTTGTGCACTTGGTAACCGGCTCACCTTCACGTCATTTGCAGTGTCCCTCAGTCATGTGACCATGATTTGTTACTTTTTTGCTGGTTTCCAGTGTTAACTTCCGGTTTCTGGCAGAAAATGTCAAAAAAATCAGATTCGGTCACGTTCATGCCTCAACTTACGACTCCAATAACTTATAACCATAGTTTGGGGCTCAGTTACGGTTGTAAGGTGAGGACTATCTGTATTTGCTAAGATGACTTTAAAGCAGGAGTTTGCATAATTGCAGCTACGTGAACAAGCACAACTCTTACTCAGTTATTTAGTTCACATATAAAGACAATCTAGCATATGGCTATGTGAATCTACCCGATTGCTTAGCATTATGAGCCAGCATTACAAAAAAATAATAAATCTTGATTTAGTGCTATGAACAAACACAACCAGCAATGACTGAACACTAAGTGATGTACATAAATAATGTTTGTATGACTTCACATAATTTCAGATGCCTTTGAAGCCTCTGCACAGCATATTTTGCAGAGCTGAAGTGTCATCTTTCCCATTAGGGAAGAGACAGCTTTTTTACATCCAAAATAATGAAAAGCTGCTGTATCCCAGAGCCCGGGGGGGGGGGGGAGAACAATAAAATCTCAGTTTTTGAAAGTTTTCAGAATAGTCTTTCTGTCATTCAAATATAACTACTGTATTTTTCGGAGTATAAGACGCACTTCCCCCCCCCCCAAAAGGGGGTGGAAATGTTGGTGCGTCTTATACACCGAATACAGTCATTTTTGGCTCCTGAAGCCCCGCCCCCACGTCCCATTTTTGCAAAAACGGGGTGTGCAGAGGGTTTGGGAGGCCTACAGACTGCTTCTTGGGGCTGGGGGAAGGCAAAAGCG
>QLTV01002419.1:9914224-9951779 GCA_003457575.1 Thermophis baileyi | reverse complement strand
GTTGTCTAAGACCAAAATTTCAAGTCTTGTGGAATAAGGTATTTTGTTGCAAGTGGAGGAGTGGAGGACTCTTCTCGTGAAATATTTTTGGACTCTCTCAATTGTATTAATGTCCGATTTGCAGTGCGGGTTCCAGACAGGAGAGCTGTATTCAAGAATTGGTCTAGTGAACGTTTTGTATGCTCTAGTTAGCAGTGTAATGTTGCCAGAGAAGAAGCTACGCAGGATTAAGTTGACTACTCTTAGTGCCTTTTTGGCAATGTTGTTACAGTGGGCTTTGGCACTTAGATCATTAGATATGAGTACTCCAAGATCCTTGACAGAATGAGGGTCGTCTACAAGATCGTGTCCTCCAAGCTTGTATTTTGTGTTCTGATTCTTTTTGCCAATGTGTAAGACAGAGCATTTGTTGATTGAGATTTGAAGTTGCCACTTTGTCTTTAATTTCCTGAAAAAGAAAAAAATAATAATGGACAGCTGCAGAAGCCCTGTTTTTAGCTTGGCCCACAGAATGGTAATGAGATGGTATCAACGTGCCCTTAATCAAACATTGTTGTTTCGAAGTTTCTTTTCTTTAAATCATTTTCTCTAAAAAGCAACTGTCTCTCACAATAATCTTCTATCTTGGAGTTTTCTCATTTTAACAATGTACCTCCCAAAACGTAAGTCTCCCTGTGTGGATGTTTCTTCAATCATTCACACTGATAAAAAAAGATACAAATATATTTATGTTGTAAATACATACACTGTTGAACATGCACAAACACCTGGGCACAGATATTTTTGTAATGTTTCACAAAGCAGAGAAGATGCTTTCATTTCTTGCCGACATTTTGAAACATTTTGCTGCTAGAATGAGGTGGGACTTATTATTGTATTTTTAATGGGGAAAAAAGACAAGAAAATCAGCATCACTGCTTATTATTTTAATACTTGTATGTATAAATGTTACGCTTTCCTTGACACTGATGGACAATACACCTTTCTGTACTGATAGGAATACTTATTCTAAATCTTTGCTGGGCTTGTATGGCCCTTTTGTGGTTAATGCCTCGAGCAAAATAATCAGAGGTTTTGTGAAAACCTCTGCCCTAGGGCATTTTTTTTAAAATGTCTTTATTGCATTTTTCTCTTTTTACATGTCACGGTAATTTCTTAAGCAGATCTACAACCTTTTACATACATTACATTTATATTGATACATTTTGTACATTGTCTTGCAATATTATCTAATTCTACATCTTCTTTGTACATTTTCTCTTCATCCTTCTGTTATCAATCCAATCATACCACTTTCCCCATATTACATAATAATCTGAATCTTTTTATCCTTTAAGTTCTATTGTTAACTTATCCATCTCCGCGCATTCAAATATTTTTTTGATTATCAAACTCTCGGTGGGTGTGTTTGTATTTCTCCAGCATTGCGCACAGGCGATCCTAACTGCAGTTATAATGTGTAAAATCAAATATTTAGAATTTTTATCATGTTTCCCTTTAAATATCCCTAGAAGAAAAATTTCTGGGGGCCCTAGGGCATTTTAAATGGTGAATGCAACCCATGCTTAAGGCACTTCTATAGTCAGTGCGCGCTCACATTTTCGGTGCTGGACGAACCGGTAGGTAAATTATGTGAATCCCACCTGTGCTTGCTGTTCCATTCCTTCATCGGAGGTACTCTGGGAAGCACCCCCTCCTAGAAGAATGAAATATTTTGGGAAATATTAAAAAGGCAGAATATTATGTTTCCCTAAAGGAGAAATGGAGAAACATGCTCTTAAAGACAGAAAGCAGCCCCCAAGTCTTTCTTAATAGCCCACAGCAGATGCCAGCACTTAAGAGATAAAGAGCTTATTGAAAGAGGAAGACAAGTATCTAGATAGTTCTATTCATAAACAAAGCAAATATTGCAGGCAGAAATCCATCCAAGACAGGATATTTTGAAACTCCTTGCAGCACAGTTAACAAAGGCAGAATGATAGGATTAGAAAACAGCTCCTCACCCAAGATCCAACACAGCAGGAAAGCCATTAGCCACAATAGTTATTGCCCAACACCCTTTCAGAACACAAGCCCCTTCATTGCACCACCCCCAGAACAGTTAAAACTTCAAAGTCACAGAAACCTATAAAGATCCATCCACTGATTCAACCATTTGTTCAGCTGACCCAGAACTGCACACTGTCTTTGTGGTTCTGTTCAATAAACCAACTTTCCAATCAGCCTCCATGTTGTTTCCATTTTCTTTCTCCCAGCTTCGAACCGAACCAGATGAATATTTCTTCCAACAGTACAGTATAATGTATTAAGTTATATGTTAGCCTAAAAGAGCTACATTACCCATCATGTCTCAGGAAAGATCTAGGAAAGCCTTGTGCCTGAAATCCTGGAAGCCCAGGTGTGACTCAGTTTTTTGTGTATCTAAGATGAAGTAGGTCAGGGCAAGCTGAGACAAAAAACAAACAGGTACTCTGAATTGCTATTGCTGGTGCTGAGCTCAACAGTTTTACAGGACCAGATGGAAACTTGTTCCTCACTGGTACATCTTGTGCCAGCCAAGCCAGGAGATGCAACACCAATCTTTGTACATTATGATGTGGGTGTGGAAATAGTTCCCACGTCCAGAGCTGCTTCCTATAACCATCTATTGTAGTCTTGCAAGAGGCTACCAGGGCCACTTATTCCAGATTTTTGGGGTTCAGGAGGACTTTCACTGCCATTTGACAATCTGGAGGCAGCTCTTTGCTGCAACAATGGTAAGGCTTCAGATATCATTTTAATAATACACAGGTGAGCTCTTCCCTCATTGGAAACTTTTGTATCATCTTGGCCTGCCAAAGAGTTTGACAGACTGTCATGGACATTGTGCGAAAGTTGCCAGGGGCGACTCCAAATCTGTCAGAAACAATTGCTAAGGAACTTACTTATCACATTTCTAAACTATATTTGTGTATTTCATAGATTTACATATGCTTTCAATATGAGAGGGAGAGGCGCAAAGGCCAGGTTTAAGAAAAAGGAAAAAAGAAAGAAAAGAAATGGAATTTGGGCTTTATAGATTCCCCTGTTCATGCTGAAATGCAGAGTGGCGGCCCCAAAATTAATAACAGAAATAGTTTAAACATAACTATTTTTGTTATTAACCAAATCTCCTATTGCTGATTTTAAGATCAATCAATTGTTTTAAAAAGTAAGTTGTGCATTGTTTTGGGGAGAGAGTTAAATGCCTAATGTGAAAGCAAAAGTCATTGGAGAACGCATTGATGCTTGAATCCAATGTAGTCCAACTAACAGCTGATGAGGTTTCTCAGTGCAGTAGAAGGGCTTCTTTTTTCCATTTCAACTTGTCTGTTGTTTCCCCTCTGTCTATCTATGGCTATTCAAACTATTCTTAAACACTGAACCTGTGTTTAAAAGTAGCTCAAATACCCCCTGACAGGTGCAGATTGCTGAGTGGGTGGCATGGTGAAGCAGAAAAAGCATAGGTACATTTTCACAGAAACAAGCCAGACCATGTCTACAGCACACGTTATGCTAGGGGAAAATATAAAACACTACTTTGAAACTGGAACAGCTCAACGTGACTTCTTACCCAAGGGGTCAGCAAGGCAACATTTATGAGCAAATGACATAAAAGGAATGGTTACAGAGGGCATAATGTTAATACTTGGGAGCCATTTGCATAAAATATCCTGCATATTTGTGCCTTCCTTGCAAGGGCATGGGATAAATTGTTTGGCTTCTTCTATCTTACTCATTTTTTTAAACTCAGCCGAAGTGAGAACAATTTAAAAATAGCGATTCATCTCCAAGTCTCTCAGAATTTTCTAACTGGCTGAACTGGAGGAGTGGGGTGACAAGTTCTAAAAAGTGAATACAGGAGGAACTCCAGGAACAGGATGCTGAGTGTGTGTGTGTGCGTGTGTGTGTGTGTGTGTGCGCACGCGCGGAGGGGGGTGGGCGTAGGCGTAGGAGGATGTAATGGCTGGCTTGGATCCAGGTGTCAAGATACAAGGTGAGGCCAGTGTCCACCAAGGAAAAACAGACCACCCACATGGACTAGAGAGCTGATTCAAAGCAAAAGCCCAGCTTTGCTAACAGTTTCCAATAAACTGGAGCAAGTCAAAAGTAAATCAACTTAGCTTCTAAAACAACACAACATTGTGTGATCAGGCAGGTCCAGCTATGTCCCCAATGGGAAAAAAAAAGCAATGGTATGAAAGAATAAATCTGCCTGTTCGTGGGATCAATGTCATTCATTATCTTTGTTTTTTCCCCTTCTTTCTGCCTTTTGGCCGGTATTTCACTTTTCAGATTTGTATTTGCATAAAGGTTCATGTACTTGCCATTGTCATGTCTGCAGAATCAATTAATAATTTAAGAATTTGGAAGCACAGGCTTAGTAATTCAGTTTCTGCTTAAAAGTAGAAAAGATAACTCTTTTTCAAAATACCTGTATTTTTTTAGATAATGTAGCTCTAAAGCATTCAGGCAACTTAACAATTAAACTCTGCATGATCAAAGGAAGTTGTCAAGTTTTCCAAGAAGAAAGGAGGGCTTCTTTATTATTTTGTGCTCTTAAAGTTCCAATAATGATTTTCTATTATTTTAAAATAATAGTTTATAATTATCACTAGGGTTGTCGGTTCATCAAGATACATTTTGGTGGAGAAGACCCAAGGTAGCCATGGTAACGAAGTCATAAACAATAGAAACGACAAAAATTATGAAAAGCAATAGATAATGTTGGTAGGCAGCAAGGAATTATTTCTCTAATTCTATTCCCAAGTATCCCAAATAGTTATTCTAGAAGACATTTTGCTTTCCAATTTCACCTGCAACTTTGTTTCTAAGTATTTGCTTTTACCTGAAATATAGGATAATGTTTAACTTTTTATAATAGATTTGTTTTAGTCAAAGTAGCATTGGCCTAAATAGTGGGGAGACTATCTTGTCTGATCTCAAACAGCAAAAGAGAATCAGACCTGTTAGTACTTGAATGAAAGGTTGTTGGAAAATATCTGGACTATAGACTAGACCGAAAAGCCAGAAAAATATACCAGAAGAACATAATGGCAAACCACTTTCATATTTGAGAAGCAAACTACATGGCCAGGTCCATAAAATCCCCTGAAGCTACTTAGCTCAAACGAGATTTGACCTTTTAGACAGAATCACTTTAGATGAAGCAGTGGACAGACTTGGTGCTCAGTGGTATGACTGAACACATCCATGAATGTAGCACATGTCCAAAATGGCCATATTATGGCTTAACCCAAAGGTGCTTTTTCCAAAAGGCAACTGGACTTCCTTGGTTTTTTTTCTTTGAAAATGTTTCGCTTCTCATCCAAGAAGCTTTTTCTTCCTTTGGGACAACCATGACCTGGATGATTGAGAATCTCCATAGACATTGTGGCTTAGCACAGAATTTGTCTGCAAAAAGGTCCTGTATAATTAAACATGTAAAGAATATTTAAACATGTAAAGAATATTTAATTAATATTGCTATATTAATTAATATTACATATTGTAATTAATAAGAACAGAAGGACTAATTCTCTTGAAAAGAAGAGTATAAACTAGCTTGTAGTTCGTACTTGTAGGCTCAGTTTGTAACATAACCTTAAGATAATGTTCAGGTTGAGGACAGATCATCCTGGAGAAGTCTATATGGGCTGCCAAGAGTTTACACTGATTTGATGGCATCTCATTAATCACAATCAATCAAGCCATGATATGATAAACATGTATTAAATTAGCCACTATCACTTAACATCAAGTATAAACCGGTTAAACCCCCTTTCAGTCAAACTTTTCACCAGTGGATTCTGGTGATCTTTTTTACGTTACGACTCTTTCGCTCTAAGTTTAATTTGTTTGAGTACTTTATTTTCAGATACGTTAGCCACTTTTCGGTGACATTTTGGATTAGAAAGACAGATTATATATTTTAATCACAGATGGGTATGTGTTGTAATACTATAACATAGTATGAAATGGAAAAGTAAAGCAAGTTGATTTATTGTGAGCATCTAATTGGCTAGGGTAGCATAAAACATTAACCTAAGCATCATTGATTAATCTATGGTTTAGTATGCCCTAGAAAATGTACCCTATGGCATTAGTTGATGGCTCAGAGTATCATGTAAATTCCTCAAGTGGATTAATTCCATAAATCATGATTGTTAACCATGCTTAAGCATGTTGTGCTGGCAGAACCACTGTAGAAACATAATTTTTGCTCACTGTGGACACAAGTATGTATGGAAATATTTTCTCTTGCTTGAAGCATAGTTCTCCTCTATCTTCTACAAATCAACAAACTGACATATCCACAGAAAGAAGTCTAAGTATGTGATAGTGACACATCTCACTCTAACAAGCATAAGCAGTGGGGGGAATAAGCCATTCCATTATCAGTATGCAATAATATTTTGTATTTCTAGCTTCACATTAGGAACTCTGTGTGGGATCCAATTTTGACCTGGTACAAAAATAGGAAGATGAGGGACTGAATTTGAAAATAAGATGCTTATTAAAATGGAAATTTGCTTTAGGGAAGCTATTGAGAAAGAAGATATCATATCTTTTATGTATAGTGCATTAAGTTGTTAAGTATCTAAAAAGAATCTGAAGCCCTGGGAATCTGCACTTAAAGAGCCTGAAAGAAGTAATTGTTTATTATATCTGACTGATAAATGATTTTATTTTTATGACATTTTTAAAGCAGCAATCAAAGGAAAGGGAGTGAGAGATGTAGAATG
This sequence comes from Thermophis baileyi, assembly GCA_003457575.1. NCBI lineage: Eukaryota > Metazoa > Chordata > Lepidosauria > Squamata > Dipsadidae > Thermophis > Thermophis baileyi. The sequence goes on along the minus strand of QLTV01002419.1, from coordinate 9,945,015 downwards.
AGAAAGACCAGATATGACAACAAACAAGGAAAGAAGTTTGGTAGTAAACCAAACTCTGTTGTTGATTAACAAACTAATTATTTCAATTTATTCTAAAAATGAATATGGAATACACCAGTCGAGACACAAGCTGTCAAAAACAATTTGAACAGTTGTCTAGCCTAAGATAAACAAACTAAGGCTGCATTATAACAAACAGACCTTCTTCTTCCATACAAAATATATCATATCTTCTGTCTATCCCTATTGATCAGATCTGTGGCAAATCACAACTAAACATATCTACTAAGAACCCCCCTAATTTCCTTTGAATGGTTTGATTAGCCAGCCTCACTCTATCCTTGTAGGCCAGTTTAATCTGCACACTGGTCATTTTGAGAGCTATTAAGAAACATTACCTCAAGAGGGAAAGAGAAGTGGCAGTGCTGGCAAGCTAATTTCCTCTTTGACCATCATCATTGTGGGAAAGCCACTTCAAATGGCTGTTGCCAGATAATCTCCGGCTTGGTGTCTATCAAACATACAATGGCTCATCTCATGGTTTGCCAGGTGACATGGAATCTTCCTACCACACTCGAAAGCTCTGTTGGGGTTGTAAATGCTTGTAATACTATGGTATCAGTAATCTCTCCCTCTCCCTCTCCCTCTCCCTCTCCCTCTCCCTCTCCATGTTGGGCATGCTTTGAGTAAAGTTTAACTCCTGACAAGTATCTGGATAATCTCTGCAGGTTTTCTGGCAAGATTTCAGAAGTGGCTTTCCCTTGCCTGCTTCCTAGGGCTGAGAGAGAATGACTGGCACCCAGCTGGCTTCATACCTAAGGTGGGACTAGAACTCAGTCTCCCATTTTTCAGGCTGGTGCCTTAGCCACTACACTAAGCTGGCTCTCCTGATACTAACTGATGCTGTTTGAAATTGGACATGGCACAATTGCCACTCGGAAGCTTTTGAAGTATGTTCAGATGGCTTGCTCAAATAGCCCCTGCTCATCTGTAAGACGACTGGTCATCATTCCCTGCCATCAGATTGAGAAGAAAATGTAACAGATAGGCATCAGAAATTCAGTCAGGAGGAAAATAAGGATTTGTATCCAAAATTATTCTATAGTGCAAATACAGAATTTTCCAGTTCTTTTATTAAATGTTCCAGCTTTGCAATTGAGACATGCATAGAAGATTTAACTTTTCAGGTGAAAACAAATATCCTGTCTGGTGTGAGTCACAAGTTATCTGACTAACTCATCCTTAGGAGCAACGGGAAGGCTTGGCTTTCAGTTGTGGGGCTGTGTAGTTGAATGAAAGCTCATGAGGATTGTTCAGTCTTTGGAATCCGGACTCATTTTCCGGACTCCTTGTGGAATTTATGCCTTTTGATGCTTCTAGGTCTTCTTCATCATGGAATATCCAGTCAGCTCAGAGTGCTGCGTCTAAAGATTGTAATTAATGCTATTTTAGAGTACTGCCCCAACAGAGTAGCACCATATGCTCCCTGTTTTTCTGTGAATATGAAGGTGGTGCTCTCTTCTCTTTTCTGCTATCTTGTTAGAAACTGGGAGAAAAAAGTGACATAAAAAAACAGGGGGAGGGGAGGGAACGAGTTATCTGTAATGAAACAAACCCAGAATCACAAAGTCCTAAAAGAGAGACAAATGTCTCCAATAAAGGAGACTATTTGTAGCTCAGGGTTCAAATGAGGGGTCCTTGGTGGTCTCTGAGCTTGCTTGTTTTGTTGCAGACTTTTCATTATCCTAACTAGGTAGCATCATCAGTGCACTAGTTAGGGTAATGAAACGTCTGCAACAAAACAAGCAAGCTCAGAGAGACAAATGGTTGCTGTGGTGGGGAGTTAATGACCTGAGGGGAAGGGGCATACAATCCAGCAACCAATCTCAAATCTTACATGGCATGCTACCGGTAGTTAAGACTTCATTGCATTATACGATAAAACTACTTTAACCAGTTGATTGCCCTTTGTCAACATGGAGACTCTTCTTCTACCCATGAGAGTTAATTATGTTTTTTTCTTTATTTCCACAGCTCAGCTTCTGCTTTTCACTCTAGTTCCCCACAGAATTCTGCAGTATCAATGCCTGGAATTCACTACCTGACTCTGTGGTTTCTTCCCCAAACCCAAAAAACTTTAACCTTAGACTGTCTACTGTCGACCTCACCCCATTCCTAAGAGGTCTGTAAGGGGCGTGCATAAGTGCACCAGCGTGCCTACCGTCCCTGTCCTACTGTCCTATTGTCTTCATCTATCTGTATTCACTTTGATTATGTTTATGATTATACCTATACCTGCTATCTTGTACATGTTTGACAAATAAATAAATAAAATAAATAAAAAATAAAGTATCCATGCCTTCTAATGATCCCCTAACATACTTCCCTACCACTCTCAACACATTCCCACAGTAAGATCTCTTCCCTTCCCTTACTCTTCCCTTACCTCTTATTCTTCCCTTAACTTTTATCATACATTCTAGTTCAGTGGTGGGATTCAAATTTTTCTACTACCGGTTCTGTGGGCATGGCTTGGTGGGGCGGCAGCTTGCTGTGAGTGACATCAAGTTGGCCATGCCCACTCAGTCACATGACCCCCACCAAGCCATGCCCACCAAGCCACGCCAACAGAACCGGCAGAAAAGGCAGCTCCTGTGGCCTGTCCCTTTATGGTCCCCCCTCCCCTCTGCGTCGAAGTAACTTAAAGGGACACCACAGTCTGGCTGCCTTCCAAGCAGCTCTGCTGCGACGCCGTCCCTCTGGTGCAGCAGGCCATTTTCCTGGCAAGGCCGGAGCCGGGGAATGGTGCGTTCCCTGACCCAGCCAAGGCAAATAGTGAGCGGGCGGAGGCTCCGGGGCCTCGGGGAATGATGCATCCCTGGACCCCAACCCGAGGCGAAGGGCAAGTGGGCAGCATGCTTACCTTTGGTGAGCAGAGCGGGCAATGTGCAGAGGTGAGGCGATTAGCTGGGCCGTGTGGTGAAGGCAACATATATAGGGTGGAACAAAAGAAGACCTGGAGGCAGGGGGGGGGGGGGGCCGGGGCCAATCAGAGGTGGTATTTGCCGGTTGGCGAACCAGTCCAAATTTCCACTACCGGTTTGCGCGAACCAGTCCGAACCGGCTGAATACCACCTCTGTTCTAGTTAAAGGTAAAGGTTTCCCCTGATTAGTCGTGTCTGACTCTAGGTGGTGCTGCTCATCTCCATTTCTTAGCCGACGGAGCCAGCATTGTCGGTGTTCTGTCCCAGCTGCTGAACTGAGAAAAACAACACAATGTACAAACAAACCTTGTTTAATATTCTTTAAACTACTAATGCTCTCTTAGCATGTTTGTTAAAGTCCATGAAATCATAAAGAAGTCCTTTCCGTGCACCAACTGTTAATTAACGTCTTAACAGTTGGCAAGAATCCAAGCACAAAGAATCAAAGAAGTCCAACAAATTAGGCTAACTGATAATAGCCACGAGAACTTACTGAAGTTGGCAGAAAGCCCAGACCTAGGAACAGGAAAAGTAATGCCAATTTGAATCAAGAGCTGAACAGGAAAACCAAAGCAATACGTGGATTGAACGGAGTTGTTTCCTGCAACGTGGTTGAGCGTGGTCACGACTTAAATAGGCTAAGGGAGTGGCCAATTAGCCCAAACTCCTCCCGAGGAGACCTCCTCCTGGGTAGCCACTCCTGCCTCTTGGCAGCTCTACGTGCCTGTGCAATAAAAATAGGCTCTTCCTCTTCTTCCTTGTCACTGATGGGAGCTTCTGGAGGTACTGAAGGCCCTGGCTGACTCTCTGACTCTGGCGTCGAGTCCCCACCAACCTCCTCACTGTCTGACTCAGGTACCAGTTGCACCGGCCGCTGGCGCATCACCACAACAGCCTCTTCACTGTCGGAGTCTGCAACCAGCTGCACGGCTCGCTGGTGGGCCACAACAGTCGGAAGACATTTCCATGGTCAGGTGACCAGCTTGAATGTATGTCAAGGGGCATGGAACATTGTTACCTTCCCACTGAAGGGGTACCTATTTATCTACTCACATTTGAATGCTTTCGAACTGCTAGGTGGGCAGAAGCTGAGGCAAGGACGGGAGCTCACCCTGTTGTGCAGCGCTCAGGTCTCAAATTTGGGGTGTCAGCTTTCCAACTCACGAGCTCAGTGTCTTTAACCACTGAGCCATCACGTCCCCACATCCTAGTTAAGAGATGGTAAAAAGTTATATAAATTTCCCACATCTTCAACCCATGGCATCAGCTGTAGGGGAAAACTACTTTATTACCGGATCAGCAATGACATGCACATCAGCTAGAGAGAAGCTGAAAGACAGTGTTTCACGTGATCAAAGAAATTTGGAGTTGCTGGGGCATAATGGTGCTGTGATAAATTGTACATGGGAATAAAACTGAATGATGTAGTTATATACAATCTATGCTTCCTAAATCTGTTGCCCTCCAGCTGTGCCAAACTGATTGAGAATTCTAGGAATCTAAAATACACCAGATGGGGGAAGATGAATCCAATAGTAACCATCCCTTCATTTCAAACTGTATACTGAGTTTATCCATTGCCCTAGTATGGTTCATTTGGCTTTGGTTGATGGTGAAGATTGTCACTATAATCCAGGGGTGTCAAACTCAAGGCCCGCGGGCCGGATCCGGTCCACAGGGTGCTTAGATCTGGCCCGCGAGCCCGCCCTGGAAACAGTGAAGGACCGGTCCATGAAACAGCGAAAACGGAGCTCGGGAGGGCCATGTGCAGGACTCCAGGGCTCTGTTTTCGGCTGCGACGGCCTCCTGCAGCCCTCTGCCAGTGAAAACGGAGCCGAAAACAGAGCCTCAATGAGTGACATTGAGCTGGCCACACACCCACCCAGCCCCCCCCCCCGAGGTCAAACACAACCCTGATGCAGCCCTCAATGAAATTGAGTTTGACACCCCTGCTATAGTCTGTAAATCATGGCTTATGGCTTGGTCAGTCCATTTCTTCCATATTTCAAAACATTTTATCCTGTAATGAACTTACTCTGTTGAGAATAGACTCATTTATTTATTTATAAAATTCATTGGCTGCCCATCTTACCATAGGGTAACTCTGGGTGGCCTACAGTCATAAAAATGTATCTATACATATACGATAAAACATAAATAAATTAAAACCAAATATTAAAATCTAAGGACACATGGGGAGAGTGGGGGCAGAGTGGGGAAGGCGGGATCTGTTATTACTTGATCAACCACTTCCATTGTGCTGTTTCTCCATTGGGGCCCCAGGCCGACTGGTTGGTGTCAACCTTACATGGGGGGGGGACGGACAAGGTGTTCCAGATGTTCCAGATAGGATCATTCAGGGAGGACCTTGCAAACCAACAGCAAGAAGACCAGAATGAAGCCAGAAAGGGCTCTGCATCATTGCTTTCAGACAAGGATACAGGAATTGGGGGAACAAAGCTGTAGAGTGAGCCATGCTACTCATTCACACTTGAATTTATGCAAGTTTGAAAGATGTGTTTGTTAAATTAAGCATTTGTAACATAAAATAATAATCTACCACAAAGCCAACAATAGTTAATACAAAGCATTTGTGTAGCAAATGGATGAAACCAGCAATCAATAATTTGGCTTCGTGATGGTCTTTTCTATTTTCGTATATTTGTCCTCAAATCTCAAGATATTTTATTTATATAGCAGTAATCATTTTTACTACAATATTTTACATGTTAAACTCTTACTGTTGCCCAGGCTTTACAATATACTGTATATGTTTGTGTACACACAACATATAGGCAGATCGCAAAGATATTAAAATGCAGGGTTTCTTTTTCATGATTTGGCATTAGATTATTTTTCTGATGGATGGGGTTTCTTTTGGCATGCAGTTAGAGTTTTTTTGAAATAATTTTGGATGATTTGAAAAGTTCCAAATTGAGATCTGTTATGTATCACCCAAGTTAGAGGTATGTAAGCCTAAAGCAAATTGTATTGATAGTATTAGCACATTTCATCTGGAGAATTTTAAACAAGACCCCTCTCCCTCTCCCATCACATTAGCATTCTTGCGTTAGCATTGGAAAACTAAAATCAAATTCAGACATAACCATCCTCTCTATGGATAGTCCTCGCCAAATAGGTGATTTTTGTTCCCTCCTATGGAACTCTGTGCTTCATGAACACATTCCCATTCTTTTTTATTTGCAGATAAACAGAGTTTTGTGTAGTGGAAAAGATGCTGGCCTAGAAATCAAGAGACTGTGAGTTCTAGTGCCATCTTAGGCATGGAAGCTGTCCAGATGACTTTGGGTCAGTCACTCTCTCTCAGTCACTCTGTCTCAACTCTACTCACCTAACATGGTTGTTGTTATGGGGAAAATAAGAGGAGGAAGGTGTATTAGGTATCTTCACCACCTTGAGTTATTTATAAAAAACAATAAAGGTACGAAAAATAATTCAAAATAATGAGCTGTGCACCAGATTTTGGAACTGACCAGTGAGAAAATATGCTTACTGTAGTGGCAAGACTGTGTGCCTTTTGTTTGATCTTATTCCACCTTTGTCCTATCTGTAATTATCAGAGCATCAGCATCATTTTTTAAAAATGGGATAAAACAAGATTTATTACAAAGGCTCGAGTAGGAGTAATGTTGGCATTTGCAACGTTCCCTTCCTCCTTGGTGAGATCTGGCTGTCTTCCAGTTGAAGTGGAAAGAAATGCTGAATTTCATTTTCAGCAACGGATCTTTGGCATTTCATGGTTTATGACACAGAAAGTTTTCCATGTACCCTTTGGGTGTTCTGCGTGCAATGCCTACAGAAGGTATTACTGTTACGTACTGACGCACCAGGTACGTATTTGCATGCCCGCTGCTGATTGGCTTAGTCAGCGGTGGGAGAATTGAACCAATGTCACTGGCCGGCAGGCGGCAGGGAAACCCATAAAAGCGGCTTCCCTGCAGACAGCCGGCATTCCGTACTGAGCTATTGCTGACTACAATAAAGGTGCTGAACTGTTCCTATGTCTCGGCTATTCTTCCTATGCGAATCTAACACTGTCCAGGTTCCGCATGTTCTTGGAAACCAACAACTTCCAGGATTTGCCAGACAACAGGAAGAGGGCTCTCTTCCTAACTTACTGCGGCCCCAAGATCTACAAGCTGGCAGAAACCTTAGTGGCACCCACGGATATCGAATCCATTTCCTGGTCCACTCTGCAAACAGCGCTAAAGGATCATTTTGCCCCCTCCGATACCCCGATGGTGCACAGAAACAAATTCTACCACTGGCACCAAAACGAAGGGGAGACGGTCAACGAATTCGTTGCCAGCCTCCGGGAGATCGCGTCTAGATGCGAGTTCATCAATCCGGAGGAAATGATGAAAGATCGGATCATCCTAGGTATGAGGGATCTCAACCTACAGAAAAAGCTACTGATCCGGAGGGGAGCCAACTTCAAGGATGTGGTTGAAGAGGCCAGAGCCGCTGAATCCTCGGACACCTCTGCAGCCACCATCCGGAAAACCAGCGGAGTCCACCAAGCGCAAAGGCAGACGGACTGGCGCACAGAGGTTCCAGAGGCAGAAGCGGACTATGATGAGGATGACGACGACTACGTCTATCGGATCCAACAGGATAGGCGGGTAAGCCCCAGAGACTTTAATCAACGGCAGCCACACTGTGCCAGCTGCCTAGGGGGTCACACCAGAGCGGCTTGCAAGTTCAGAGACGCCATCTGCCGCCGCTGCCAGAAACGCGGCCACATAGCCGAAGCCTGCAGGGCCACATTATCAGCCCAATATCAACCAGCCCAAATTCCCAGCAGACCACTTGTGGGAGCAGGGAGACAAGCCCAAAACCGATCCGGGCCACCGAGGGGCAGAAGACGAGACGACCACGTGTCTCAAGAGTCGAGGGGCACCTACCACACCTCAGTGGGCCACGCAACAGCAAAGCAGACTGAGAAATTCATCATCACAGTGGCTATCGATGGACTACCATGTGACATGGAGCTAGACACCGGCTCCGTGTTCACGATTATGGCCTGGGGCACACTGAAGCAGCTCATGCCCAGAATAACTCGACAACAAATGAAACCACAGAACATCCGGCTCACAGACTTCCACGGGAACTACATCCAAGTCCTCCGCAGAGCAGAAGTCCCGGTCAAGTTCAAAGACTTCGTAGGGAACCTGTCTCTCACAGTAGTGGAAGGACACCGACCAACACTGATGGGGGTGGAATGGCTCAAGCTACTAGACATCGGCATCACCGGCCTACACCAAATCAGAGGGGACAAGCTGGACGAACTGCTCGGAGACTTCCAAACCGTCTTCAATGGGAGTCTAGGTAAATATAGGGGCAAACCTATTTCGTTTAACCTAGATCCCAACATAACGCCCATCAGACTAAAGCCCCAGAGGGTTCCCTTCGCGCTGCAACCCAAGGTCGATGAGCAGCTAGACAAATTGATCACCCAAGGGGTTTTAGAACCAGTAGAACATGCCACGTGGGAGACCCCCATTGTCACGCCCATGAAACCGGATGGGTCCATCCGCATCTGCGCAAACTACAAAGGGACCATTAATAAAGCCTTACAACCAAATGCATACCCTGTGCCCGTTGTCCAGCATCTGCTACACTCGCTGGGCAACGGAAAAATATTTTCGAAATTAGACCTGGCTCAGGCATATCAGCAACTGCCTGTAGATGAAGCCACAGCAGAAGCCCAGACTATAGTTACACACAGAGGGGCATTCAAATGTAACCGGCTACAGTTTGGGGTCAGCGTGGCCCTGGGACTTTTTCAATGCCTCATGGAAAGGCTATTGAATGGCATCCCCAGAGTGGTTCCCTACTTCGACGACGTACTCATATCAGGGGAATCAGAGGACCAATTATTGCACAGGTTGCAGCAGGTTTTACAACGGTTCCAAGAACGAGGCTTAAAGATTAAGAAGGACAAGTGCAAGATTGGGGTCACCAGCGTCGAGTTTCTGGGGTTCCTCATAGACGGGTCCGGCACACGCCCCACTAATAAGAAAGTTAAGGCCATCAAAGAAGCCCCAACACCCAGGAATAAATCGGAACTACAAGCATTCTTGGGACTTTTAAATTTCTATGCAATCTTTTTGTGACAGAAGGCGACCATTGCTGAGCCTCTGCATCGACTCCTGGGGAAGACGGCCACGTGGACTTGGGGACAAAGAGAGGCCAATGCTTTTGCTGCCGTAAAGGACCTACTCTCTTCAAACAGCGTCCTGATGCAATACAGCGAGACCCTCCCCCTAATGCTGATGTGCGACGCCTCTCCCTTTGGAGTGGGGGCGGTACTGAGCCATCAGTTGCCCAATGGCTCAGAAGCCCCCAATCGCATTCTACTCGAAGACCCTATCTCCAGCAGAACGGAACTATAGTCAATTGGACAAGGAAGCGCTTGCAGCAGTTGCTGGCATCAAGCGCTTCCATGAATATCTATATGGGCGGAAGTTCCAACTCATATCAGATCACAAACCCCTACTGGATCTACTGGCCGGGAACAATCAAACACCGCAGTAAATGTCCCCCCGGCTAACCCGATGGTCCATATTCCTCTCAGGGTACAGTTACACCCTCATCCACAGACCGGGAAAGAGCATCACCCACGCAGATGCCCTCAGTCGCTGCCCGGATCCTGAATTGGTGGAAGACCCAGCTCCTGTGGCCGAAATTCTGCTGGTGGACATAGAACGGACCAGCCCCATCACATCCCGGGACATCGCAGAGCACACAGCTAAAGACAAGGTGCTCTCCAAAGTAATGAACTGGGTAAGAATTCAGAACATTTAGAAAAAAACAACTGGAACTGTCGGTGCTAAAAGGCTGCTTACTATGGGGGGAGCGGGTGATCATTCCCCAGAACCCAGGAAAAGGGTGATCAGGACATTGCATATCGGTCACCCGGGGATAGTAAGGATGAAGGCACTGGCCAGGAGTTACCTGTGGTGGCCTCACTTAGACCAAGATATTGCAGAGTGGGTAGCGACTTACCAGCCCTGCCAAGAAACCAGACCAGCACCCCCACGAACAACCCCATCGGAATGGGAGACCCCCAATGCGCCATGGTCCAGAATCCACATTGACTTCGCGGGGCCAATGGCTGGTCAAACATTCCTTATAATAGTTGATGCATATTCTAAGTGGCTAGAAGTGATCAACATGCCTACCGCTACCACAGAAGCCACCATCCGGGCGCTAAGGAGAGTGTTCGCAACCCACGGATTGCCAGACGTCTTAGTCTCAGACAACGGACCTCAGCTGACAGCCCGACAAATGGAGGAATTCCTAGCCAACTTAGGAATCAGACATGCCCTAGTCTCGCCTTTCTGTCCAGCCAGCAATGGACAAGCAGAGAGAATGGTGAGAATGACAAAGGAAACACTCACCAGAATGGGGCCAGGAAACTGGCAGGAACGGATCGACCAGTTCCTATTAGCCCAACATATAACTCCGAGTGCAGCCACCAACCGGAGTCCAGCGGAGCTGCTAATGGGACGTCGGCTGAGGTCCCAACTGGACAGATTAAATCCAACGTATAACCCGGAGAAACCCCTGGGGTCCAGTAAACCCACCAGAACACTAGTCATAGACGACCTAGTGTTCGCACAGAACTATACCGGAGACCCAAAGTGGGTAAAAGCGACCGTCATAGATATCACTGGACCCAAATCCTACAAAGTCAAGTTAGACGATGGCCGAGTGTGGAAGTGACACATCGACCAGCTGAGACGCCGAGTGGGAGACTCGTGGCTCCGTCAACCAGAAGACGAGCCACCACCACGGAGTCAAACAGACAATTTTTCACAATGCGGGTCTCCGTCCCGCCGACCATACAGTTGCGGCGCACCAGACGACAGCGAAGGAAACCGGGCCCTACCTACAGAACACCAAAGACCACTTCTCTCAACCCGAGAAGGAGAGCGGAGTCACCTACCGGGCACCATGGAGTTCCAGCGGAGTCAACCGGGACCAGAGGGCAGCGAGGTCAAACTTTCAGCCGCCACGCCTGGAGGCTGGTTCCAGATTTTTCCATCGATCGAAGACGGAGCGACACAAGCCATGTCCGCACCGGGTGAAGACTCCAGAGAGACTGAATCGTGCAGGCCCAGTCGGACATTGCGGCGGCCTGCCTACCTGCGCAATTACGTCACGTACGCTGATTCCAGGATTGGACAGTTGCTGAACTAAGAGGGGAGGGGTGTTACGTACTGACGCACCGAGTACGTATTTGCATGCCTGCCGCTGATTGGCTTAGTCAGCGGCGGGAGAATTGAACTAATGTCACTGGCCGGCAGGCGGCAGGGAAACCCATAAAAGCGGCTTCCCTGAAGCCAGCCGGCATTCCGTACTGAGCTGTTGCTGACTACAATAAAGGTGCTGAACTGTTCCTACGTCTCGGCTATTCTTCCTACGCAAATCTAACAATTACCACCTCAGATTGGATTACTGCAGGACCCTTGTGCCTAGGCCCATGATGGCGAACCTATGGCACATGTGCCACAGGTGGCACGCGGAGCCATATCTGAGGGTACGCAAGGCGTTGCCCTATGCCAGCTGATTTTCGGCCTTCCACAGGGAGGGGGGAGGTTGTTTTTGCCTTCCCCAGGCTTCAGGAAAGTCTCCAGAGCCTGTGGATGGGGAAAAACAGACCCAATGGGCCTACCGGAAGTTTGGAAATGAACTTCCGGTTGGGCTGTTGGGTCATTTTTCACCCTCCCCGGGCTTCATTAAAGCCTCTGGAGCCTGTGGATGGCAAAAACCGGACCCAACAGGCCTACCAGAAATTCATTTCCAAACTTCCGGTAGGCCTGTTGGGTCCATTTTTCGCCATCCACAGGCTCCAGAGGCTTCAGTGAGTCCTGTGCGCATGCGTAGGGGGGAAGCGTGGGGGGGTTATGCACTCATGTATGGGGGGAGGGCATTGCATTATGGGTGTGGGCACGCGCACTATCGCGCACGTGCGCGCCCTTATGACACCCAAGCAAAAAAAAAAAGGTTCGCCATCACTGGCCTAGGCCAATAATAGGCAGAAGGGAATTCTTTCATTTGGCAGCAATAACACTGAATATCTGGTGTTTTCTTTGAAATCTTTATGTTTCTACACTGCCAGGAACCCAGCAACACTGGTTAATCCAACCTTGTATTTTAGCTTGCATAGAAAAGAAGGAAGTTTATGCAGAGGGCAACAGACACTTGAGCAAGTGGAGAGAGAGAGGACAGTTCATTGTGGTTGACTTCACTCATTACACAAAGTCAAAATGGGCTTATTTTGTTTTGGACTAAAGGCAATATGTACAGTATGTAATGTAAATTAACCAACCATGGGTTGTTTTTTTTAAATTATGGCTTAACACAGTGTGGGAATCCAACTATCCGCCTCTGTTATCTTGCTTGGTTTCTTTTTTTTAGTCATTAAAAGAAGAACATAGCTTTGATAACAGATATTACTGAATGCTCAGCATCCTGATTATTGTTGTGGTTTCAAGGCTGGGCAAGATAATGGTGAGGTTCAACTTCAGGCAAATCTGAAAGCAGATTCACTGCCTAAAATCATACAATGTATTAAGTCATTGGCCATGATTTACAAGTGTGATGCCTACCTTCACAGAACATCTATGCCAAAATCCAATAAACTATGTTGTAACTGAGTGAAAAGTATGAACTCTGGCATGTAGGCAGCCTTAGGAGAAAACCTTAAAATAAACAAAGTTTTTGTGTTATAGCTGAACCCAGCTAGTAACATGCTATAGGGTAGCTGCTGATTCTAATTGCTGCATTTTATTGTTGTTTGCCAAAGCTTAACAGCATTTTCATAAAGGGAGCTTAAGTGATTTTTTTTTTTTTACATCTGTGAATTGAATGAACCATTTAAATTAACTAGAATGTCTACTTGATTTTCAAAACCTGCCAATGACAATTAAGCTTGTGTTTGTGTCATTATATATTCATCTATATTTTTTCCTTTTTATGCACACATTCCCTCTATTATTAACATGTAAGCTATTGGCTTCTTGATACAAGAATCTATTCCTTTTTCTTGCTACTTTGAAAATCATCAGGAGCATTGATTCCCTGACTGTCATTGCCACCATTATCATTAATTTCACCTCCATTTTGTCTCATGGTAACATCATTTGCAAGTGATGTATTTGTGGTGAAAAGCACTCTAGGATCATTAGGTACAGAACACAACCTTCTGTACTTTAGCTTCTCTGCAGCATGTACTGACTGCCAATATTATGATTCTATCTATGGAGTTAACAGTATTTGAAAATACTAAGAATATAGTCTTGTGTAGATTTACTGAGAAGTTAGTCTTACTGACTGGCTTTGCACATCAAGTAAACTAGTGTCAGTTTGATTTAGTGGTTATGAAGTATACTGGCCTGCAGCATAGGCCACAAATCAGGGTTCATACATATTGCAATTGGCAGTCATAAATCATACTAAGCCAAACCAAATCATGGCATAACACAACTTGTGAACCCAATTTTAGATAGGAACAAGCTTCATTAGTTTGGGCAGTTATTTTTAGATACCGGTAGTTATGAACATGTATAGGATTACTTTGTTGATATACAGTGCAATATACTCATTATTACATATCTAATCGTGTGTTTGGATTCTGAAATGGAAGATTAGGAGAACGAAGTGCTGACTGGAAGCTATCCACTGAAATTGTAACTGTGTTGTTCTGTTGTGATGTTATAGAAGCAAGATTATTTAATCCTGAGGGACAGCGTGGTAGTATTACAAATACTTTTAAAAATTGCAATAGTTTTGTTCAGAATAGCCTTCTGCTTTGTAATGTTAGATAACTCACAATTTAATAATTTAACTAACTTGCTTGAGTATAGACAACATACTGATTCATAAATTAACCAGATTACCTTAACCACATTTTGTCTCAAATTCTGGCTTTACATTACAAACTTGAATGAACTGTCTTAGCAGCTTAGTCCTGCATTAGACTGCAATGTGTAATGGCTTTTTCAAAATCACTAAAACCCATTTAACTAGGTCTTCCCTCGCAGCGTTAAGTCAATCTGGTCAATTGGAAGCTATATTTACATTTTATAAGCATTATAGATTGTTCCTCCCTCTCTTGTTTTTTATAATAATACAACCTGCAATGCAGTAAAGCACCAGATGAATCTTATCTTCAAAATAACATATTTGCTTGGTAATAGTCTGGTTGAGACTCAATAAATCCGCCAAAGGAAATAGCAATGCCAGAGAATGGTTCCTGTATCTTGGTAGGTGCAGTAACTGCAGTTCCAGAAGAATTACAATCCCCTTGAATGTTGACATTTGCAGCTAAGGGATGCTCAGTTGTTCATTTTTATCTTTGGAGAACTAAGTAGCTTCTTTGGCACAACTCTCTTCTCCTTCATCAGTTGTAGTTATAATGCACCAATATCTCTCTAGCAATCTCTGTAGTAGGTTATTGTAATGCCTTAGCTGTAGTGCTGTAGCTGTCAGGGTTCCAAGTAATACCCACAATCAATGAAGACTCCAAGGCCAGCAATTCCTCAAAGTTCCATTTTATTAGAGATGTCATAATAGCACATCTGGGAAAACCCGAATCTGAAAGCTCCCGGGTTTTCCCCACCCAAAGGAAAGTCGAAGTCCCTTCCCCTGCATCCACATGTCCATCACATGGTCCAATCAATCCACCGTCCCAACTGGAGATGCCTCCTAGTCACGCCACTCCAGGTGCAGGGTGAACGTCCTTGTCTCTCAGAGAAAGAAGGTTATGGCTGAATACTTCTACCAACTCCATGCAAACCCCCCTCCCAGGTTCCCACAGACTAAGTGTGGCAGCCCTGAAGATCCAAAAGAAAAGATGGCCTCCAGGGCTGACAGTAGCCTTGTAGTCAGGCTGGGAACTGCAGTTGATTTCAAATTATAAGACATAGCCCCTTGAATGGGATGAAGCACTGAATATACTGTATGCCTTGCCAGTGATTTAAGCAGCTACACTGATTTATTTTATTTGTTAGATTTCTCTATTCCACCTTTTATGTTCAGGGGGCCACAGCACTGTACACTGCATTTCCATCTCCTATTTGTCTTTATAAGTCTCCTGAGAAGCTTCTGTGCTTGAAGGTGGACTAAAACCTGGGTCTTCTCATTCCAGTCCAACATGTCAACCTCTGTACCATCCCACTTCTTAACTGATTTACAGCAATGATGAAAAAGACTGTCAGTCTTGAATGGTGCTCCCAAGAATCTAAAAAAGTTGTTATCAAATTCTATTTTTTAATAAGTGAGGACAACAATAATTAAATGCATGATTAGAGAGTAATCATGTTGACCTATGTTTGATTCTAATACACTTTAATGGAAATCAAATCAAATGTAAGTTTTGGGAGGAAGGTACCCAGAGGATTGACTTGCCTGTATTAGCTTGTCTGTGGCTGGATTTACACAACATGGATTCGTGAATTCATAAACTATGAATCATGTTGACTGGATTCTCACAGTACACAAAGCCAAAACAAGGCAATTATGGCCTGACACAACCTCGTGATTTACTCAAAGGTCTTCTTCCAAGGGCATTCTGTGCGATAGGATGATGGGGAATGGGACAACTTGCCACGGCCAACTTGCTGTGGCCAACTCACCATGGCCAGCTTGCCACGGTTAACTCGCTACAGCCAACTCATCATGGCCAACTCACTGCAGGACAACTTGCCCCGGCCAACTCGCTGTGGGACAATTTAACAATTCTATTTCATTATTTAAAATAAATAAAAAACATTTTAATTTTTGTTATTCACATTTCATTCTGTCCCTCCTTTTGTATCCTTTCTTTAATGATTCTATTCCATCATTTCTTTGGTATTAGTGTAACTCTTGTCCAGCAGTGAGTTGTCCTGTGATGAGTTGGCTGTGGTGAGTTGTCCTGCAGTGAGTTGGCTGTGGCGAGTTAGCCATGGTGAGTTGGCTGTGGCAAGCTGGCTGTGGCGAGTTGGCTATAGCGAATTGTCATAGACCCAGGATGATGGGTGATATCTTCTCAGTGGGGCACCACGCTGTAGAATGTTCTGTACAGACAAGTTACAACAAACTTTGCTTTGTTTCTGTACAGAACTAGGCATCCACAATTCCTTAAAAAAATCAAATCAAAGTTTTGTATTAATTTTCTTTTCTCAGACTTTAGTTTTATGCTGCTTTTCTATTCATTTTTCATTATAAAAATCAAAGAACAATAAGTAGCTATAATTCATTATAATTAAGTTGCTATGTTACATTGTTTTTCTGTTTTATTTTAAAATGTATAGTTTTAGTAAAGTACTATGTAGCGGTAGATAAGTCTAAGTGCTATTGCTATTTCTTTGGGGAAAAATGAGCAGGATAATATTCTTATGACAAACAAAGCAGAAGTGTGGTTTCGGGCAGTATTTTACAAACTGTTGAGGAGAGGTTTTTCCCCCAATGATTTATTTTAAATTAAATCTCAAGCAAAGGATGAACAGAAAACTCTTCACTTCTCATTCATCTTACTGACACTGGAGACAGGATCCCTGTTGGAGTCAAAATTTAGTCTTTGCCATCCTGTAAGAACGATGCAAGAAGGCGTAACTAGTGTTTCTGTGGTTAGTTTGGATAAGTGGAAGGAGTGGCTGTTATTGTGATAATCTCTCAAAAATTCTCCATTCCTGCTTTAGTCCTCTGTGTAGGTCTATGTGATTTGAGATAGCTACTCTAATATGTCTAACCCTTCCCTGGAGATAATAGGAGTTGCTGAAACAGACATGTGTCCAGAAAGTTACCCAAGAAAGGAACAAGTAGGGAAACGATTTAACGGCAAATTTGCTATTGGGGGCCATAATGTCATTGCAGTAACTTTTTGTCTTTGTTTTAAAGATGGAAGAAATCATGAGAATCTGTCTCCTTTGGTTACAATTATCTCAGCTGTAGGAAACTGGAGTTTAGCAATATTTGGAAGACTAGAAGTTCTCCGTGTCTAAATGAGTACAGCCAGATTAGACATAGAAGTAGTTTATTTAATTGTTGTTGATATTCCTATGCTAGGTTTCCAAAGTATGCTGATTATGGGATCGATTTAAAATCTGACAGAGATGAATATTACCTTCTGCACAGAAGGATTAAGATATGTCAAGTGGCTGAATCAGTTAACACCATTTCTTTTAAGAACTATTTGCACAGCAAACTCCTGCTTTTGGAATCAAACCTGCTTGAAGTAAAGTTCTTCTTGGCTTTCTAAGTTCTCTTCCCTTCCCCCCTCTCCCCTCTCTCTCTCTTTCTCTCTCTCTCTCTCGCTCTCTCTCCCTCTCTCCTTCCCTCCCTCCCTCTCTCTCTCTCTTACACACACACTCACAAAGTAATGCTGAAGAACATTTTCCAAGGGGCATTCATTCTGTAGGCGGAGGATGTGAAGATCATAAGCGAAGAGGAAGCTATTGAATTCCTCTGTGTGGAGCAAGCTGTGTGGTAATCTTCGCCTGAATCACAAAAGAACTAATCATGTTCAGCTTCAGTCAGAATAAACACATATAGAATTCAATGGTTTATTTTTTAATCAGGCTTTGGAAGACAGAGCCCATGATTTCATTCAAACCTTTTAGAGGATTTTCAGCATGAAAAGCTAAGCATTTTGCCTAAATCTCCTTATAGCAACTAAAGGCAAGGTACAGGATACAGTAATTACCTGGCAGGTGTGACGATAGAGCCTGATTATTACCTGTGCAGATCAAGGTCAGCAATACCATCTGGCACCCTCAAGCAGATGTTGAAGTTCCAGTATTCCAGCAGTCCACTGATGGAACTTACTGTTTAAAATTTGACCATTGGGGGAAAAAAAAACCCTCATGGATTACTACAGTGCCTTTACCAACAGAGCAGGCAACCTGAGTGATCTTTTCTTTGCTGATCCACCACTTACCCTCTGCCCCTTTGCTTTAACAGCGACAGCAAAAAAAATGACTTCTGGCTACCAGATCAGTTTCCCTTTGCCTGTTGTCATCATTTCCTATATTGCTGTAGTAGCAAAAATTAGAAGGAAGAAAGAGAAGTGATGGCAAAGCAGGGAAACATCAGATAACCAGCCATATTTTGGGATACATGGATGTGGTTATCATCCCAAAGAGAGAAAGGACTAGGCTCACACAAAATGAAATCAAAACTTGTTTGAAAATTGCATAGAAATGAGTGATCCAGAGGACAGAATGTACCTAACTCAGGACCCTGGATTCTGTTCTCAATTCCTCTATCATGTCTGTAATCATAAAGGTTGTCATAGAAAGAAGGGGACATGAAGTCTCATTAGTTTGACACCAGAGTTCACAGGTAAACTCATTTTGGATCTCCTGTTATGATGATTAATGTCTCATCTTCTCTAAAATTAGAAATACAGACTCATGTCATGATAAAGGATGTGCTAAATATGGAAAGCTGGTTTGGAGAGAGAATTTCATCCGAGTTCAACATCCAAAGCCACTCTTTACACAGACACTAAAATTACCATTTTCTCTATGGAATATAGTCAGTGTACTAAAAGTCAGGCCCTTCATGCAATTTATCGTATAAATTACATTAAATTTTCCAGTTAATTGCCATTTTCTTCTAAATATTATCTTACTTGGTTGATGCATGACCCTTGAACATTCTTAAGAACAGTAATATTTTCTATGAAAAAAAATATTAATAAAAGATACTGTGATTGGCCTATGGCAGGGGTGTCAAACTTGTGTCGTCATGGCGTCATCACGTGACATATCGTGACTTTTTTCCCTTCGCTAAACCGGGCCAGCGCATGACACATCCGGCCCACAGCCTGTGAGTTTGACATCCCTGGCCTATGGGACCAACTTTTGATACACTCTGTATATAGTTTGCAAACCAGATGTTCCTAACCCAGTCCCTTCACATACTATTTGTTTTGTTTGTTTATGAAATGTATAGGCTGCCCAAATCTGTTATGACTTTGGTGGCTTATAAAAAGAAATATATCTCTGAAAAAAATAAAATCTGGACAAATACCAACAACCATTCAAAAGACCAAAACAAAAAGCTCCATCATCCACTCTGATCGTGGACTGGGGGATACAGTCAAGTTTTAAGAGCTGCTCTAAACAGAGCCGAGGTGTAAGTCATATGAATCTTAGGGGGAATGGTGTTCTAGAGCAGATGTCTCCAAACTTGGCAATTTTAATACTTGTGGACTTCAACTCCCAGAATTCTAGAGGGCAAGTGCCATGTTGACAGAGGAGCCCTACTTCCTGCATCCAATTGTGACATTGGGAACTTGAGCATGTCAGCTCTGTCAGAATATGTGAAAAGGACTGAAAATACTGGATATAGATGACTATTTAATAATAATAATAATAATAATAATAATAATAATAATAATAATAATAATAATAATAATAATAATATTCAAATAACTCGGTGTTATGCCATGAGGGGCTTTATAGATAATAACCAGCATCTCCATTTGCACCTGAAAACATACCGGCAACCAACGCAACTCACAAGCAAAAGTGTGACATGGCCATTCCATGGCATACCCATAACTGCCTATGCCACTGCATTCTTTTTTTATTTTTTATTTTTTTTAATAAATTTTTATTGCAAATTTTTTGTCCCCCCCCATTCATATTTTATGAACAAAGTGTTGTCCGAATCTTTTCTTATACATCATTTCATATACATAATCAAGTTTACATCGTATCTCTATTTCCAATTTCTGCCATATTATTCTTTTTCCATAATTCTTTATCTTAAATTATTTTCTTCTTAATACATAAACAATATCACTAAACGCCCTTAATTTCTAATCTCCTACTATAACTTCAATTATTTATCATGCTTCTTTATCACTAAAAATATTTTTCAAATTCTCCATCCCATTCTTTAACATTTCAAGTTTATTTTCTTAATTTAAGTTATCTTCAAAGTTGAACCAAATAATCATTATACATTTCATCAACTGATATATTTTACTATAAACAACATACATCATATTCAATCCTTGCATGCAAAATATCTTGCTTAATTGACTGTCCACAATTATTAATATTAATACAGTTCCATTCAATCTACTAGTAGTATATACCTTATTTTTCTTCCTCCTTTCTGCCAATCTTCCCCTTTTTAATCAAAGATTCCACTTCTTTCTAGTCATCCTTTTATCCCATTCTCTAAGCTTCTTCTTCTTCTTTTTTTTCTTTTTATATGTATTGTATCTTTTCTTCTGGCTCTTTTTTATCACCTTTGAGTATATCATTCGAGTAACCCTCACCAGAGTTTCCTCTTGTCTCTTCCCACTATTTACCTCTTTACCTTTAAGTTGTTTCTTTTTTGGAAGACATTTCCCCCCTTCTACTCTTTCTATGCCACTGTAAATCCCAGTGAAATTATCTAATTTATCTGATTTTTGTTTTCATTTCCTTCTTCTTCAATATTGATTTCTTGTTTCTCATTTGTGTTCCCCTGTACCAATTTCTGTATATTCCAACTGGATTTCTGACTTTTTATTGCCTTTTAAAGTTTCACATGCATCTTTTATCATCTCCAATAGTTCTTCATACATCCAATCCTCCATGCTGACAATTTAACAATTTTTTAAACCTTTAAATTATATCACAATTAATTAAAATCCATACAGTCTTTTCCCCCCCAGTTCTAATGTCCAGTTCAAATGGTTCGTCAGGCTGGATTTTCGCAGAGCTCATCAGAGCCCACTATTTTCCCAGCCAGTCTCGCTGCAACGCTTCCGGTTTCTCCTATGCCACTAGCTGTAGCTTGAAGTGGACTTTAAGGAAAGCCCCATGTAAAACACTTTTCAATAGCCCAAATGCATGGCATTTAAGACAATACAAGTGATTGTCTTAAGAGGCTTCTGGTCTAAGTTATAGGTGCAATAGGCACATTAATTTGTACAAACCCTGGTTATAGCGGTCACTTGAAGATTGAGTTGTACTTAGGAGCCCAAGGCGGCCCCCAAATTGCCATCAGTCCAGAAGAGAAAAGTGCAGTTTCTATCAGGATCAAAAATGAAACCTCTTTCCTCCTTTGGGACTAATACAGTAAGACTTAACATGCTCATAATATCCAGAATCAGCAAAGAATCTTAGTAATTACAACTCAGCACACCCTGGAGGATGTCAGGATGGGGAAACTGTTCTGGAACAACTTCAAATTCAATTGAAGTAAAGGTAGTTCTTGGGCTATGATCATTAATTTTTTTAACCGTTCAAAATTACAATGGCACCGAGGGAATGATTTTAATACTGGTTCTTGGAGTGCCAGCCATTGCAGCATCCCTGTGGTCACACAATCGCAATTTCTGACATTCTGTGCCAGCTTCCCACAAGCAAAGTAAATGGGGAAGCCAGCAGGAAATCAGAAGTCATGATCATGTTAGGTCCTTGCCTAATGAGTGTATAGTCTTCCCTTAATAAAGGCAATTAGGATTGCCAAAATTGCTAATTGCCATTGCATTTTATGACTGTATTTCTTAAGAATGGAAAATCCACCCCCAATTGCCATTATAACTTGAGGACTACCTATGGAAATATTTTGTTAACCTCAAAATATTTTATACATGCTATGTTCTTTGCCTGATCAAGTAGGTTTTCACTGACTACTAAAACACAGAGTTACCTTTTCCTCATGGTATTTTTAACACTATTTGGGCCATACCACCTCTTGGTAAATATAGAAGGATGACACACTGAATTCAAATTCATACTCCCTCAAAGGTTAGATTATGGTATTTGGATTCAAGCGGCACAGTTTTGGTGACTGTTATTAACAAAGCGGGGGAAATACTGAAGGTATGGTATTAATATTTTAACCTAAGGGACATGGGTGGTTCAAAAATATGAAAACCGAATATAAAACAAAACAAAAATGTACCATTTTATTTTCAGCCTTGGAAAAAAAAACTTGTTATGTAAAACAGTTTGAAATTTGGTTAATAGCATCAAAGTATTTTTTCCACAATAACTTACAAAAATAATTTCTTATTTAAATACACTGAATTAAAAATTAAAAGAGTTGATTTCAAAAAAGAAATTTAAAGTCATTGCATGAAAAGCAGAACCAGAATAATTTTTTCTGGGGCTCTCTTTATTTTTTCTGGGGCTCTTTATAAATTTACATAAATAAGGACACTTATTATTTAGTCATTAATAAATTTACATGGCCACCCATCTCATTATAGGCATGACTTTGGATGGCCGACAAAATAAAAACAGAGAAAAGGCAAAACCAACTATTAAAACATAAGTAACACAACACAGCCTTAATCTAAGCCCAGAAAAAGAATGATTAGTGACACTCTGCCAATCTCTCTCCTGGAGATATGTATTTGAAACATCCAAACACCTTCATTTTGCTACTACACTTTAGTGCTGAAATTGGATAAAATCCCTAATTCCTTATTTGTTTGTTTGAAATAGAGTTCAAACAGTTCAAACTGTTAAAGAGTGTAAGCAACTGAAGCAAAGCAAGTTATCTCACTTTATCTTCTCAACAACCCTATGATGTTAGCTGGGTCAGCCAGAAAGTTCTTGGCTGAGAAGACCCATTTCCAAATCTCCACAATGGATAACATGACTAATTCTTTCAACTGCTGGTGAGCCTCCCGAGCAAAACAATCTGATGTATAGCGAATTCTTTCCAGACCTAGAATATGGCAGTCATGGGATAATACACATGATAAATTTGCCTTCTTAACAACAATAAACTCTTTTTTTACTTTCTGACCGCTACTTCATCTTGAGTTGTGGCTATAATCCAGAGGGATAGAAATTTCTTTTTAGACAGTTTTATGTGTGGGAAATTTAATTGACAATGAGAATAAAGGCTGGATTCCTCTTTAAATTAATTAATATTGCAAGAAGCAAACCAACCAACTAGATAATAGCAAGATACAAAACTAGTTGTCTAGTTCTTTTTTTTAGATGCAAAAATCAGTCAATGTAGTCTTGTAACATTTTCATTTTCTTGCACTTCGAAAGATTTTTTAATTAATCCATATCTAAAAACAGATGTCAGTTTTTCATTAATGTTCTTGGTTTGACAGATTCTAAAGGCACATCTGTTTCTCCACCAAAATTTGCACTTAGCTGAAAAAAGAAATTACAGTTGTGATTTACAGTCTTTTTCATAATGTGGTGGAAAAGACATTGGTCTTTCATAAAAATTAATTTATGTAAAATACTGCTGTTCTACCAATAAGGTCAGTTTAAAAATATTTGACAGTTTCTTTCATTTCCTGGAAAAAAGGGAAGGAAAATAAGGCTAGCTTAAAAATATGTGTTTGATAAATTGGAGTGCAGAATTCTTGTATAGTCAATGGGTTTCTCTTTGGACCACTCTTCCAATATATTATTTTGTCTACTGGTATAATTTCAACACTATTTTTTGAATAGCTTTTGGTAATTTGTGCCATGAATTTGTTTGTGCCAAATAAGCCCATTTAGCAGCTAGTACGTAATACAGGAAAAGTAGATTTCCTATTATTTCTCCAATTGGTGTACAAACTTTCCCTATGTAACTAATTTATAATCTTTCAATTTGAATTTCTTTAAATTGTCCATGAAATCTGAAGAAAGGAGTCCACCTAACATAATAAGAAATTTTGGTTTTTCATGGAAGTACTTATACTATTGACAAACATGGGAATAAATGTATGACAGACCATGATACATGTGTTTATATTTAAATAGATAAATAATAAGATAGTCCTCAAATTACAATTGAGCCCAAAATTTCCGTTGCTAATTAAGACAGTTGAGTTTTGCCCCATTTTATGACCTTTCTTGTAATCTTTTTTAAGTGAATCACTGCAGTTGTCATGTTAGTAAGAAGGTTGTTAAGTGAATCTGGCTTCCCCATTGACTTTGCTTGTCAGAAGGTTGCAAAAGGTGATCACGTGACACTGCAATCATCCTAAAATGCCAGTTGCCAAGCGCCCAAATTTTGATCACGTGACCATGGAGATTCTATGGAGATTCTCAGTTATCCAGGCCATCCAAGCACACGACCTGGATGACTGAGAATCTCAATAGACATTTAGCTATGCACTTTGGGATGAACACCCTTCAAACGGTGTGGGAGTATGAAGGGATTTCCAGAAAAATTGCTCACCATGGGGACGTTGCAACAATCGTGTGAAAAAAAGTCACTTTTTTTTCATTGCTATTGTAATTTTGGTCACCACCTTTCTCTAGAATGGAATGACCTTCACTTCAAGATCATATATTCTGTCACATTCTTTCTGTCTGGATGATTATGTACAGCCATTTGTAAACACTTATTCCAACCGAAAGATTTTAAATGCCAAATTACAGGCATAACTCCATTTACTTTATTTTGTAAGAGTAATATTTAGGGAGAGGTTAAGAAGTCAATACTGTAATACATTGTGGTCATTTTAACCATTCAGTCATGTGCCTGACTCTTGGTGATTTTACAGGCACATGCTCTCCATCCTCATACACTAGGATGCATGTGAAAAAGGATGGAGCTTTGATCAAATGGTGGTGGCCACCAGCATGATTTTTTTCATGCCCCTGCATAGTTCTCTGTTCCCATTCCTCTGTTGTTTTATTTTTTTTTCTATATACATCCAGAACCCTGACACCAAAACTTTAGGGAGAAAAAGTTGGAAGAACTGTATGTTTTTGACTGGCAGCATTCCCAGAGCTCTATCTGGAAACATCCTGATTCTCAAGAGATGTCTACATAAGCCTCCAGCCTTTGCCAGCTTTCCTTTGGCCTGGTAGTATAATTTTAGGATCCTCAGTCTTTCCGAAGTGAGCCTGCTGGGCTGGCTGTCTTGGCTGCAATCCAATAAGCGGGCAGGTGGTCTTACCAGCTGTAACCTGGAGGAGGCACCTCCCGGTCAGGACCAATGCCTAAACTGAAAAGGTTGCCAAGGGAGAAGACGCTGGGATCCAAGATGCTTTCTCTTTGCTTAAAAAGGGGGCTTAAAATAAGACCAAGTAGCTTCGCAACGGCAACTTTTTGAAGGTATAAAAGTCCTTGAAATACAGAAAGTTTTTTGGTTATTTTTATTACATTCGGCTTTTAACGAACTGTGATGTATGCTTATTAATTTGTCAAATTTAGGTAGCAATAGCAGTTAGCAATAGCAGTTAGACTTATATACCGCTTCACAGTGCTTTACAGCCCTCTCTAAGCGGTTCACAGAGTCAGCATATTGCCCCCAACAATCTGGGTCCTCATTTTACCCACCTCGGAAGGATGGAAGGCTGAGTCAACCTTGAGCCGGTGAGATTTGAACCGCTGAACTGCAGCTAGCAGTCAGCTGAAGTAGCCTGCAGTGCTGCACTCTAACCACTGCGCCACCTCGGCTCCTTAAGTACCGTCCATCTGATTCACAGAGTGACTCCGAATTCCCTATGTTCCAAGCAGGCATAAGCACATTAAAACAAGAGCTCAAGTACAAAGAATGAAACAAATGGATGTGTATCTGTGTATCTGGATCTGTGTGTCCAGAGTTGTGTCAACTGATTTATCTGGGAGTCTTGATTATAGGTACTTCTCGACTTACGACCATAATGGAGCCCAAAATTTCTGTTGTTAAGTGAGACATTTGTTAAGTGAGTTTTGCTCCATTTTGTGGCCTTTCTTGCCACAGTTGTTAAGTGAATCAATGCAGTTGATAGGTTAGCAACCTGGTTGTTAAGTGAATCTGGTTTCCCCATTGACTTTGCTTGTTAGAAAGTCACAAAAGATGGTCACATGACCCTGAGACACAGCAACGGTCATACATATGAACCAATTGTCAAGCATCTGAATTTTGATCACATGATAATGGAGATGCTGCAAAGGTCATGACTGTGAAAAACGGTCATAAGTCACTTTTTCTGGTTCCGTTGTAACTTTGAACGGTCACTAAATGAACTGTTGTAAGTCAAGGACTACCTGTAGTTTATTTTAAATATCCAAAAGTATTTCAGAGTTTTTGCCTCATGAGGAAGTATGAAACTTGCTTTATATTTTCAATAAGGCCTTGTATTCTCAGGATATCTTTAAGCAGTTAACAGCACTGTGTGTTCTGCATGCATGCACGCACGCACGCACGCACACACACATACACACACAAACACAAGGAGCAGGCAGGGGAAAGCATACAGAAATTTCACATGCTCTCCCACACATTTGAGGAGAGAACAATTAAAAGATTAAACTGGAGGAAAAAAAATCTCCTCAGGATACTGATGAGATCTAAGTGACTGGATGTTAAGCCAAACACCTACTTCTGGGCTCCAAGTCATACTTGCTGTCAGTCAAACTGGTTTTGTTTTCTGCTTCACTATTTGTACAGAGCATTTCCCCCAGTACCATGCTGCACTGCTCCCAATTCATCCTTAAGGCATCTGACAACTCGACTGGCATAAAGTTGCCTATCCCCATTATGAGATCTCTATTGTCTGTCCCTTGCTTAATCACCTGCCATTCCTCCCAGGTCATGGGCACCACAGCCCAACAGATCTGTACATCTGGAGCAGAGGTGGGTTCCTGCCGGTTCGGACCGGCTCTATAGAACCGGTAGCAGGAATTCCCCCCCCCCCACTTGCTGAACCGGCAGTGATGGCCAGCTGGACACGCCCCCGAACTGGCTCTCTCGTTTTTTGCTTCTGCGGACGCGCAGCTGTTTTTTGCTTCTGTGCATGCGCAGAAACTTGGTTTTTAGCACTGCGCATGTGCGCGCTTGAGAAGCAAACCGGCAGCGAGGTAAGTTAGAACCCACCCCTGATCTGGAGGCTACCCTTGGGTGGTGTCAGAATGAGAAGAGGAATGCTACTTTCATGACGAACTTACAACTGCCTTATTTAGAGTCTGGGGATGAAGTCAGAAAAGGGATACTTCCATAGAATGCATGCACCATCCATAGGTGCAAGTGAGGACATGGAATTGAATACAGGTAATCCTCGACTTACGACAATTGAGCCCAACATTTCTATTGCTAGGTGAGACAGTTGTTAAGTGAATTTTGCTCCATTTTACGACCTTTCCTGCTATAGTTGTTAAGTAAATCACTGCAGCTGTTAAGTTAGTAACACGGTTGTTAAGTGAATCTGGCTTCCCCATTGACTTTGCTTGTTGGAAGGTTGCAAAAGGTGATCACATGATCCGGGACACTGCAACTGTCATAAATATGAACTAGTTGGCAAGCATCCGAATTTTGACCACACGGATGTTACAACGGTCGTGTGAAAAATGGTCATGTCAGCATTTCAGTGCTGTTGTAACTTCGAATGGTCACTAAATGAACTGTTGTAAATTGAGGACTGCCTGTATTTTACCGCTGCAGATAACTGAATTTCATTCCCAGATCTGCTCATTATAAGTAATTAGTTTGGCAATTCTGTTATTCACTGTTACTTTTGCAGCCTTCCGGTTTCTTACTTTTTGTGCGACAATGGCACAAGGTGCTAAAGCAGTGGTTCTCAACCTTCCTAATGCCGCGACCCTCCCACAACCCCTGCCCCACTGCTGTGAGCCCCTCCCCACCCCCTCCCCGCGCACATTGAGGTAACAAAGGGGGGGTGGCACCAGGGGTGAAATGCTCCCGGTTCGGGTGTGCCTGCGGGTCGCCGGACAGCTGGTAGCGATGGAAGCGGGAGACTTTGCCCACCCGCCCGGACGCTGCCATTTGGGTTCTTTTACCCTCTGCGCATGCGCAAAGCATTCTGTGCATGCGCAGAGGGTAAAAGAACCCAAATGGCGGCATCCGGGCGGGTGGGCGAAGTCTCCCGCTTCCCTCGCTACCAGCTGTCCGGCGACCCGCAGGCACGCCCGAACCGGGAGCATTTCACCCCTGCTGACGGTGGCACCAAGATGACGGGCTAGCGCGCACGGCGACCCCTGTGAAAGGGTCATTTGACCCCCAAAGGGGTCACGACCCACAGGTTGAGAACCACTGTGCTAAAGGAAGGCAGGAAGGTGTGGGGCAAATTTCAACTGAAATGCATTAGTAGGGATGTGTGGGTCTTTTTTAATTCACACTTAATTTAATTTGGAGTTGTCTCACACTGCATTCATATTTCTGTCATCGTTACCTTAAGTTTAGCTTCTCTAGATATGTTTTTATAGCTCTTCCTGGACATGACAAGGGCTGAAATTGCCTGGGGCTCTTTGCCTTTAAGGCACCTTCAGAATCAGTACCAACATTAAGTAGAACAGGCCTGGTGATGTTTTCAAGCACTAGGTACAATCAAGGTGCATGTATCCCTTCCCCAAAATTGAAATTTGTCCAAACCTAAAAAAACAATAAAATAAATAAAATTACATCCCATGAAATTTCAGTGATCAAAAATCTCCATGAGCCCATAAATATTATATATTCTCTCCTAAGTCTTACACATCTGATGAAAAAATAATAAAAACTAGCACTTAGTACAATATAGACACCTATAAGTATAGACTTCTGAGCCCATGAATTTCTTCTGAACAATGGAGCCGAAAATGGATGTAGTCCTTTCATAGAAATAGATACCCCTGGTGACCCCAGATTTTCTTCCTTTTATTGTTTGAAGTGGAATAAGAAATCATTTTGCTGTTGCAGTTAAACAACTGGGAGCCAGAAATCCTGCTTATCCATTTCAAAACTCAAAAAGCCTAGCAGTAAATCCAGATCTACCATTCTCCTCCTGTGGACACAACTATTTGCATATAAGCCTGATGATGTGTGAAATGAGAAACCATAAAAGATGTATCTTTAATTGTAACATAACAGGAAGACCAACTGCATTGTGAAACAAACATACATTTTGACAGATGAGGCACAATAGGGAGGAGTGACCATAAGGATGCCTGCAGAAATCTAAAATTGCCCTTCTTTATTACAGGTAGTCCTTGACTTACGACCACAAATTGAGCACAAAATTTCTGTTGCTAAGTGAGACATTTGGTAAGTGAATTTAGCCCCATTTTATGACCTTTCTTGCCAAAGGTGTTGAGTGAATCACTGCAGTTGTTAAGTTAGTGACAAAGTTGTTAAGTGAATCTGGCCTCTCCACTGACTTTGCTTTAAGAAGGTTGCAAAAGGGGATCACACAATCCTGGGACACTGCGAGCGTCGTTAATATGAGTCTGTTGCTAAGTGTCTGATTTTTTGATCACATAGCCATGGGGATGCTACAACAGTTGTGTGAAAAATGGACATGTCATCTTTTTCAGTGCTGTTGCAACTTTGAACAGTCACTAAATGAACTGTTGTAACTCAAGGACTACCTGTACATTTAAATCTGCTTTTATTCTTCAAACTCAAGTCAATGACATGGGAAGTCTCTCTTTATTTTTCCATCCTGTAATACTGTGAAAGATGTTGGGCTGAGAGAGAGGGATTGACCCAAAGGCATTTAGTGAAGTACATGGCTGAGTGAGGACTTGAACGTGATTCTCCCCTATCTCAATCCAATACTGTGCTTGTAACACCACAACCACTCTCAGTTGCAGAAATCTTTTCCTGCTTTTCGACTGAAAAGCGTAACTGGAAGTGTTAAGACAGCCAACAGCGGTTAGCATCTTAGACCAAATGGGATGAACCCAAACTGATCGTCCTTCCATAATTGCTTACAAATGAGGTGAGTAGACTGGGGAAAGTATGTACAGGTAAGCCTAGATTTATGACCTGTCCAGAGATATGACAGACCTCCTTGGGGGTACTTATGATCCGGTTCCAAACTTCCAATGGCTGCCCCATCCAGTCATGTCCATATGTTGGGTGCTTAGCAGTTGCCCAGTTATGGCCACTCACATCACAGTCATGTGACCCTGTTTTATATCATTTTTACATTTACTTCCAAATTTTGGCAAAATAGTGAATAATTGGTACACAAAGGTTGTAAAATCAGATCAGTCATCCCTTAACAACTGTAATCGGCAGGCTCCATATTGGTCATAACATGGAGGACTAGCTGTATTGATTTTATAAAGCAGCTCAGTTTTGGTTATCCGAATCTGTCATTAGCTTGTAAATGTAGTAATTAAAGCACAAACCCAGGGTTTCTTCCATAAAGGATTCAGCATTATTTTAACTGAAGTGTTTATGGCAAATCATGCTAAACATTTGAAGGCCTGTAGAGTTTTTGACAATGTGATAATATGTAGTTGATATTGTAAAATCATGGCTCTGGACATGACAGTTTATATTAACATTATATCGTTCAGTTATTGGGTCACTGTTATACATTAGCAGTTGGACTAGACCAGACATTGCACTTAGTGTTAACCTATTGTCACGACACGTAGGTAAGGCAAAACACATGAAGTTATTACTAGAACCAACACATTTTGAGGATGCAGAATTATGTTGTTATGCTGATTCTGATTGGGCAAGTGATAATAAGTCAAGAAAAAGTACTTCAGGTTTTATGCTGTTTTTGAATGGGTGTCCAGTTTACTGGAATGTCCGAAAACAAAACTTTGTTTCTTGTTCGTCTACCGAGGCTGAATATGCTTGTGTTTCTGATGCATGTAACTATCTTACTTGGTTTGATGCTGTGGTTACAGATATCTGGACTCGTCCGATTCAACCAATCACAGTGATGGAAGATAATCAATCAGTAGTTTGTATTTCTGATTCACGTTTCACGGGTACTAGGTCCAGACACATTGACATTCGTTATAAAAATATTAAACAGTTAGTTAAACAAGGTTTTGTAAAATTGCAGTACATACCTACATGTGATCAAATTGCTGACATGCTTACCAAACCATTACCAGCAGCGCAGCATGAATACCTGCGTGAGATGA